>CAWUFW010003037.1:1462500-1954967 GCA_963921515.1 Calotriton arnoldi
GGGACCAGTCGCCAGACCCCTTCTCGGAGCCAGGCGTGCCGGCGGCGTTCCTCCGCGGCAGGACCCGGCGAGGGACCCTGCCACGGGCGATCGGGGGGTCTGACCTTGTGGGGGGACGAAGGGGAAGCAGAGCTAACCCTGCGACTGCCCCAGCCGCGTCCCGGGGAAGCCCCGGGGCGATTGACGATCGAGCGACCCTCAGACAGGCGTAGCCCCGGGAGGAACCCGGGGCCGCAAGGTGCGTTCGAAGTGTCGATGATCAATGTGTCCTACAATTCACACTAATTCTCGCAGCTAGCTGCGTTCTTCATTGACGCGCGAGCCGAGTGATCCACCGCCAAGAGTCACAGGCAACTTTTCAAAAACTTTCACCCACCTGTGGGCGCAGGAGAGGCGGGAGGAAGGCGACGACGTCCGTCCACCGCCAACTCGGCGAGACGGCTCGGGCGCCACGTTCAAGGCTTCCCCTCTGGGAGTCAGACTGCACCGTTGGGAGAAAAGAACAACTGTTTTACAAAGTCTGATGTGGGCTGAGTGATCTGTGGGATGGTACACATGGCTACCATCATCCTCAAATGCTTATAATAGTATACAGACATGGCTCATGGTGCAAAGCCTATACAAACTTTTGCACATATACCATGATGTGATCTGAGAAATCATCGTAGCTACTATGAACTTGAGCCCTGCATAGATATATGCAGCTCACATAAGTAGAAATCCCCCTTATCACACATTGCAGTGGTGTTCTTCTCTCCACGAAGTACAGGGCCGCATCATCCATTACATATGCGTCCAATGTAGGCACCACACAATATGTGCAATCAAAATAATGCTAACACTCTGACACTCAGAGGCACATTGTAGCCTATGGGAATTGGAAGGAAGCAGTTAAATAGAATTACATATTTTATAGAGATTATTTATTACCTGTTCCCTTGGTGAGCCATATAACTGAGCATACAGGGGAAGAACCTCATCAACCATGGTATCCAGCTCCTCTGGAGTGAAGGGACGGGCCCTATACCCTGCTCCCAGAAGTGGAAAACAGCAGCTAAAATGGAAGAGGTGTTGATAGCAGCAGTGTCAGGGGGCAGGTGAGCTATTTTTCCAACCACCGTGTACATGTATGCCACGTATGCATCATCAGTGTTGGCGCACACAGCCATTGGACCACGACCGTCACTGTACCCAACGTTTGCCTTTGCAAGTGTATGCGACCGTTCACCACACAGTCAACTTCTGCCGACGGCGTATGTTCGGCATGTCCTATTAGCAAGGTCAGGCATCTGCCATGTTAACGGTAGGGTCAACTGTATTGGTGACAGTTAAGTGCGTCACCCCAATACAAATGAGGGTAAACATGTTTACATTTGAAATGCTGTATTCCCATTCATGTCCAGTCCAAAACGTCATTTGTGTATTGCATTACTGTGCACATAGGCAAATTGTGCGCAGTGCACTGTACACTGTGGTTGGCAGTATTTCACATAAAATGTTATGCTACCCCCATTATAGTGTCAATTTACAATTTCATAATTGATGATGTGCACAGTTCTGTTACAGACTTGAAAAGTCTGCCTTGGGGATGACTGGTGTATGTTCAAGATTTAACAATGATGATGTAAAATGTGTAATGCTTCATGTAGCATTAATGTTCAGATGCATGACTTTTGCCTTACACTTCATATATGTTACTCTGCACACTGTGACCATAATACATTTTTGTGTAACTCCTCACATAGGTGCCCTGGGAGAAGGAAGAGATGCCAGGCTCCTGTGTACGGCCCATTTCCAGACCTACTGACCATGGAAGAGCGACATGTCATCCAGAAGATCCATGTAAATCGACAAACAATGCTGGACTTATGACATCAGTTGGAGCCTTACCTCCTACCTCACATCACTTATCCTACGTCAATCCTACCATTTGTCAAACTCATGTCTGTATTGCAGTTTTTGGCCACAGGCTCATTTCAATTCACTGTCGCTATTCCAGGTGGAATGTCACATCCTGTGTTCAGTCGGGTAATCCAACAGATGCTAGCAGCACTTTTGAGACACGTTGCCAGCTACATCAAGTTCCCCAGACATCAGGATTTATCCACTGTGAAGGCGGATTTCTATGCTTTTGGTCACATCCCACATGTGATTGGATCCATTGATGGCACCCATATTGCCATAGAAACACCACAAGTCAGTGAGCAAGTGTACCGCAACAGGAAGCACTTCTATTCTATCAACATGCCAGTTGTCTGATTACCAGATTTGTACATCTCAAACGTCTGTGCCCGGTTCCCAGGATTTGCCCATGATTCCTTCAAACTGACGAAAACCACCATACCCCAGCTGATGTCACAACTACTACCAGAGAGGTCATTGCTTGTAGGTAAGTGTGATCTGTCCTAACTTTGTATGGGTGACGTCAGGTAGTATGATCTGAAAGTGTTTAACTAAATGTTGACCTTCTATCTTCCATCTAGGAGACGTTGTTGGCAACGTTGAAGAATCCTACAACGCTTGGGGAAGTCTGCTTAAATGAGTCCCATGGAAGAAAACAGCGGCCAGTGGAGCGGGCTTTTAGGCTCCTGAAAGCCAGATTCAGATGTCTAGACAAGACTGGGGGAACACTCCTCTACTCACTCAGGAAGGTTTGTAAGATCATCGTGGCCTGCTGCATTCTCCACAGCATTGCCCTGCGACGGAACATACCTTACATCGCAGAGGATGCAGGCCATGAAGAGCCACTGGGTGAGGACACTGAATGCCAAATGAAGGTGATATTGGTGAAGAGGAAGGAGCTGACTTGTGTCAAGATCTCATCCGAAACTACTTCTCCTGAGTGTAAGTATGGCGTGAGATGTGATGACTTTGCCTATTCTTGCAACTCTGGTAATGATGTGGTGAGGAGGATGTTAATGCTACGTACTAGGAATATATGGATCTGGAAATATCTGGGGAAAGGTGTTTGTATTGTAAGTGTAGCTTTGTCATCTGTAAATGTTTTCTTGGACTGTGTTCTCTAGAAGTTGACAATGCGATGTGTCTCATGTGTATGTTTTCTTAGCAAATCTCTCTGTGTTGGTCTGTTTTAGGTACCTTCACCATGGCATCTTTGTTTGGGCATTTCAGAGTTGTGACATTGGCAGGTATATGATGCTGTACAGACGTATGAAGTGGACATAGATTGGTCCTGGGAATGTCTGTCACAAGAGTCTGGGTGTACAAAGCCGGTACCAAGACAGCTTGCACAGCGATAGAATGGAAGTTACCTGGCTTCCATTGGACGGTGTGGTGTGTTGGTCCTAATACAATATATGTGCCATTGTGTGCTCCAACACAATGTTGTGCCCAATTCATGCCATCCTGCCTACACATTGGCTAAATCCTCATTGTGGAGGAACTGTCTTTAGCTGTTGATGTGTCTCCTCAGGCAAACACCCAGCTTGGTTGTATATTTAGCATTGTTCATCATTTGAGAAGTGCAGAATCCCTTCATGGCTCAGATATATTAGGGGTACACCGTTGTTATGATGTCTTTCCTGCCATCAATAGTTTCAGTTGATGAGATCAGGACACCATCAAGCAAAGTATTCAGACGTATATCTGAGTGAAGCATGTCTGTTCATTGCACAGTCCATGATGAATGAAGATCAGTTGTAACATGACAGACAAGTGAGAAGGGACAAAGGAAATCTAGCATCTTGGTTGAGTTAGAGTGACAGGGCCTCATGTTAGTTGTAGTCACTTCAATCTCACTTTACCAGCACTTGAGAAATGGTAAGCTGCATGATGAGTGAAGATCAGTTGTAACATGGCAGACATGCGAGAAGGGGCAAAAGGAGACTAGCATCTTGGTTAGAGTTGCAGGGACAGGGCCTCATGGTAATTGTAGTCACTTCAATCTCACTTTACCAACACTTGAGAAATGGTAAGCTGCATGATGAGTGAAGGCCAGCTGTAACATGGCAGACAAGTGAGAAGGGGCAAAAGCATTCTAACATCTTGGTTAGAGTTGCAGTGACAGGGCCTCATGGTAGTTGTGGTCACTTCAATTTCACTTTACCAACACTTGACAAAAGGTTATTGTACCATACCTGTTGGCAAAATGCATCTGAGATGGACCATACATTTAAATATTCACACATATCATGGGTCCTGAATTGATATTTTTATGGTAATGCACTTACAGACAGCATTGCAACATGTGGCATGTCATAGAGTTGGATGTAAGTGGTCTTTTTTAAATCTGTTTTTATTACGTTTTTTGCAGATTAACAAGCATATTTGGTTTGTACAACCGGTCAAACATTGCATTGCATATTGGCTGGTTACATAGGCATTACTATTCGTCTTATCAAACATAGTATCTCTTGTGCTGTGGTTCATTTTCATTTTGCCCTTATGCTGGCTGCTTTATGTATCATCGATGCGCATGGTCCATTATTTTTTATTTCACGGCAGGCTGCGGGCGCGTGTCATGATGCTAGCCGTCCGCCATTGATGGGGCTTGCCTTGCGTGTCTATATTTCTACTTATGTTTGAACTTGTCTGCTGCTGAACTGTGGAGGCGGGCTTTGACTAAACAGGGACAAAATAATACATAATAGGGAATAGGTATGATACATGGGACTGGCTCCTGTGCACCCCGGACCTCGCTTCCCCAAAGTTAGTGTGCGCAGTTTGCGTTCTAGTGGTGATTGCTAATGTGATGTGGGGCGCACGTATGGGCGTGATTTTCCTCACTAGTTTCCTGCAGGGGCCTGTGCGAGTTAGGGCTCAGCTTCCACTGTGGTTTGAGGCGGGGTATCAGCACTTTGCGGGGGTTCAGAGCGGCCAAGATTGTGTCCCAGTTAGTGGTGAAGGGAACCTTTTGAAGTCCTAATGTGTCCTCACGGCGGAGTGCAATGCTTTCCGCCTTAGCCCAGGTAAGCATCAAGTTTTTCCACATTCCTATGTTTGGGGGGTCAGGGTGCTTCCAAAGTTTGGTAATCAATCGTTTCGCCACTGCCATTCCAAGGTCAAGAAACCTGGAGGTGACTCTCTTATTGCGGTTCCTACGGTATCAGTGTAAAAGATAAGTATGCCGCTCGAATGGAAGGGTGTGGCTTGAGCATTGTGTTAGTGCGTCTGCCATTGATGAGCAATATCCAGCCAGGGTGGGGCATCCCCATAGCATGTGTAGTAGGTCTGCATCTTCACGTGTGCATCTGAGGCATGCCGAGTCTTCGCGTTTAAAGTATTGATTAATTTTCGCGGACGTGAGATATGCCCTGTGTGTAATGTAAAATTGAATTTGGCGCAGGCGTGCGTTCCTAGGGACTTGCGTCGGGCTCGCTAGTTCCGAGCTCCACTCCGGGTCTGTGAGTTGACGGCCCATATCTGTTTCTCAGTGTTGGTGGAGGGGCGATAGGTTAGCTGCTGTGTGGTGCCTGAGTGATGCAGCAAACCATTTAGTGAGGTGTCCCCCCTGTCCCATGACGTGCAGGTATTGTATTGTGAGATGTGTTGTTGGCTCGATTGTTAGGTCTCCCCACTTAGCCTTAAGTGCCGCCAGCAGGGAGCGGTGGAGTAAGAACCGGCCGGGGGGCAAATCTGCCTCCGCCACCAGTGCTGTGTATGGAATTAATGCGCCTTCGCAGTATAGATCTCCCATGTCTTGCACCCCAGCCTCCTGCCAGTCCCTCAGCTCTGTTGCCGTGGTGATTTTGGTGCCTCTGGGCGTGCCTTCCAGTGGTAGGGCTGGTGCATATGGAGTAAATTTGTGGGTGATGTAGAGTGCTCTGCGGTAGCATCTGTGTGCTACTGTCAATAGCAGTGAGTCTGGCGGTTTGATTTTTGAGCAGGAGTGGAATAGTGCTGTTAGTTCTGTGATAGGTAGGGGCGGCTGCATTGTTGCTGTGTCTCCGTTGTGGCGCTCTGCCAGCCACCTGGATACCCATTGTAGCTGAGCCGCTAGATAGTACTGCTCCAAGTGTGGGACTGCTGAGCCTCCCTGATCTACAGGTAAGTAAAGCTTGTGGATTGCCACCCGGTGCCTGGAGTTACCCCATATGAAATCTTTAATTAGCTATTCTAGGGGGTGGAAAAAGTATGGTGGGATGTAGTGTGGGAAATTCGTGAAATAATATAATAGTCGGGCAGTATCACCATCTTTGTTAAAGCTACTTTCCCTGTCACTGACAGTGGGAGGGTGTTTCTAAATGCAGATTGTCATCGGATTGCAGTCAGGGCCCTGCCTAGATTTCCGTCCTGTAAGTCTGCTGGGTTCCGATACATACGTATTCTGAGGTACCGGAATGTGTCCGCACACCATCGGACTCGCGTCCTGTTGAGTACGTAGCAGGGGTCTTCGCATTGTCCGCTGAAGGGATATAGGCTGGATTTAGAAATGGTAACGCGCAGCCCTGATATGGAAGCGAAGTTGTCTAAAATTGTCGCCAGATTTTGTGGAATGTGGTGGATGCCTCTTATATATACCAAGAGGTCATCAGCATATTGTGAGATTGTATGCAGACTGTCTCCCAGCAGGATGCCGTCATTTATCCCAGAACGTATTGCCTCCGCCAGTGGCTCAATCGCCAATGAGAAGAGTCTGTCTCGTACCTCTCCTGACGTTCAGCGGATTTGATATGTAGGGACCTGTTTTGACTCTCACTGTGGGAGCGCTGTATAGTACCTTAACCATACCTAGGAAAGAGTCTCCTAGTTTGTATTTGTCCAATGCAGCAAATAGGAACCCCCACTCTAAGGAGTCAAATGCTTTTTCGAGGTCCAATACGAGGCAACCCACTCTTGGCCATTGGGTGGTCGAATAGGTGGCGATCCTGAAGAATCGCCTGAGATTTAGAGATGTGCTTCTCGAGGGCACAAACCCATCCTGACATGGGTGAACCAGAGTGGGGACCGCTTGCGCAAGCCGGTCTGCCAGTAATTTTGCTAGCACTTTGTAATCGACATTGAGGAGTGCCAGTGGCCTATTTGAGCCTAGTTCCGTGGGGTCCTTATCAGGTTTGGGTAAAGATACCAAATTGGCTTCATTCATTGAAGGAGGGAGACGACGTTCACTGATGGCCGTCTTATATAACTCATGCAGATAAGTAGTAAGCGCAGTAGTATAGGCCTTGTAGAATTCTGCTGGGAATCCATCTGGGCCCGGGGTTTTACTGCTTGCCAGCACTATTATCGCGCTGCAAATTTCCTCGGTCGTGATAGGCTCGTTCAGGTGTTCCCTCTGTTCCGACGTGGCCTCTGGTAGGTCTATCGGTGTTAAGAACGGGGCGATTCGGTGAACTGTCTGTGGTTTCCTGGATTGGTATAGTGTGGTGTAGTGATTTGTCAGTGCCTCATGTATCTCGTGTTGTATGTATACAGTCAGCCCCACGTCAGTTCTCAAGGCAACTATCGGGTGGCGTGCCTGCTCCTGACGTATTAGCCATGCTAGCACTTTGCCCGCGTGATCTGCCATGGCATGTGTGCGTGCTGAGTGTGCTGCATAGTTGTGGCATCGGAGCTGCTCTAATAGGTCAGCATGTTCTGCCCGTAGTTTATCTAGTTTCCTTCCACGCCCACTCCCTTCCACCTGCTTAACCTCTAGGTGCAATAGCTGCCTTTCAACACCGCTGAGTGCCGTATTTAGTTGTTTCCATATACTCCAGGTGGCCCCTAGGCAATGCCCCCTCAAGGTTACTTTTAAGGCGTTCCATTCAAAGAGGCGGTCATTAGTGGAGTGGTCATTAATCTCGAAGTGCTCAAGTATTGCTGTTCCTAGTGAGGCGCGGAATGCTGGGTCTTCTAGCGCTGTTGGCTGCAGGCCCCCTGTACGGATCGGGGGCGTCCTGTGTCCCATGTGAGCTGTCGTAGTTGGGGGGTTGTGGTCTGATTGCGTGCAACCTAAGTATTCTGTTTGTTTGATAAGCGGGAGAAGAGCGGCTGACCCTACGAAGCGATCCAGCCTAACATGCAGATCGTGCACGAGAGAGTGAAATGAGTAAACGCGTTGTGTGGGGTTAATGGTGTGCCAGATATCTATCAGCGCCCAGTTCGCAAGCCAGTCCGACAGGGCTTGCGCATTGGAGGTTGCTGTTGTGCGCGCTAGGGGCGGGTACGATCCGTTTAGCTCTACGTTGAGAACAGCATTGAAGTCCCCTCCTAACAAGCAGGGGCTTCCACTTCATTTGGCAAGTACCCCGTGAGTTTTCTAAGGAATGTGACTTGGTCTACCTTTGGCGCATATGTGGTGCCCATTAGCATCTCCTGTCCGTTTAGGTTGCCTCTCACAAAGACGTATCTCCCTTCAGGGTCTGTGACCACCTCTTCTGCTGTGTGTGGGATGCCTGCCTTAATCCATATCATCGCCCCCATGCCTGGGAAGAGTAATTTGTACTGCATACTTGCCCCCACCATCGCCTGCGGAGGCGGTCTGCCTCAATCTGGGTTAGGTGTATTTCCTGCAAGAAACTAATGTGTGCATGTCTGCGTTGCAGGTATGCATATACCCAATACCTGCGAGCAGGTGTGTGCATGCCCCTCACGTTCCAGGTTACAATATTAGTTTGTACCATGTGTGCGCTGTGTGGTTCCCCGCAAGTGGGGAGTCGATGGTGTGAGCAGGGAGTGGGGTGCCAGCTGGAGCGTCAGAGGCGGGGTCAACAAAAAGGGGATTAAAGATACAACTGGGTTGCGTGTAACTTTATGAGGGCGAGTATCTGGATAGTGCTCGCCCTAACTGTAAGGCCTAACAGTGGCAACCAACATGTGCGACATCTTTAAACATGGGGTTGCGCAGTACATAGCCATGTGTTCTGGTATACACCCCGGTGGTCGCTTGGAGTAGGTGCTGGGCCCCGCCTTATTGCATTTCTTGTGTACGCTATTCTGCTCCATATGTGTCTGGCGGGGTAGAAGAGGGGAGCGCTCCATGTGCTGGGTGTATGGGGAACCCGCAGCAATCGTGGGCACCGCACACGCAGAAGCGTGAACCTAGGGGAGTCAGGTGCACGATTGTGAAGGAATGCATAGTGTTCATTAGTAGTGAATATGGACACATTTCGTTAAACAATTTTCCATTATTTAGATGATATCATCAGACATCTGTGGCATGATGTTTGGCATCTGGAGGGAGTCCCTGTCCACAGATCTCGATGGTGACGACCCAGCTGGGCTCTGTGAGCAGAGCGAACGCGATTCAGGTTCAGGGGTCGAGGAGCTGGCTCGGATGGTTGCTGCTACATTGAGGGCTTCCTGGCACTCCAGCATCCTCTGTTCTATCTCGGGTACCGTTGCCTGCGAGAATACCTTCCTAGGACTTTTCCCCCGGCCCGACGGTGATTTCTTCTGCCCCAGCGCGGCTCTTGCATTTCTACAGGCGGCTTGTGTCCTGTTAAGAGTCCAGCCTCTTCTAGCCAGTCCCAGGCTTCAGTTGGCATTTCAAAAATCTCGTTTGCCCCTTGACGACTGTTTGCAGCCTTGCTGGGAACATGAGAGAGTATCGTATATCCAACAGCCGTAGTTGGCGCTTAACTTCTGTGAAGGAGCTGAGTCTTTTTTGTACCTGTGCCATGTAATCAGGGAACATCATAACCAGCTGATTCTGTACCCTTATTTCCGTGAGCTTGCGGGTTTCCCTGTGTATAGTGTCCCTGTCCCTGTAGTTGAGCAATTTGAAGAGCAGCGGTCTGGGTCTGGCTCCCGGTGGTGGCCGACGAGCCGGCACCCTGTGCACCTGCTCCACAACGAATTGGGGCGAAAGTTCAACCTCGGGGAGAAGTTGTTTTAGCCATCGTTCCACGTATGCGACTGGGTCTTGTCCTTCCTCTCCCTCTGGGAAGCCCACCACGCATATATTGTTACGCCTCGAACGGCCCTCAGCATCTTTCAGTTTGTCTTCCAGGGTGGCCACTCTGTCCATGATGTCTTGTAGCGCTGCTGTGTGACTGCGGGTGATTAGAGCCAGTACGGTCAGGGTCTGCTCATTTGTTTGGACTTTCTCTGCTAGTTTTCGATGATCTGCTCTTAGTAAGGTGAAGTCCGATGCGACTCAAGTGAGGTGTGGGTATGCTCCAGGGTAACTCCTATCTTTTTCACTGCTTCCAATACTGAATCAAGCTTTGTGGAGAGTGCTAAGTTTGGGGTCTCGTCTGCTCTGACTTCCTCCGTTCGCTGGGCCCCCTGCGTGCCCAGGTGTGCGGCAGACTGCTGTATGTTGGTTCGCAGTTGACCCATGACCAATTGCTGGGCAGTAGGCATGTAGATGTTTGGTAGGGGTGGTATCTGCAGTCTGCTGATTGCGCCTGGTCGGGTGTCAGTTATGAGTAGGAAGAGGCAACAACAGTTGGCCAGTGCCTCACATTGCTGTTGCCAGATGGTTGGGCGACGTGTTTGGGCTGCCCGCTTTGGGTGCAGTTCCGTACCCAGGAGGACTTAAGCAGCTCTGTTTGGGCTGTGCACTCTGCTGTGTGTCTGCAGTGGTGTGCCCTCCAATCTCCGGGGAATAAAGTAAGAAAACCAGTGTCCGGGAGTCTGCACCTTTTTCCTGCGCAGCAGGATCTCAGGCGCCTCGTGCGCAAGTACTATGCTTCTTCTGTGGTGTCGTGCGCCTGACTTTCAGGCCCGGTTGGATGCCTTTCAATACAGCTGTTGGGGTGGCGTTGAGTGCTTTACCCTTGGTGGGCGCTTTCTTAGTCGTGTCCTGCGCCAGGCCTGTGTGATCTCCTTTGCGCGCACTGCGTGGGCCTTGCTAGAGTTGCGGCTCGTCCGTTTTTGTGGCATTCGCGCCTTACCATGTGCGGCGTGTGTCACCTCTTGCCTGTCTCTGTCCACCTGAAGGAACAGAGCTTCACTCTGCGAGCGTGCCACAGAGGTCGTAGGCCGCTCCTCCAACACCACTGATGCTTGGGTTTTGGGCGGTTGCTGTCCTTGGGGCCGATTCACAGAACTAATCTGAGACAGAATCCTAAACTTACTACTTTTGGTATTCACAGAAGGCATTTAGTAGTAGTAAAGTTAGGACTCCTAACTTTACTACTACTAAACTGAGACAAAATCCTAACTTTACGACTTTCGGTATTCACAAAAGGCATTTAGTAGTAGTAAAGTTAGGAGTCCTAACTTTACTACTACTAAATGCCTTCTGTGAATACCAAAAGTAGTAAGTTTAGGATTTTTTCTCAGATTAGTTCTGTGAATCGGCCCCCTTGTTTTTGTCTGGATGTGAAGGCCTGTGTGCCCACAGCAGGATGGCCCCAAGGCCTCAGCCGTTCCCCAGTGAATGCTGGTGCTTATCTCCCTCTTTGCTGGCGCACTGCTCTTTAGGGCAGGTGGGGGGAGAGAGTGGGAGAGGAGAGAGAGCCGTCTCGCACCAAGGCTCCGATTTGCACAGGCGGCCCCCCTGCGGTGTCCGGTGGCGTCTCTTACCTGTGGGAACCGGCAATGCATTGTCAATGCCGTACAGTTTCTCAGCTCCCCCGCAGGGGTCTTCTCCCTCAATGTGGGCAAGTCTCCACTCCGTGTGCCTCCCGTAGGCTTCCGGGCTTACCCAAGTCCTCCACTGCGAGGCATACAGCACCATACGGCGCCCTAACAGGACGCCACGGGCCCCTCCGCAATCGCAGCTCACTCCCAGCGGTGTACGTTACGTAGCGTAGGCCCCGGCTTGGGCCGCGCTCGCGTGTCTGGTGCTGCCGCCGCTGTTTTCAGGCTGCTTCGTGTATCGGCGTGTCAAGAGTCGCATCCTCTGTATTTCAGCGTGGCGGGATTACACGGCATGCTTTTCAGGATAATGGGGTGAGGTGAGCGGAGCGTTAGAGATTCACGTCCACCATCTTGGCTAGCTAGCCACGCCCCCTCTTGGATATAATTGGTCTTATATGCAACAATACGCATTGACTCAGACAAACCAGCTTCTCAGATACTTTGAGTATTGCATGTTAGGAAAGTAGATAGACAACACAATGGCAAAAGCAGAGTTGAGGGCAAACAGAACATTGTGCTATTGTGCCTGTTATTAAAGTGTAACTTACCAGAGTCTACTCCCCCAGTTATTCCTGTAAAGCCCTCAGAATGCTGGATGGCCAATACCTTCCCCTCCCAGGAAAAGAACTGTAATGAGGCGCTGGGAGGGCCACTGCCAGTCCTCTGAGTCTCCGGGTGGTGGTTGTTTTAGCTGGTACGCACCCTCAACCTGAGGTCAGTCCACCTCCTCCTAATGTTGGCCTGTGTGTGCAGAGTGGTAACAACAGCATTCACTCTGTTGACTATCCTGCCCCACATTTCCATTTTCCCACTGCTAGAAGTATACTGGACTTGGGAACCAAAATGTTGGGGGCTCAAATCTAATGAATTCATTCACCACGACTATCAACTCTTGCTCAGTGAAGCATGTTTTTTTTCCGCCAGGCATGATGAGAAAATAAATGTGAGTGAGTATATGAATGGAAAAACAAACAAGTGATACAGGGAAAAAGGTGCAAAACAAAAATTGCAGGTGGTGGAGAGTGCTAAATGGGAAGTTGAAAATGGGTAGTTGAGAAAAGGGCTGCCTGTGTTGTGGGCTGCAGTTGGGAAGCAAAGGATGCTGGTCAGGGATGGGATGTGTTTTAAAGTGTGATTTACAGGCGTGTCCACTTGCTAAAGCACATCAGCTGTGTAGTTTTTAAATCCATCCAATGGTCACGGTTGCTGCGGTACCGGCGGGAAGAGTGCCGTGGCCACAGTCGGCATTTCAGACAGCACAACTCGTAAGACAGCAGGCGGTAGATCGCAGGTGCAGCGGTGTTGTAGAGGACATGGCGTTCGAGTGGTCGGACCTCCAAAATCATAATCAGGCCCATAGTAAGCAATCCAGTAAACCATTTCCCTTTTCCTTTTTCCTTCTCTTTCAGATGTTATCCCCCTCTTCCGAATATTGCCAAATTTTTCCAAAGCGTTTTACGGATCTGAATTTTTTTGCATATACATTTTCCCATACTTTAACACTCTGCACCTTTGCATTCTATTGCTCTAGTGTGGGAATTACATCAGACTTCCAATTTGACAATATTAATGACCTTGCTGTGAGATTGGAAGGTATTTTGAAAAAATATTGAAAAGAAATGACTGTAACATAAATATTGTGTGAATAATATTGTGGCACATAAATATCATTGTATGTAATATCTTTGTCAAAAATATCGATTTTAGGTGTTGTATTTAATATTGAGGTAGATAATATTGATATATATAATATTGTTGTATATAATATAGTTTTTTGTGTGAAAAATAGTGTATAATATAGTGTAATTTTTTATGTATGTGTTTTTATCTATAGTAAATGTTTTTAAATGCAGTTATTTTTTTATGATTTTTTTAGTAATTTAAAAGGTTGATATTTTATTTATTTAGTTAAATTATATTTTTTTAGGAGCAGGATGTTGCGTTTATAGGGGATAAGGGTGGGGAGTATTTTAAAAACGTATTGCTATTGTGTGTTTATGTTATATTAATTTTAAAACTATTATAAAAATTTTGTAAAACTTGAAGAATATTTAGGAGCAGGATGTTGTTTGTTTCGGGGAAAAGGGTGGGGAGTATTTTAAAAATAAAATTATTATTGTGTATTTTGTATGTTAATTAAAAATAAAATTTCGAAAAAGATTTTTGGGGAGCAGGATGTTGGGTTTGTAGGGGAAAAGGGTGGGGAGTATTATAACATATTAATTTCTGTTGTATATTTTTTGGGGTTATTTAAGAAAAATAAAATTATTTTTGAAAATTCATACAAATACAAGAGTGAGAGGTTTGGAATATAGGGGAAAGGGAGGGGTGTATTTTAAAATGTTAAAAATGATTTTTTATTTATAAAAAATATAAATTTTAGAATTTTGAAAATATTTTTTATAAGCGGGTTGAACAGTTTATATGGGATAAGGGCTGGTATTATTTAAAATAAAAAATCCTATCAGTTTTTCTTTTTGGATATACTTATGCTAAATTTGATATACTTACTTTAAAATAAAAATATAAAGGGCCTTATTACGACTTTGGCGGTCTTACAGAGGTTGGTGCAAAGTACTGGCTGCTGTAGAACCACAAAAGCTGTAGCGCTGCAGCCTGACAGATCAGGACTTCAGTCCTGGTCTGGCGTGCTGTCCTGTCGAGGTTTGACATCGGTGGTCTGTTATGCAGACTGCCGCTGTCAGAGCGCCGACTGAGCCTTCCTGCACAGTGTGGCAATCCAGGGGGGCACTACTTGTGCCTCCCCATGTACCCCCAAGCCCAGGAGCGGCACGTCCCCTTAGTTGCCTCACCGCCACCATTTTAATGTCGGGCTCACCGCCATGGAAAGGGTGGTGGTTTGGCAACTCCTAATTTGCTTGGTGGTGCCGCAGAGGCACCGCCAGCACATTACGATGCCTGACCGCGGAGCAACTGCCGTGGGATCCTTGATCCCCGGCAGTTGCAGTGGTTCTGTGGGGGTTGCAGTGATCCTGTGGTGGTCTGACGTTCATAAGACTGTGGGTGGGGCAGATCCCGCAGCAGTCGGACAGTGGTCAGGCATAGTAATATGCTGGCGGTGCCGCTGTGGCACCGCCAAGCATTTTAGGAGTTTCCAAACCAGCACCCGCCCACCAGACAGGGTTGAAGTCCGAATCTGGCGGGCAGCTTCACCATGGCTTTGGCAGTCCTACAGCAGACGGTGTCTTGAACCGTCTGCTGTAGGCATGCCAAAGTCGTAATAAGGCCCTTAGTGTCCAGCCCCTTCTGTGACTTAAGTTAAATTGGAGTGGGAATAGTAAATGTTGTCCCTTTAGTGTACAGGCCCTTCCCTGAATTAAGGGACATGTGTTAGGAATAGTAAATGTTGTCTGCTTTAGTGTTTAAAACCTTCACTGACATAAGATTTATTGTGGTGGGAATGGCTAATGTTGCTTTTTTAGTGTCCAGTACCTTCACTGAGGTAAGTGAAATTGGAGTGGGAATAGTAGATGTTATGCCTTTAGTGTCCAGCAACTTCCCTGAATTAAGTTAGATTGGAGTGGGAATAGAAAATGTTGCCCCTGTTAGTGTCCAGAACCTTCCCTGATATAAGTATTATTGTAGTGACAATAGTTAATGTTGCCTTTTTAGTGTTTAGTACCTTCTCTGACTTAAGTGATATTAAAGTGGGTATAATGAATGTTTCCCATTTAGTATCCAAAAATCTTTCCAGAATTATTATATTTTGTAGTGGGAATAGTATTTAAACACTTTTAGAGCCCGATTGCGAATTTTGGAAGTGTAAGGGTGGGTGGTATGCCACCGGTGCACCCCCGCACCGCCGAGACTTGCACCCGCCCGCCAGATTATGACTTAAAAGTGGTCTGGCAGGTGGCGTGGCAGTCCTGCGGTGGTCCTCTTTCAAAGGCAGCGGTGTCCTTGAAAAAGGCATCGCAATGGGACTGCACAACCAGGTTCCTGCACGGCATGGACTTGAAAGTCCATGCTGTGCAGGAACTAGTGTGCATGCACACAGGGGGGCACATGTTATGCCCCCCTGTATGCACATTCACCTGCGGAGGAGGCACAGGGGGCCAGACAAAAACTTGGGAAAGACTTGTCAACCACTTTTATTGGCCTCAGATGTCCCAAAAAGTGAAAGAGTTTGTAAGCTCCTGTGTCACCTGCCAAGTCAGTGGCAAAACAGGTGGACACGATAAAGGCCCCCTTAATTCCACTACCTATGGTCGGGATACCCTTTGAGAGGGTAGGTGTGGATATAGTGAGTCCACTTGAACCTCCCACAACCTCAAGAAACAACTACATACTGGTGGTTGTGGATCATGCCACCAAGTATCCTGAAGCAATTCCCCTTAGATCTACTACGGCCCTTGTGGTAGCCAAAGCCCTCATTGGTGTCTTCACCAGGGTAGGGTTTCCTAAGGAGGTAGTATCAGACTAGGGTTACAACTTCGTGTCTGCATACTTGACACACATGTGGGATGAGTGTGGAGTGGTCTATAAGTTCACAACACCTTATCACCCACAAGCCAATGGCCTTGTTGAAAGATTCAACAAGACATTGAAAGGCATGATAATGAGACTCCCTGAGAAACTCAAAAGGAGATGGTATTTTCTGTTACCCTGCCTGCTTTTTGCCTACAGAGAGTTGCCTCAGAAGGGAGTAGGGTTTTCACTTCTGTTTGGCCACCCTGTAGGGGCATCACTCTCTCTTGTGAGGGAAGTATGGGAGAAACCCCATCATGTACCAAAGCAAGATGTGGTGGACTATATACTAGGCCTTCGTTCCAGGGTGGCAGAGCATATGCAGAAAGCATTCAAAAATCGTGAGACCAGAGAGCTGCACTGGCGGAATTCCAACCAGGGCAAAAGGTGTGGGTTTTGGAGCCAGGGGCATCAAGGGCTCTCCAGGACAAATCGAGAGACTCTTACCCTATCCTAGAACAGATGAGTGAGGTCACCTACTTGGTAGGCCTAGGCACTAGTAGGTCCCCCAAAAGGGTGATACATGTGAACTGCCTGAAACCCTTCTGAGACAGGGCTGATGTGACCATGTTGATGGTTACTGATGAGGATCAGGAGACAGAGAGTGAACCTCTTCCTGACCTCCTCTCTTCCAGCCCCCAAATGGGTCAGTGGATGGAGTTGTCTATTCAGACACCTACTTTCCCCAGCAGCAGGCTGACTGCAGGCAGGTTCTGCAGCAGTATACACAGCTCTTCTCCTTAACCCCTGTTCAGATTCACTGGTGTACCCATGATGTGGACACTGGAGACAGCTTCCCTGTCAAAACCAAAATCTATCACCAGTCTGACCAAGTTAAGGAAAGCATCAAGGCTGAGGTCAGCAAGATGTTGGAGTTGGGGGTCATTAAACCTTCTGAGAGTCCCTGGGCCAGCCCAGGGGTCCTAGTCCCCAAACCTCATCCACAGGGTGGAAAGAGAGATATTAGGTTTTGTGTGGACTACAGAGGCCTCAATACTGTCACCAAGACAGATGCAAACCCCACCCCCAGAGCTGATGAATTGATAGACAAGTTAGGGGCTGACAAACTTCTTAATACCTTTGACTTGACTGCAGGGTACTGACAGATCGGCATGGCCCCTGGTGCAAAAGAAAAGGCAGCATTCTGCACACCTGATGGGCACTTCTAGTTTACTGTAATGCCCTTTGGTCTAAAGAATGCCCCTGCCCCCTTCCAAAGGTTGGTGAATACCGTCCTTGCTGGGTTGGAAGGCTTTAGTGCAGCTTATCTTGATGATATTGCTGTGTTTATCTCTTCCTGGCAGGATCACTTGGTCCTCCTGATTAAGATTTTACAGGCCCTGCAGACTGCAGGCCTAACTATCAAGGCATCTAAATGCCAGATAGGGTAGGGAACTGTGGTATACTTGGGCCACCCTGTAGTTGGAGGCCACGTTCAACCACTACAGCCCAAAATCCAGTAAATTCTCGACTGGGAAGCTCCAGCCACCCAGACTCAAGTCAGGGCATTCCTGTGACTGGGTAGTACAAGAGGTTTGTGAAGGGGTATGGATCCACTGTGATACCCCTCACAGAACTCACCTCCAACAAGATGCCCAAGAAAGTGAACAGTTGGCTGCCAAAAGACTTTCGACACCCTAAAAGAGGCAATGGGCTCAGCACCTATTCTCAAGGCTCCCGATTACTTCAAGCAGTTCATTGTGCAGACTGATGCCTCTGAGCCAGGGATAGGAGTGGTCCTATCCCAGACCAATGATGATGGACAAGACTAACCTGTTGCTTTCATAAGCAGAAGGCTACTCCCCAGGGAATAGCGTTGGAGTGCCATTGAGAGGGAGGCCTTTGCTGAGGTTTGGTTCCTGAAGAAGCTGAGACCATACCTGGTTGGGACTCACTTCCTAGTTCAAACTGACCACGGCACTCCCAAAAGGTTAAAATTGAGTTACGGAAATACAAAACATCTGTCTTTAATTAGTATCGTACTCATTTTAAACAACAATGTCATGTTCAGACCATTTTAACCTGAACGGCCGACATGTTTCATTGTCTATGATTTTGTGGTAATTTCATCAGGGCATGGAGACCCAATTCCACCTCTACGATGCACCAGACCTGCAGGTTTCAAAAGGAGATAAAAGGAGAAAGACGACAAGTGACATAGGCAATACATTTGTTTTGTTATGTTGGGCCCAGTACCATTGCCTCTCCTAGTGCTCAATATGTTCTTACCACGCTGAATCAGATCGTTCCCAACATGACACTCATAGCATAAGTGAAAGCAAGAATACTACATTCCATAACTGAACTATCATTGCCCCTTCAATCTATTTGTAACTGGCGCACTTAATACCTCCAAAATGGTGCCCGCGGTTAAACAAATTACGATGATTGTTGCAAGTGCAAATTGGCACGTGCGCACTCCGGCTGTGCGTAAATAGATCCCGCCTTGACTCGCTCGTTTTACTTCAAGTAAGCAGAGCGGGGTAGGTCTTGAGGGGGACTCCTCTCCACGCCCTTGTAATTAACGAGTTATGAGACAGGAGCATTTCCCTGGCCCCTCGGTAAGACAAGCCCATTTTAAAGATGACATTTTTCTTCCTCGAGGGCACTTATAGGAGTTCCTTCTGCTTTTGCCTCATGGGGCTTGATCCAAAACCCTAATTGGGTGAGACGGAGTTACTTTATATACCCGGCTCACTATGTAGAATGAGCACAATTTTAGCGCGTTGTTATGAGTGTTTGGTGGTGTCAATTTCATGTTGTATTCTCTGTCTATGCCACTTGGGGCATGCTGATGACAGTTGCTTCGCAGGCATTCGTCATAAAACTGTTTATTTGTGAATTACAAATATGCATATATATTTTGTCTGTCTTTGTGTTTCAGGTTGACTTGACTTTTTACAATATTTACCATATTACTTGTTGTGTGACTGGTTATCTCGGTCACAGTATTTACTCACTGAAACCAGACACAGTGTAGTTTAGGGTAGTGTCTAGGTCCTGAAGAATCACCACTTGATCTTTCTTGAAATAAGTAGGTGAGAAACATATTGATCAATTAGACCAATTCATTCACTAGGCTATCTAGGACCATTATATCCTAAGGGAGCACATACACTTTTAATTAGGCTAGTGAGCCTATTCATTAAATTGACTGATCCTGAGTACCACTGCACCTATGCTAATTCACTTACATCACCATTCTACACTACACCTTTTTAGCTCACATACCCGCACTTCACCATACGGCTAAATAAAAGATCTCCAGTAAAGAGCTCCCATGTGGGTGCCTGTCAGGCATTGCAGCGCTGGCCCGACGAGGAGCTAGACCAATGATGAAGCATGACACCCATCTGGGTGTGTGAGGGCCTGTGTTCCTATTGGAGCATATTCTTTTCCCTGGAACCATCGACCTTAGTCTTCTTTCACGAGGAACTGCACACCTCATTTATATTTTTTATATTTTGAATAATGCAAGGAGCACGTGTGCTAGACCTTTATCGCTCCTGGTTCCCCTTCTGTATATAGTTCTTGCCTCTGCCTGATGACACCAGCAATGTTAGCCAGGGACTCATCCATTCAATGGAGCCAAGGGTAGGTGCATTTAATAGCCTCAGAGGTGTCCTTATTAGGAGTCAGGCGCCTACTGACTCCTCAAAACACATTAAAGCTTTTAACAGCACACCCTTATTGAATATTAATCAGTCCAACACGAATTTAGGATGAATTCAAGGCACAAACCAAATACATATATTGGTTTAACTGATTATGAGAAAAAAAAATTCAGTTCAATCAGTATTGTCCAAAGCCAACGCACAGCCTAAAATGAGTTCAACAATTTTCAAATCCTTGTCTTTATTAATTCTTTTAAAAGATTCCCAGCACACGATCTAGCCGACACGTGTTTCGTCTGTACTCAGACTTTTTCAAGGCGGTATGGGAATGAAGCAACAGTAGGTTCGAGTAACGGTAAAACACAGGGGCGCATCAATTTGCATACGAAGTATTCTAGGATTATCATGTGGATTGCCCGTTGATCTCTAAAACACTGAAACCACTGAATGTGTAAATCAAGTAGTCAGTCTTTAACGGTTAAATGCTCCAGGTAAAAGATTAGGGGTACAAATCCATGATACGAATGTACCCTGAAGACACGATAGTCCACGGCAACTGGTGGCGCAGCAGTCCGCTCGCAAAAGGTAAAAAAAAAACACAAAAAAACCTACTGACTCCTCCTAGGTTGCCCGCTATGGTCGCCATCCCCGCCCACAACTTATCAACCAACAGCTGCCTGACTCCTACCACTCATCATTGGAAGACAACTTGTCCTTTGAGTCCACAGCTGGGCTTGGGCTGGCAGATGGGGGATATCCTCTGGTAGATGGGTCTTCTGGAGACCAAGTGATGATGCCATCCCTTGACATGACCGGAGAAGGAGTTCCAATGGAGTCCAGGAGTTACTGGAAGGTGTCATCGTCCATGAGGGGTAGGATGTCATCACCAACAGGTTGGACATCCAGGACAGGCTGCTGGACAGGAGGTCCTGTTTGTCCCTCTGCAATGTAATTGGAATATGTTAATGATGATCTATGATAGATGTTGATATAAGTAATTTGGCAAACATACAGACATTATTTACATTCTCTTTATGCTAAACATTGATGTTTACGCCATATGTTACTGAAAGTAAATGAGGCCAAGTTACACTGTAGTTGCCTTTCACATGGCAATATCTTTACATTGTTCACATGACCACTGTATGACAAGGGTGCCTTTTCGTGTCATTCCACACATTGCAGCACACTTACACAGCTTGCTGGCCTGCCATGCCTGTGAGGGTAAGTGCAGGTAAGGGCCACATTTACCATCTTGATTAGCTTTTTCAGGATGCCTCTACTAATTTGAGGTTCACTTATTAACACCACTACTGTGCACATTGCACCAACTCACCGAGGGGCCTGAATTCCCTCTAGCCGCTAGTTAGGCCACCGCTCCTGAGAAAATGATGTAAGTTTGGTCATCTATTAAATTTGGTCCTGTTCTCTTCCTTCCACATAGTACACCACGTCAGTCTGCTTTGTTGTGCTGCCTTGTATGCACTTTGTGCATTCATGTCGCCAAGGGCTCATATTTGACACAAATCCACACAACTCTACACAGCAAGGAACCTTGCTATACTGCAGGAATGTGTAAGGGGATGTACTCACTTTGGTTAAGTAATTTGTGTGTAATCATGTACTTTCATGACACACACAGTCATCTCCATAGTTCAGAACAGTCTTAACTGTGAAGTATCTCTGAAGGGGATAGGCCCCGCCAACTATGAAAATAGCTGTCACTGACGGTCCCCACATTTTATCATTACCAAAGTTGGTAATCTACAGAGTATCACACATATCTTCACTCAGCCCTTGCCTTGTACCTGTACATGACTCCTCTGGCAATGATCATTTAGTCTCAGGGACTAAAATAACTGTTGCACACTGATGACACCCAGGTCATACATTGAATCTCATGTGACGCCAACAGCACCAAAATATGTTACCATATGCAATTGACCAACCTGCCTACTTGTTTGAGAGAGCTATGGCTGCAGCTTTACCACACACGATAGTACTTATGATATTCTGTCACATGTACTTACCCTGGTTGGCCTCACAACTAGGCCCAGGCAGCTCACCCTCTAACCATCCCCAAAGCCTGCCCATCATTATGTACACCTAGTTCATCCTGTCACTTCACTATTCCCTGTTTCACATCCTCCTGCTTTGACGTATGTGACATAGTCAGTCATTTCTTTGTACGGCTCTATCCTGACACCTGCTACATCTCTCCCAGTCCCACATTACATGTAGGAAGTAGTACACTAATACCCTTTTTTACACCATCCCTTCACACCTGCTACACAAGTGTGACACAATCATACACAGAAGTGCATGACTATCGCTCTGGCTACCTTGCAGTACACACATCACAACTCACCTCCTTGCTATCCAATGGCTCCCCATTCAGACACACGGCCAGTTCAATGTGCTCAGCCACTTCTACATTGCACTACACTACCAGGGGCCAACCAAGCTCAAAACACCATCCTTGCTTCAAACAAACACTCATGGTCCTCTCGTGTGCATCACTTGGATTCACCCCCACCCCCAGTATTACTTTGTACAAGACAGGAGGTAGGGTGGTCTCCAACATGGCTTCCGATACATGTGTGATCTCACCCTGGACATCAGGAGAGCTGCATGCAATGTAGTTTCATGCTAGTGACTGTACAGGTGGCTCTTCACATGATCCTACTTGGAGATACTTCACATACTCCACACCAGGGTCCCTCTCATGTGAGGAGTTAATCTTCTGGCAACCCAATTCCATTACTACACGCTCCAATTTTGGCTGCATAGGCCGAGACAGCCACACTAGCCTCATGGTGCAAGGGAACCTGCATGTCACAGTCAGGTTGGGCAGGGTTCAAATGTCCCTGCATGATGTGCTGTTCCAATCCAGGTATTTTGCTTTGTATTGTGGGACTTGTAGTCCTGGTCACTCATGTTATATATTCCACTACAAGTCCCAGTATATAAAGGAGAAACTGGACTGGAACAGCACATCACGCATGGACCAGACAAACTTGACAGAGCTGAACTGGGCTGCACAAAATGTAACTGGGCAGAACGACTTGCGTTTGTGTGATATATGAATGAACATGTGAGAGATTCCTGCCCTTTCTCTTGAACATATCACTGTGCAGCACAGGAACGTAGCTTTCTGCGCTACACTGCATGACATTTTAACCATATTGTCCCTTTTTGACACTTACCCTGTAGATCTTCCTGGTCCTCAAACCCAGCACTGTCCATGCCGGCAACTCCTGCCACCAACTCTGCTGGTATGACTGACACCACCTGCTTCTCCAAGGGGTCTAGCACCTCCTGGTCCTCAGGTTCTCCTCCTCCGGTCCGCATGGCTACCCTCAGGTTCTTGGCTAGTTTTTCCTTGGTCCTGTGCTTATAGTCATGCCAGCGCTTCTTGCACTTTGGCCTTTTAGTTTACCCTACATTGTTTATCTTCTCCACTATGGACTGTCAAATGGCTTCTTTCTTCCCTAATGGCAATTTTGAGGTGAAAAAAAGAACGTGTTTATTCTTTGTCACCTCTGTTACTGAAGTTTGGTTCTCCTCCTCAATGAAGTTACGCTTTCATTCCCCTGGGCTTCTCTTCTGGACATCCTGTCTGGTGTTGTGGTTGTTGCCCTGACTGTTCCTTTTGATGTGTTGGAATCTTTTTGCAATGCGTCGCTTTTTGAGTTTTTTTTGACTCATGACGCACTCCAATGTGAGGCAAAGCTGATATGCATCACATAAAGATTGCTTCACAAGCCACAAAGCAGCTTAGCGTCACTTTGGCTGCAAATACAGTACATTTCTTTGCGCCATCCGTCCCATGGATGCATCAATATTTTTGCCGCACCTCGAGACCTTGTGACATGGTGCACAGCACCGTAAATACGACGCATCCATGGCATGTAAGAATGTCGTACTGCAGCGCAACGTTTTCTGATGATTTGCTGTGTTACCGCAGAGATGCATCAGTTCTCATAAATGAGCCCCCCAGTTTTTGGAGGTAGACAAGGCAAGGGAGAGGCAGCGTGCTCGGTTGCAGTCTTAATGAAAGAGGTGATTGGAACATTACTATATGTGCATAGTGCCCATTAGTGGTGTTGTGTCACAGGGATTTCTTGGTATTGTGTTTTTTTTTTTATAAATTAGTTCAGTAAAGAAACGAGAAAGCATATTCCTCACCGACATATGCTTAACAGAAATTGAACTTGGCATCATATCTTCTAGGAAAATCTTAATTTCGACCTTTTGCGCAAATTATAGTTTCTGCTAAATAAGCCGCTGCATACATCGTGAAATAAATCCTATGTCCTTGTTTATCAAAATACTTTAAAAAAAATAACTTTGCTTTACTCTACTTGTATATAAACCATCAATCTATGAATGTAATTACATATGCATATTTTTCTTTCACACATAAACCGTTTCTCTTTTTACATTTTCATTTGCTCAGGATTATAATGATTTCCGTGCTAAGTATTTGGCTGCACCGCGTTAGCCATGGCTTTAATTGGCGTACTGCAGTTGTACTTGTTTGGGGTGAAATGAGAGGAAACTTCACTCTTACTCTGGCACTTTTCCTATCCCAGTCAGATGTTTTGGAAGAGCCGCTGATGAAAAAAAGGGTAAATACAAAATATTTTCAATTCATCTAAGAAATACATTAATGCTTATTTTTATACCTTACATATTGAGCTATTTAACTATTCAAGATATTTAATGGTTAACTGTGTAACATGGTCAAATATTTTCTGGTGACATTAAGAAATATGAGGCTGAATGCGGAAGTAGTTTGTGAGTGTTTTGTGACTGTCTCCACAGCCCTGAGATTGCCAGATACGACGATCCTGCAGTTGTCCATTATGTATTTTTTACATAACATATTTATTTTGGGGTAGTTAGGATGAAACTGTTTCTTCAATCAAGGAAATGTTTATTGAAATCAGTATGTGAAATACTGGATTCTACTGTTTGGTTGTCCACAGTAAAAAAAAACAAAATTATTTAGTCAAGAATGTCAAATTTTAACTTCCTAAGAACGGCCGTCATCCAGTGGCCAACAACCTCGTAACCTACCCAGTGCGTCTGCCGGCCAGTGGCCAACACGGGGAAGGGTTATAAAGGCCCCTCTGGAGTCCTTTTGTTTTAAGCAGGCTGCTCTGGAAGAGGTTCCTGAGCACCCTGATTGTTTATTTTATTTACCACAATGACGGGGTCGGTGTGCAGGGCGTGCTGACATCATTTTCAGTGAAAGTAAAATGAGCCGATGGGCTCGTTTTACTTTCAATGAATGTGGTTGGGGCATATCTCAGACCACCAAGCATTCTCCTAGAAGTGGTAAGTTATTGGTCTTCCCTGTGGCAATTTTTATATTTCAGCCTTTCTGCCCCCCTGATGGGCACATGGAGGCCATTACCCCTGATCTGCATTCCCCTGGGGTCAGAAAGCCCAATAAATACCAGGTATTTTTTCAAATATAAATATAGGGGTGAGGGCTGCAAAGCAGGGGAATGGACATGCCCCCACCCCAAGTAAACGGCTCAACAGTCTTTCTGCTCCCCCTGAGGAGTGGATGGGAGAGGAGTGTATGGGATAATTCAGGGGGGAGAAAGCCCTCTAGACGCCAGAGAAAGTTTTTTTAAAAACAATATAGGATTGGGGGCTGGCTACTATGGGCAAGGCTATGCCCCCAATCCAACTATTTTTTTTTTTTAACACAAATTTCATTTGATTTTTTCCATGTATACGATTACATATTTTGCTCCAATGTCAATACACAGTTTTCTTAATGCAGCACATATTGCAAGTGTTACAGTCTTCCAACTGATCATACGGATGCCCGTCCCCGAGTACAGTGCATACAGCCCTATATCTCCAACTTTTGCTTACTCGTAAACCCGTTGCTCCTAGGGGGCTATATTCTGCAACTGTAAGTGATCTGCGCTTATACCCATTAAACACTATACAACTCCCCGAAGTTCCCTCTCCCCTCCCACCCCGCAGTTAACTAACTAGGAACACCTCCGGAAACCACTCGAGGATATTGAGAAGTACACTATAGTATACGATATATTGGACACCAGGGCAGGACGCACAATACCACCAATCCAACTAAATGAGGCAACAGTCTTTTTGCCCCCCAAGGGCAGATGAGGTAATTACTCTGACCTGTCCCCCAGGGGCAGAAAGCGCACTAGACACCAGGGAATTTTAAAATAAAAATATAGGGGGGGGGCTTCCCAGCATGGGCATCCCCAATCCCAAGTAAATGTCGCAGCAGTCTTTCTGCCCCTGAAGGGGCAGATGGAGTAATTATCCCCGATCTGCCCCCCCCGTGGGGGCAGAATGCCCACTAGACGCCAGGGAAAGGATTTAAAAAAGAAATAATGGGATGGGGCTGCCCACCATGGGCTTGCCTTTGCCCCCACCCCAACTAAGAGGGGCAACAGTCTTTCTGCCCCTCCTCCCCCCGGGGCAGATGGGCTAATTACCGCCGATCTGTCCCCTGTTGGGCAGAAAGACCACTAGACACCAGGGAAGTATTTTGAAAAAAATATAGGAGTGGGGGCTGCCAAGCATGGGCTTGGCCATGCCCCCATCACAAGTAAATGGGACAACAGTCTTTCTGCCCACCTTCAGGGGCAGATGGGGTAATTACCCATGATCTGTCCGGGGGGGTAGAAAGGTCACTGTACACCAGGGAAAGTTTTTTTTTTTAAATAAGTGGATGAGGGCTGCATACCTTGGGAATGGATATGCCCCACCCCAACTAAATGGGGCTACAGTCGTTTTGCCCCCTAAGGGGCAGATTAGGTAATTACCCCTAACCTCTCTATCATGGGGCAAAAAGCCCACTATACGCCAGGGATTTAAAAAAAATAAACATATAGGGGTGGGGCTTCCCAGCATGGCCATGCCCCCATCCCAAGTAAATGACACAGCAATCTCCACTGAACTCTTCTCCACTCTATGCCAGGCAAGTGTACTATTCTCTACTCTACTCTACTCTACATAATCCTCTCTACAAAACTCTATGCCACTTTAGTAGACTCTGCTATACCCTATCCCCGTACACTCCACTGTCTAAATTTGTACTCGACTCGATGCCCATACACTCTATTGTACAACACTTTACTCCGCTTTATAACAATTACCAACACTTTATGACACAGTGCTCTACTCTACTGTATGAGATGCCACTCCTAATTAAAAACAGCTTCCCACAACTGGCAGGGTCAGTGGTCCTTAAACGCCAAGGATGGTTCAAGGCCACTACATTTTGAATCTGAGGTGCAAATATATTTAATAATTTTACCTTACTATGGCGACGGTCTATTTGGCAAGCACGTTGATGAAGCCTTGCAAGCAGTCGAGGCTGACTCTGACAAAGCAAGATCTTTTGGCACATGACAATTTCAAAAGAAACACCCTTTAGAGCAGAGGTCTTCAAACTTTTTGATGCCAAGACCCTCTTGTCAAACTTTTTTAGGCATAAGGGCCCCTTTCTGACAAAAAGTTCTAGAACCTGGAACTCCTCATCATCCACAACTATCAACAACCATACACGCCCCAAATTCCCATAGCAAATAATTTTTACTGTGGGGAAATAATAAAATAGTGTTTAGCAAGCCAAAGGTCAGTGAGCGTGGGGGTGTTGTCAAATGTGTAGCTAAAAGCAAAGGGCCTCATTTATGAGGAATTGGCGTAGGGCAGCGCTGCAAGTCTTCTTGCTGCGCTGCCCTATGCCACTGTGAAAGGGTTGGAATGCACCGTATTTATGAAATACTGTGCATTCCTGTCCTTTTCCCTTGCGTTGGTGCACAAATTGCTGCACAGCACCAATATAGGTGGGATGTTTTTGTACAGGAAGGGGCACCTTCCTTCACAAAAACAATCCTGCGTGGCGTTTCCTCTTTCTATGTTAGCTGCAGAATGCAGCACACATGGAAAGAGGAACGAACGAGGAGAAATTAAAACATTTCTCCTCGTTACGCCTCCGCTGGGGAGGCATCTGTTTTTGGATCTGCCCCGGGTTTACTTGATTTTGTAAATATGGGGCAGCATCAAAATCCATGACGCAGAGTAAGGAAACGCAGTGACTTGTGCTGCTATCTCTTACTCCATATCAATGATGCCATGCAAAGCCATGCAGGGTGACTTTGCACCGCCTCATAGTTATGGTTGAGACGCTTGCGCCGCCGTAGCGTCAAAAAAAGTGATGCTCTGGCGATGCAAGCCTCTCATAAATAAGCCCCAAAATATTCTGTGCGTTTTTTAGATCTTTCACCATCAGGTATCTTCATATATAATAATGGGCAGCATAATGAAAAATAAATTTAAAAAGTTGTTACTCAGTGGGAAATGCACTGTAGTACATTATGAAACCTCTATTAGTTAATGCACTGCAGAGGTCTATGTGTAACCAGAGAGCCACAGAAATAAATCTTGATTGGTGCAGTGGAGAATAGTGACGTGTATTTTTAGTGCTACAAGGTCACAACTTATGACAGAAAGCACTGTGAATATGCATGTCATTATTTTATACTTGCATTACACACAGTGTAAGATAGAGTGCTGCAAAACGTGCAAACAGTTTTACAATAAAATAGTGCTTCCAAAATGTAGATTTTAGTAATACCAGAGCGTATGTAATGCAATTTGTTTTTACATAACTGTCCCTTCAACACCTCTTTTGGGGTGTATATGCGGTTAAAATTAAAAACAAGCACTTCGCAGCCCAGATGTTAACTCTTTGCACTATCACTCAAAAAAGCAAATCTTTGTCATCACAAAGCTTGGAGTGATTTAATCTATTAAAGCCAGCACCAGCTCCCAAGCACCCTTTACCCTTGCATATTAACTGATAGCCACATTTGCATTTCATTCAGGCACCCTGGCACAAAAGCTTTTCACAGCACTAGAGACTCAATTGATAAAACTTCAGCTGGGTGGTGAAGCATCTGGAGGAAGTTCCAGCTGATGCCCCCTCACTGGGGGGGTGGAAAAGTAACAACTTTATTATTTGCAGATGACACATTAGTAGTCTCTAAGACCCCTAGTGGTCTTCAACTCCTTCATGACCGCTTTGTGGCCTTCTGTAATCAGAGAGGCCTGGAGGTTAATATCTCGAAAACTAAGCTCTTGACAATGAACCCCCACAAATCGTTTAAAGGTAAACTGACATTGGGAGGGTCTCCTTTGGAGAAAGAGTCCACTTTTGATTATCTGGGGTGACTCTCTCGGAGTCAATGGCATGGAAGCACCACATTATCAAAAGGAATCTACAGCAGAAGAAAGTCTCTGGGGCACTGATTAAAGAGCACAGGGCCTCCCAATCCAGGCCAATAGCAGCCCCACTTCAGATATATGATCAGAAGGTAGTAACATCTGCCTTGTACGGGGCTGAAATCTGGGGTTTTGACAATCTTGAGGGCCTTTGACACACAGAAAATAAGTTCCTAAGATCTCTATGCTCTCTTCCCCAGATTACTCCACTTATTCCTCTGAGATTGGATATGGGTAGATCCAATATAGTGGATAAAGCAAGGCTTTGCACCCTTCTCTTCTGGTTACGACTTAAACAAACACCTGAGCTTAGTCATTATGCTATAGCATTTGAAGATCTTTACAAACTTGATTGCTTTAAAAAAATAGGTTGGTTTACCAAAGTCAAGGCACTGCTCTCTGCTATAGACCTGGTACCTTGTGGGATGTCTCTGGTCCTAGCCTCTTACCCAGCAGAGATGTTGTAAAATCCCACTATTGGAACTGGGTGGCACAGACAACTGTTTCCCAACCCTCTGCTGGTCGTCTATCTCTAGAGTTTATGGAGTTTAAGTGGCTAGGTGTATACAAACAGTACATGGAGGTAAGCTAGGCCCCACATGATAGGAAGCTCTACATACAATTTAGATTCAGTTGCATCCCTGTAAACTCCTTCACAGTGGCTTGGCAACGAACTTCTGAGGTTGTACAGCATTGTCCTGGTTGCCCCGGGACACTCGAGTCGGTTAAACACATCTTCTTCGTGTGTCCGTTATACATTATTCCGAGATTTAAATGGCTAGCACCTGTATGTAGGCTGATGGGAACTCAGTGCCATCAAGAAGCATTTCGTATTTTAAAAACAGATTCCAGGCCATTAATAGTTTGCGCAGTGGCAAAACTTCTAGGGAAAATGTGGATCATCAGGCGCTATGCACTAAAGAAGAGATAAAGCATGCGCCCTAGATCTATTGCCGCCAATTTTTAACATTATTTTAACAGTTTTTTTATCTGTTATAGCTCCAACCTTAACTGATTTTAGTTGTTTAAGCTAATTAGAGTAAACTGTTGATCAATTTAAAGCCAGTGTTATGAATGAATTATGCTTATAGTTACTGTAGTGTATTTTTGCACTATTTTGCACTTGTACTTTCTCTGAAATCCTGTGTCGGTTTTAATCTAATAATACTAGAATGTTTACTCTTGGCTTTATTTCTTTTAAATCATTGTTTTAAATATTCACATCATGATGTTGGTCTTAACATGAAATCCAAATTCTGATCATGATTGTATTATGGCTACATTGGTATCAACTGAACCTTTGTATTATTTGCACTTGCACTTTTATGGTCGTAATGACCGAATAAAGTATTTGGACTGCCTGTATGGAAGAGTGAGTGAGTGAGTCAGTGGCTGTATGGGCTAGTGATTGTATGTGTGAGTGGCTGTATGGGTGAGTGAGTGTGTGCATGGCTGTATGGGTGATCCAGTGGATGTGTCAGTGGTATATGGGTGAGTAACTGGGTATGTGAAAGGCAGTATAGGTGAGTAATGAGGGATACAAGTGACTGTATGGGTAGTGAGAGAATGTGAGAGTTGCTGGATGGGTGAGTGTGTGCTTGTGTCAGTAACTGTATAGGTGAGTGTGCACGTGTTAGTATCTGTATGAGTAAGTAAGTGGGTGTGCATGCGTGTGTGTAACTGTCTGAGTGAGTAAGTGGCTGTATGATTGACTGTATGGGTAAGTGCGTAGGTGTATGAGTAGCTCTATGGGTGACTGACTCAGTGTGTGAGTGGCTGTATGGGTGTATGAGTGGATATGTCAGCGGCTGTATTAGTGAGTGAGTGGGTGTAGAAGTGGCAGTATAGGTGAGAGAGGCGATTTGTGTGTATATCTGAAATAATGAGTGGGTGTTCAAGTACTGGTATGGGTCTGTGAATGGGTTTGTGAATGGTTGTGTAGGAGTGGGTGTATGAAAGGTTCTATGGAGGTTTTAGTGGGTGCGTTAATCATTTTCTGGATGATGTCATCAGTGATGCAATTTCATCAGTGATGTCACTGACCATGTCATAAGTGATAAAATATGTGATGTCATAAGCAGTGCATTGCGGGGGAGCGAGTTATAGTTAGCTCAGCTAACTATAACTGATGAATTTCACTGGAACGTACTTGGGGGCCAACTACCCCTCCTATTACTTCCAGTAAGTCCCTCACAGGGGGTTTGATAAGAGTTTTTTAGTGGCCATGCCCTCTTTCTCCACCACTCTGCAAACGCACCTCCTGATGCACCACTAGTAGGGGATTGAAGTCCCCTTGGCTCTTGAGGGTCCTTGGGGGCCAACTAACCCTCCTGTTATCTCTGGTAAGACCCACACAGCTGGATTGCTGAGAGGTTGTCAGAGGCCACGCCCCCTTTCTCCACCACTCCACAAATGCGCATCCTGGCGCACTACTGTTTGAGGGAAGAGTCCACTTCAGTCCTGAGGCCCTCAGGAGAAAAGTTGAATTGATTCCCCAACCAGTAGTGTGCCAGGAGACGTGTTTATAGAGTGGTGGAGAAAGGGGGCGTGGCCTCCAAATGCCTCCCAGCAATCCCCCTGTATGGCACTTACTGGAGGTAACAGGAGGGCTTGTTGGCCCCCAAAGACCCTCTGGAGCCAAGGGGACTTCATCCCCCAACCAGCAGCACCCCAGGAGTTGCATTATTATTATTATTATTATTAATTTTATAAGGCGCACAGCTACCCGGAGGTTTCCCAGCGCCATTGGACACACGCTAAAAAGAGAGAGACAGCTATTGGTTAAATAACCATGTTTTTAGGCCTTTGCGAAAGTTGTAGGTAGTTTCATGCCGAAATGGCGAAGGGAGTGAATTCCATAATGAAGGGGCCAGATAAGAAAAGGATCGACCGCCCAAACGCGACCGTTTGATCCTAGGAACTACAAATTTGGCGTGAGTAGAGGATCGAAGCAGGCGCGTAGGGAGATAAGGATGGACTAATGCACTCAAATATTGTGGTGCTGTGCCAGTCTTGATCTTATGCATATAGCAGAGGGCCTTAAATTTGATGCGATTCTCCATCCTAAGCCAATGAAGGTCACGGAGAGAACCAGAAATGGAGGCCTTTCTAGGCACCTGGCAGAGCAGTCTGGCCGTTGAGTTCTGAACTACCTGCAGTTTATGAACCACCTCCTTATTGGCTCCTAAATACAGGACGTTGCCATAGTCCAGCCTGGATGTAATCAGGGCCTGGATCACTATTCTTTGTGTGGAACTAGGCAACATCCACAGTATTTTTTTGAGCCATTTCAGGATGGTGAAGCAGGTTGAGGCGACCTTCACTGCTTGCTGCCTCATAGATAGCTGGTCATCTATGACTACGCCTAGATTGCGAACTGCTTGCACCGGTTGTGGAAGATCGCCAATTTGAGATGGCCACGGTCGGGGGCTCCAGAGGTCTTTGCTTTTCCCAAGGACTAGAACTTCTGTTTTCCCACTATTTAATTTTAGCTTATTGGCAAGCATCCAGCTAGCTATCTTATGTAGTCCTACCTGAAGAGATGACTCCTTAGATACATCATTGGTGGACAGAGAGAATATTAGCTGGGTATCATCAGCATACGAAAAGATAGATAACCCAGCCTCTTCCGCTATTGTAGCCAGGGGACTAACATAGATATTAAAAAGTAAAGGGCTGAGAATAGAACCCTGTGGCACTCCATAAGGGGAAACATGAGTCCCAGAGCTTGCAGACGAAGAAAAGACCTGAAAAGTCTGATCGGTCAGGAAGCTCTTAAGCCATTTGAGAGCCGATCCGCTGATGCCCAGCAATTGCAAGACTTTTAGTAGGGCAATGTGAGACACAGTATCAAAAGCAGCACTCAAATCGAGTAATATGAGTGCCACAGTTTCACCCATATCAAGATGTTGACGAAGAGCTTCTGTGACTCCCAAGAGAGTGGTTTCTGTAGAGAAGCCAGCTCTAAACCCCGATTGTGAGGTATGTAAAAAATTTTGGGAGTCGACAAACTGCGTCAGCTGCTGATTGACATGTTTTTCTAAGATTTTAGAAAAGGCTGGGAGTAATGAGATCGGGCGGAAATTAGATGGTTCCGCCGGATCGGCATTCGCTTTTTTCAACAGAGGAAAAACCATGGCATGTTTCCAAGCTGCTGGTACTGTTGCTTCAAGCAGTGATGCGTTGAGCAACTCCATAATAAGATTGAGTGATGAAGGTTCCAATTTTTGAAGGATAGAGATGGGAAGAGGATCTTTGGGTGAGCCTGATTTAAGGCTATTTAAAATACGACTGAAGGAGAGGGTGTCTAGAGGTTTCCAGTTTTTAGCATATTAGTTGGCACGGAGTGCTGGGACAATGGTGGAGTAAAACAACCTGATATAGGAAGAGCGCTCTTCATTTGCTGCTCCGCATTGGTTGTCATTGTGTTCAATTCTGTGTAGATTTTCTCTACTTTATCAGTGAAGAACTTTGCCAGACCCTCGCACTGAGCTTCCTTGAGCATAGGTGGTGCCGGTTGGCAGGTTGCTCCGGAAAGATCTTTTACTAATTTGAACAAGACTTTGGGGTTATTATGTGCCAACGTAATGGTGTTATTTACGTAGTCAGCTCGAGCTGCGTTGCAAAGGGAATGATACTTCCTTTTCGCTAATTTGTAAATGTGTCTGGATTCAGGAGCATAATCCTTCCTCCAGCGTCTTTCCAGGACTTTGCATTTGGTTTTTTCTACCTTAAGCCTATCCGAGAACCAAGGGGCAGGAGGGCGGTGATTATTCATTTTGTTAATAGAAGTTGGAAGGCATGCATCAATAGATGTCATCATCCAAGTGTGGATGGTGTCCGCATCAGTTATATTGATAGAGGTGATGGCTGGAATATTCCTCAAGAGCTGTTGATTAAAAGAATCTAAATCTAGCCTTTTCCAGTTTCTGGACCCGGATTTGGTATTAACAACAAGTGAGTTCTCACAGCGCTGATCTAGCTTCACCTTGAAACCGACCAAAAAATGATCGGACCAAAGTATAGGGAGGGCTGTTTGGCATGAGATGTTGGTTAAATTAGAAAAAATGGGATCCAGCAAGTATCCGGCCCTATGGGTAGGGCCTGCGTTACACAGCATAACATTCATAGCCGCCATATCGGCCATCAGAGAGGTACTAATAGAGCAAGTAGGGTCGTTAAAGTGGATATTTAAATCACCCAGGATAGTGAAATTTGCAGCATCTAGCATCAGAGGGGCGATGAGTTCCGAAAAACACGCTGCCCGTGCCCCTGCAGGCCCCGGCGGCCGATAAATCAAAATCCCAGAGAGAGTAAATTGAGGTGTGAGAGATAGTTTAAAAGAGCTGGCCTCACAACCTTTAAAAGATAAATCCTCCCATTTGCAGGTATAAGCATTGTTAAAAAATTAAGGCAATGCCACCTCCTAATTTATCTCCACGATGCTTTCGAACGATCGTATAGTTAGGTGGTAGGGCGGCCGCTATATCGGGACCAGAGCTCTCGTGCAACCATATTTCCGTGAGGAAGATAGCATCAGGTTGCGTGTTAATTAGGAGTTCAAAGATGTCCTCCTTGTGTTTAGGAAGTGACCTACAGTTTATATTAAAAAAGCTAAATTCATTTTTAAGGGCGGCCTTACTCTTAACAACAGCGGGCAACTGTGTGACATAATTTATAGGTGAAGTGGTGTTAGAAGTATGATCCCTGCAGGGTGGTGTGGTGAACGAAAAACCACAGCAGGCGCAAATAGAGTTTAAACTTTCGGGTTCCAAAAAAATACAGTACTTTTGAGACTCAGGCCGAAGCGCGTGAAGCAGAGTAGGGGAATAGGATCTCGCATCTTTAAAAGAAGGTGCAGGGGTCGTGGCCCCTGGTCCCGGCCGGCCACGGACGGGCGCAGACGGGCTTGCTTTAGGCGCGCCAGCGGCGCGTCCACTGCGCGAAGCGTCAGGCATGATTTTAAATAGCAGCAGCTGGTCAGCTGACAGCGATTTGCCACCTCCCCCCGCCTCCTGCCCGGAAATTGATGTCACCAGAGCTCCCTCCACAACAATTGGGAAAACCCGTGGTGGACCGGGGAGTAAGGCTGAAAGAAGCGTACAGGCAAGCAGGTAAGAGCAATAGTAAAACGGTAATTTAAAAACACTCTTTAAAACAGTTAAAAGCGCAGTTAGTGCGAGGCCAGCAGAGAGCTGAAAGGTCACAATTCCAGCGCGCGTCCGCTGCGCGAAGCGTCAGGCATGATTTTAAATAGCAGCAGCTGGTCAGCTGACAGCGATTTGCCACCTCCCCCCGCCTCCTGCCCGGAAATTAATGTCACCAGAGCTCCCTCCACAACAATCGGGAAAACCTGTGGTGGACCGGGGAGTAAGGCGGAAAGAAGCGTACAGGCAAGCAGGTAAGAGCAATAGTAAAACGGTAATTTAAAAAACACTCTTTAAAACAGTTAAAAGCGCAGTTAGTGCGAGGCCAGCAGAGAGCTGAAAGGTCACAATTCCAGCGCGTGTCCGCGGCGCGAAGCGTCACGCATGATTTTAAATAGCAGCAGCTGGTCAGCTGACAGCGATTTGCCACCTCACCCCGCCTCCTGCCCGGAAATTGATGTCACCAGAGCTCCCTCCACAACAATCGGGAAAACCTGTGGTGGACCGGGGAGTAAGGCGGAAAGAAGCGTACAGGCAAGCAGGTAAGAGCAATAGTAAAACGGTAATTTAAAAAACACTCTTTAAAACAGTTAAAAGTGCAGTTAGTGCGAGGCCAGCAGAGAGCTGATAGGTCACAATTCCAGCGCGCGTCCGCTGCGCGAAGCGTCAGGCATGATTTTAAATAGCAGCAGCTGGTCAGCTGACAGCGATTTGCCACCTCCCCCCGCCTCCTGCCCAGAAATTAATGTCACCAGAGCTCCCTCCACAACAATCGGGAAAACCCGTGGTGGACCGGGGAGTAAGGCGGAAAGAAGCGTACAGGCAAGCAGGTAAGAGCAATAGTAAAACGGTAATTTAAAAAACACTCTTTAAAACAGTTAAAAGCGCAGTTAGTGCGAGGCCAGCAGAGACCTGAAAGGTCACAATTCCAGCGCGCGTCCAGAGTGGTGGAAAAAGGGGGTGGGGCCTCCAGCGAGTTGCCAGGCTTTTTAATTTAAAAAAGCTTTTTTTTTTTAGGCAGCCCCCCTTCCCTGGGCCGATTTTGGCCTTGGGGACCCCATCCCCTGGGGCCAGGCATTTTTAGAATGGTGAGGAGGGCTGCTTGGCCCCCCTCCCTTAACCGATTTGACCCCCAAGGACCCCATACCCCGGGGCCCGGCCTTTCTTTTTAAAAACGTTTTTGTTTATTAAAGGGAGGAGGGCCTTGCGGCCTCCCTTTCCAGGCCTATTTCGGTCCCAAGTACCCCCAACCCCGGGGCCTGCACCTTTTTTATTGATTTTTTTTTTTTTTTAAAGGGAGGTTGGCCGCGCAGCCCTCCTTCCGGGCTGATATCAGCCCCGGGGACCCCATTCCCTGGGGCCATGCCTGTACTGTAGGTGCCCTGGTCCCACCCAGGGCACCCAGGTATTTACCATGGGGATCGCGGGGAGGAGCCTACCGGCTCCCTGCGTCCTTCGGGAGCCGGCACTGCTTTTGGACAGAGGGAGCTGCTAAACATGCAGCGCCCTCTGTCCAAAAGCAATTCTACTCTGCTTCAAGTAAGCAAGTGCATTTTACATGCTCTCGCTTACTCGAAGCAGAGCAGTGTTTCCTATGGTTTGGCGGGAGCAGTGCTCCCACTAAGCCATATCAAACTGCAATGTCCTGGGGGGGGCACCCCTGGACATTGCAGGAATCGGCCCTGGGGGTTGGCGGTCCCCATAGCCATCTCTGGCTCCTGCAGACCCCCTTCCATTGCAGGAACACAGCCCCAGGGAAGTGGTGGTTCCCCCGGTGCTGGGAGGGGCTGCACGGTCCCCCACTTCAAGTTTTGCCATGTGCCGTGGGGAGATAGTGGTCCCAGAGGCTGCTGGGGTGCCCCATGGGCCCCCCAAACTTTTTTCATTTTTGCCCCAGGGAGGTGGCTATCCTTGGTACTGCGGGAGGAGGGGGCGTGCAGCCCCCCTTCCGTTTAAATGTTGAATTTCACCCTGGGGAGAGGGCGGTCCCCGGTGCTGTGGAGGGCCACGTGGGCCCCCCCACATTCAATAATAATTTGCTCTGGGTAGGTAGCAGTGCTCAGGGCATGGAGGTTGCATAGGGCAACCCCCATATAATTTTCAAAATGCCCCGAGAGGTGGTGGTCGCCGGAGCTTAAATGCTCCAAGGAGAGGAGCCCCATGTGTCCCACTCCTAAGTAATATACACTTGCCCCCGAGACCTGGCCCATCTGGGGGCCGATTACAAACGAAGCACCGGAGCCTGCACTTCATTTTTTAAACATTTTTGGCAGCTGTGGATCCAGCGCGACTCCTGCCAAATTTTTCTTTAATGCTTTTTTAGCCATAGGTGGTCCCTGTGGGGCCTAGGGGGGGGTCAGGGTGTTTCTACACTGCCCCCTTTTCTTTTTTATAAATCTTTTTTCTGTGACATCACAAGATGGCTGCCAACACTTCCTGATTTGAAGTGTTAGCAGCCAATCGGATCTCGGCATGAGATCGGGACGTGTCACGTCCCTATATATACAACAGGAAATTTCTTATAATAACTCCAAAACTACTGAACGGATTTATATATATATATATATTGATTTCTTTTTACAAGAACATGTCCATAATCTTAACTCGTATGTACAGGATACCAGTGATTTTATCAGAAAAATCATGGATATACAGTGGCAAAAAGGGTGGTATTTAATAGCACTCGATGTATCCTCACTCTATACGTGTATAAGAAGTCATGATGGGTTAAAAGCAGTGGGGCATTTTTTGGCAAATAGGCCAATCAAATATGTACAGCACAACAAAATGTTAATGGACATGTTGACGTTTTGCCTTGAGAATAACTTGTTTATGTTCAAAAGCCAAATGTACCAACAGATACAGGGTGTAGCGATGGGGGCCAGCTTCTCCCCCAGCTATGCCTGTCTATTTATGGGTTGGTGGGAGGAGCTGGTCCTCAAAAGACAATTTGAACATATTTACAAGAACAATGTTGTATCATGGCTTAGATTTATTGATGATTTGTTCATTATATGGCACGGAACAGAAAATGAAGCCCGAGAATTTGTTGAACTTATGAATAATAATGACCTCAATTTACATTTCACTTCTAGCATTAGTGATAAGAGTGTTACATTTTTGGATGTACAAATTAATATAGTCAATGACACTCTGACTACATCACTGTACCGCAAAGACACGGCAGGTAACACTATGCTACACGCGTCGAGTGCGCATCCTCCGCATCTGATACAAAGCATCCCATATGGGGAGATGCTTCGTATTTGTAGAATATGTAGTGAGGATCAGGATTTGAGAATAAAACAGTTGGAAAGTAAGAAGCGTTTTTTAGACAGGGGTTATAACACATCAACCATTAAAACTGCTATAATTAAATCAAGGAAACGTGCCAGAGAAGATCTTCTGCAGAACAATAAAAAGTCCCAGATAGCATGTAGTGACATAGTGGAGGCATCTAAGGAGCCCACTAGGCTCATACTGACATATTCGAAACAGTAGCAACAGTTGAGAGCCATCATAAGACGCAATTGGCCAATAGTTCGTGATGATCCAATAATTGGTGATTTACTCCCTAAACAACCAGCTATAACCTACAGGAAAACGGCATCAATGGCCAATGCATTAGTAAAGAGAAGCCCTGAAGAGCAAGAACAGGGAGGATGGCTGGTAGCAAGAAAAGGCTTCTTTAAATGCTCCAGTTGCAAAGCATCCCAATATGGCTCCAACAGGACAACATATCATACCGCCTTTAACGACAGGGTACAAGATATAAAACAGCATCTAACATGTCGGACAGATTATGCAATCTATGTCTTGCAATATAGTTGTAATTTAGTATACATAGGTAGCACTAAATTATCTGTTCACAAGCGAATTTTACAACATATAAGGGCAATTAACAACAATGACCCTAGTTACCCCGTAGCAAGGCATTTTAAGGCGCATCGTGACAGCAGCTTGCAACACCTAAAATATTTCGTTATTGATGCTGTCCTTCCTCAAAAGAGAGGTGGGGATCGGGAATTGAAACTGAGGCGCCTGGAGACCAGATACATTCTGGAGCTTGACACAAAATATCCTGGGGGTCTTAACACAAGTAAGGACCTATACACTTATTTGGATTAATGTGTTAACAAATTAATATGGTCTTAACAACTGTGTAAATGATACTAAAAACTGTAATCCAACTATAATCTAAGATGCAAATATGAATTTGAATCTGAATTACTTCTTTGATACTATTAGTGTTTTTAGATAATTTATTTTCTGGAAAACCTAATATGTATTATACATCACCTTAATGAAACATATTTTAGAAAGAGTTTTTATTGTGAATTTTAGTAATTGAATTGTATTTATTGATATTTATATGTATTTAATATTTATATACGTATTTATATTGGTTTTAATACAATAGTGGGAATCAATTACTTGTGAAATGGAACCGACGGTTAGGAAATTAATTGAAATCAGTCGGTTTAAAATTCTCTCTTTTTGCCCCTATTTCTGTGCATGTCTTCATTACAATCCCTTTGTTTTGAATTACCAAGACATCATTGAATAAGACATTAGTCATGAATAGATGTTTCGGAAAGACCATAATGATATGATTTTAAAAGTTTTTTGCACTAGCACTTTATATTTTAGCACTTTTAGGGGTTATTTATGTAGCACTTAATGTAGTACCAAAAATAAGGCACTTCTTTTGAGTGTTTCAATCTATGGATGAGACATAGGGTGGAAACATAGACCAATGCAGTTTTTGCATTCAAGCAATGAATTTTCAAGGATCATTAGATCATGGTAATATACAGCATTTAAAATCTATTCCGACGTTATTGTACAAAATTATGTATAAAAGTATAAAGGTGACAACAATTTTTGAAAAAACCTTTTAAACTCTTTTTATACTATGCATTTATGCCAATATTGTTTTTTGTACTATTTAAATGTCGAATAGTAATTTCTTCTATGTCTATTTATTCATGATTGGACACTGTCACTTTAAAAAGGTTAATCACACTGGGTCACGCTGTCATGTGATCAAGGCAGGCGAATTGCCGAAACGCGTCATGGCGGAGCTATTTTCTAAGCAATAAAAACAAAATAGCACTTACTTTGGGTCCACTCTCGTTTGTCTCCTGCGGATGGGATCGTGTTGAAGAGCGAGGTTTCTTCATATATATATATATATATATATATATATATATATATATATATATATATATATATATATATATATATATATATATATATATATATATATATCCTGCTCCAGTACACCGTTCTAGCGTGTCACTCTTAAGGCGGGTGCTTTAGCACGGCGGTGCTCCGTGATAAAATTACAGCTCCAAGGTTCCTCCTATTCTCAGAAAGGATACCAGCACTCATTGGGTCAGGTTTCCGCAATCTTAATTTATTTTCTTTAGCGCAGCAAACAAACGCGTTTCGGAAAGGTTCCTTTGTCAGTGTTTACATTTTACACTGAGAGGCGCCGTTTTTAAACATCAAACGATGGGTCATTGAAACAAAAGAGGGTTTACGGTCACCGTTATATAGGCGCCATATTGTAGTGGTATACATTTTTATTAAAGAAGCCCATTCACATACTTGTATAAGCATTTACAGAAATCCAAAACATGCCCAATTGCAATTTGATATTCAAATGATCTCACAATATTGTGTGATTAAAACTTGCAATTCAATTTTCAATTAAATTTTCTCAGTATCCAACAATTTCATTTACCACTACATGAAAATAATCTCGCCGTGGATCGGCATTTGGCAACCCCCTTTTTTTCCCTGGGGATTGCCATTTATCCCTCTGTTCTCACTACATACCGCTGTGTATCGGCACCCACTTATAAAATATTAATCAGATAAGAAGAAGTCACATTTACCACTGAGATACAATTACTTATCATTTTTACTTTCTCCTAAAAGACACATCGTTACACAATCTAGATTCCCAGATGTACTATCAACTCCTCCCCACTATTTAACCCATTCGGGGTCTTGGTTTGGAGGTCGATTATGTATCGCGACTCCAATCTCCTTAATTTCAACACTCTGTCTCCCCCTCTGATGTTTGCTGGGACACAATCAATACTAAAAAACTGTAATAGATCGCTGTTACTTTTGTGTTTAATAGCAAAGTGTCTGGCGACTGGATAATTAAAATCCTTCTTCGCTATGGCACGCATATGTTCAAATATCCTTATTTTTACACTGTGGATCGTGCTGCCTATATATCTAAGGCTTATACCAAAGGGAGTCACCGTTCCTGAGTGGAGATGGAGAGGAGGGAAGTAGGGGGTACTCTTGTCGTGTGCTACTCTGCTTGTGGGAGGCAGGGTGTCCTCATCTTGATGCCCTCACACACCCCGAAGGATGTCATGCTTTATCATTGGGCTTTTGCTCCTCGTCGGGCCGGCGCTGCAATGCCCTACGGGTCCCCCGAAGGGTCTCTTTTTCGGAGATCTTTTGATGAAGCCGTATGGGTGCGTGGGTGTAAGTGGCAGTGAAGTCCTAGAAAGTGTATTAAAAAATGGCTGGAGGGAGAGTGATTAATTTTTAATAAAGTGATCCCTCTGTCATTATTAAAACAAAGTGTATGGAGCTGCTTTAAGGGGTATTATGTCCCTTGGTAGCTAGGTGATTATATGTCCCTAGTGGGCATATGTTATGGTCAACATGTTTCGCGCTTCAGTGGTCTCAGGGGGAGATCCAGGGCGCTTCGTCAGGACCGAATAAGAAATTTATATCTACAGTGGCCTGAAAAATTTCGGTGCCCCCGGATAAATGAAAGGAGTAGAGATTCCCTTAGTAGGTAGGGTAAGATCCCATGAGATCAGGGAGGGTCACTTGAGAGGGTTCTCTCGGTGCATCTGGGCTGTGAAAGTTGAGAATTTATCAAGAGATGGATTAATCAAAAAGACAGACCTAGAGAAGACCAGAAATCAGGATGAGGGAAAGTTCCGCATGGTTACAACTTATACAGTCAGTCACACACCTACTAAATCATCTATTCAGACACTTATACACCCACTCATTCTTCAATACACCTTGGCATATAAATATATATATATAAAACATATTTAAACTTTACAGAAACACATAATCACTGGATGATGTCATCAGTGATGTCATGAGTGATGTCATTTGAGATGTCATCAGTGATGTCACTGACCATGTCATGAATGATGTAATATGTGACGTCATCAGCAGTGCATTGCGGGGGCGCGAGTTATAGTTAGCTCAACTAACTATAACCGGCGAATTCCTCTGGTTTTGTACTAGTGAAATGTCCAACTAACTATAACGTCCCTGAAACCTATGGTTTTTTCAGTGAATATATATATATATAAATGCAAAATGTAGAAAATAGGAGAAGGAAAGAAATCAGATCAGAAAAATGCTGCCACTTCCAGGGCCATAAAGCCAGTGCAAGTGAGCCAATGGCTGAAGCTCTCTGTTTGTATCCATGATGTCATTCAGTGTGGGGCAATGGGTCGCCGATTTCAGACACTGGCTCTGGTACCAAATGAGTCCCAGCACTTTTCTGATCATAGGCACATCCACTTGAAAATAAGAGCGCTTCAGCGACAGGACTGGTGGGCCAGTCGTTCTGTTGTATTCCGCTTTAGGTGTCCGTATATAGGTTTTCCTGAAACATGTCCTTATATAGGCACAATTCGCATTGCCCATATATAGGCATAAGATCCCAGTCCTTATTTAGGCATTAGCCATGCTATCCAAATACAGGCATGGTCACTTACATCCGTCCACCCTAACGTCACAACGAGTTCTTAGAAACCAGACCCTTAAGCTCTTGGGAGTTCCCTTGACCTTGCCAGGTAGGTCGCTCCCCCACCACACAGCTCCGCCTGTGTTGTCTGCCCGCTGCTCCTGCAGGTAAGATCGCCCTCCGCTTGTGGCCCCGGTGCCCGCTTTGTCTGCTTGTCTCCCCTTTTCCTTTCTGTGCCCCTCGCTGCCCCACTGTCGTTGTGCCCGTGATTTTGTCTGCTCTCCCCTTGTTTTCCTTTCTGTGCCCCTCGCTGCCCCACTGTCGTTGTGCCCGTGATTTTGTCTGCTCTCCCCTTGTTTTCCTTTCTGTGCCCCTCGCTGCCCCATTGTCGCTGTGCCCGTGATTTTGTCTGCTCTCCCTTGTTTTCCTTTCTGTGCCCCTCGCTGCCCCATTGTCGCTGTGCCCGTGATTTTGTCTGCTCTCCCCTTGTTTTCCTTTCTGTGCCCCTCGCCGCCCCATTGTCGCTGTGCCCGTGATTTTATCTGCTCTCCCCTTGTTTTTCTTTCTGTGCCCCTCGCTGCCCCATTGTCGCTGTGCCCGTGATTTTGTCTGCTCTCCCCTTGTTTTCCTTTCTGTGCCCCTCGCTGCCCCACTGTCGTTGTGCCCGTGATTTTGTCTGCTCTCCCCTTATTTTCCTTTCTGTGCCCCTCGCCGCCCCATTGTCGTTGTGCCCGTGATTTAGTCTGCTCTCCCCTTGTTTTCCTTTCTGTGCCCCTCGCTGCCCCACTGTCGCTGTGCCCGTGATTTTGTCTGCTCTCCCCTTGTTTTCCTTTCTGTGCCCCTCGCTGCCCCACTGTCGTTGTGCCCGTGATTTTGTCTGCTCTCCCCTTGTTTTCCTTTCTGTGCCCCTCGCCGCCCCATTGTCGCTGTGCCCGTGATTTTGTCTGCTCTCCCCTTGTTTTCCTTTCTGTGCCCCTCGCTGCCCCATTGTCGCTGTGCCCGTGATTTTGTCTGCTCTCCCCTTGTTTTCCTTTCTGTGCCCCTCGCTGCCCCACTGTCGCTGTGCCCGTGATTTTGTCTGCTCTCCCCTTGTTTTCCTTTCTGTGCCCCTCGCTGCCCCACTGTCGTTGTGCCCGTGATTTTGTCTGCTCTCCCCTTGTTTTCCTTTCTGTGCCCCTCGCTGCCCCATTGTCGCTGTGCCCGTGATTTTGTCTGCTCTCCCCTTGTTTTCCTTTCTGTGACCCCGCTGCCTCTCGCCATTCCCGCCGCTGCGTCCCTGCGGCCCCGCCCCCTGACTGCCCATTCGCTGCCCCTGCCTCCCGCCTCCCAGCTGCTCCTCCCTCCCACCTCCCCATAAATGGCGGCCGCTGCGCGGCCGCGCCGCTGGCGCGCCTAAGGCAAGCCCGTCTGCGCCCGTCCGCGACTGGACCGCGCCCAGCGCCAGAACCCCTGGATCCCACCAACGCAACACTACTCGACGGACCTACGACGCCACCACACTCACCGCACTCAATGCCGGCCGGAACCCTGCCTGCTACCGAGCCTCACCGAGACGCACCCACGGACCCTTCACCTGCCAAACCTGCCGATTCACCTGCCCCCGGACGTGCACCACCTCCGCCAAGTCGAGCACCAGCAGCAACCACCTGAAATGCATCCTGCTGAACACCCGCTCCGTCCACAGGCACGCCGTGGAACTCTGGGACCTGCTCGACGCAACAGCACCGGACATCGCCTTCCTCACCGAAACCTGGATGAACGCCTCCTCAGCGCCCGACATCGCCATAGCCATCCCGGACGGATACAAGATCACCCGGAGGGACCGCGTCAACCAGACGGGAGGAGGCATCGCCATCGTACACAAGAACACCATCCGCATCTCGACTAACTCAGACGAGAACTTCTCCGCCGCCGAACACCTACACTTCCAGATACACACTGACCCCAAGACCACCCTCCGAGGCACCCTCATCTACAGACCCCGGGACCACGCACACTATTCAGCGAAGACATCGCAGACTTCATCAGCCCGCACGCCATGCCCTCCGCCGACTACATCCTCCTAGGGGACCTCAACTTCCACCTGGAGAACAGCAACGACAGAAACACCACCGCCCTGCTGGACAACCTCGCCAACCTCGGACTCAAGCAACTGGTGAACACGCCCACCCACTACGCCGGCCACACGCTTGACCCCGTCTTCTCGTCCAGCAAGCACATCTCCTTCAGCCACGCCACCGGACTCCACTGGACCGACCACAGCTGCGTCCACTTCAGCTTCAGAAAGACTGCGACCCACCACCACCCGCAACAGGCTCCCCGCCGGAGCTGGAGCAAGCTCACCGCCGAGCAGCTCACCGCCTCCCTCAGCCAGAACACACCCACCAACACAACGGACCCAAACGAAGCAGCCAGCAACCTCGCCAAGTGGCTGACCGCCTGCGCCGACGACCTCGCACCACAAAAAAACCCTCCCAGCAGACCCGGAAGCAAGAAAACCCCTTGGTTCACCAACGAACTCAAGGAATCCAAGAAGAACTGCCGCACTCTCGAGAAAACCTGGCGACTCGACCAGACCACAGACAACAGGACCGCCCTCAAGCACGCCACCCGCAAACACCACCAGCTGATCCGTGCCACCAAGAAGTCGGCACTCAAAGAATGACTGGACAACAACGCCCATGACAGCAAGGAACTTTTCAGCATCGTCAAAGAGTTCTCCAACCCCAGCGCCGGAAACAACGACATCACCCCCTCGCAAGACCTCTGCAACTCACTCTCCGCGTTCTTCCACCGCAAGATCACCGACATACACAACAGCTTCGACGCACAAACAACGCACCCTACCGCCGAACCAACGCCCGCCACCACCACCCTCTGCAACTGGACCCCGATCAGCACCGAAGACACCACCCGCACGATGAACTCCATCCACTCCGGATCACCAACCGACCCCTGCCCACACCACGTCTTCAACAAAGCCGACGCCACCATCGCACCCCATCTCCGGGACATCATCAACTCCTCCTTCCACACCGCCACCTTCCCGGAGAGCTGGAAGCACGCCGAGCTTACCGCCCTCCTGAAGAAACCAACGGCGGACCCCACCGACCTCAAGAACTACCGTCCCATCTCGCTCCTTCCGTTTCCGGCCAAAGTCATCGAGAAGACCGTCAACAGACAGCTTGCCGCCTTCCTCGAGACGAATGGATCCCTCGACCCCTCGCAGTCCGGGTTTCGGGCCAACCACAGCACCGAGACCGCCCTTATCGCAGCCACCGACGACATCAGAACCCTAACCGACAACGGGGAAACAGCTGCCCTCATCCTCTTGGACCTCTCCGCGGCGTTCGACACCGTCTGCCACCGCACCCTAGTGAAGCGCCTCAGCAACATCGGAATCCGAGAGAAAGCACTGGAATGGATCATCTCGTTCCTCGCCGGAAGAACCCAGAGAGTCCGCCTCCCCCGTTCAGATCCGAAGCCACCGAAGTCATCTGCGGCGTTCCACAAGGATCCTCACTCAGCCCAACCCTCTTCAACGTCTACATGAGCCCCCTCGCAGCCATCGCACGCCGACACAACCTCAACATCATCTCCTACGCCGACGACACCCAGCTGATCCTCTCCCTCACCAACGACCCCACCACCGCCAGAGCCAACCTACACGACGGGATGAGAGACGTCGCCGACTGGATGAGGAACAGCCGCCTTAAACTGAACTCAGACAAGACGGAAGTCCTCATCCTGGGCTCATCACCCTCCGCCTGGGACGACTCCTGGTGGCCCCCGGCCCTGGGCACCGCGCCCAAGCCAACGGACCACGCACGCAACCTGGGCTTCATCCTGGACTCCTCCCTGTCGATGACCAGACAAGTCAACGCCGTCTCATCTTCATGCTTCAACACCCTGCGCATGCTCCGCAAGATCTTCAGATGGATCCCCACTGAAACCAGGAAGTTCGTCACCCAGGCACTCGTCACCAGCCGACTGGACTATGGGAACACCCTCTACGCCGGAACCACAGCCAAACTTCAAAAGAGACTCCAGCGCATCCAGAACGCCTCCGCACGACTCATCCTGGACATCCCCCGACACAGCCACATCACCGGACACCTGAAAGACCTGCACTGGCTCCCCGTCAGCAAGAGAATCACGTTCAGACTCCTCACCCACGCACACAAGGCCCTCCACGACCTGGGCCCAAAGTACCTCAACGACCGCATGACCTTCTACACGCCCACACGCCAGCTACGATCAACCAGCCACGCCCTCGCCACCGTACCACGCATCCGCAGAACCACCGCCGGAGGAAGATCCTTCTCCTACCTGGCAGCCAAGACCTGGAACTCCTCCCCACTCACCTTCGGCGAACCCAGGACCATCTCTCCTTCAGGAAGCAGCTCAAGACCTGGCTGTTCGAGCAGTAACTTACCCCCTCCCCCAGCGCCTTGAGACCCTCCCGGGTGAGTAGCGCGCTCTATAAATGCCGTGATTGATTGATTGATAGCACAGGATTATTGATTTCTCCAAGAACTCATTTATTATGCATGAACCGCTATACCTTAAGGGTTCATTTCTGATGTCTTCCTCTGCCCGACATTATGTCAATGCTAACATTCCAAGGCACCTACCGGGTATAAATATACCTTCCCTTGCCCAAGCAAGTAGGAAGAGACCTCGACTTTAGAGGAGCCCGTGTCCCGGCCTGACGCACTGACAAGAGACGCTGTCATCCCTGCTCGCAGAGAATCCAGCTTCCAGTGTTCTGACTCCCTTCGCGAGGTGTTAGAGTTCGAAACCCGGAAGGAGATTCCCACCTCTCTCATTCTCAAGGTATGGAGCTGACTAGAACCTAGAGGGACTCTTGGCATACCAGACTCTTGGAATACCATACTATAGCATACCATACTATAGAATATATCACCTACTTCTTACCTTGCCCTACACCTAGGTTAGGTTAGGCACACTGGGGTAGAACTAGTTTAGAGACGCATCGTATGAGTACTCACATTTTTAGCTTATGTTATTTATGTATATGAATATATGTGTCATAGATAAAAGATAATGCTAGCGCAGTATTATTTCTTTCTACTGCTTACGCTGTACATTATATATCTCGCATACTGTCTTGTGATCATAACAGCTCATATCTCTTACACGAGAAACAAGACTGTTCAATAAATCCTTTTATTGAAACGCCCGTCTATTCTTTCTGTGTAACTCTGAAGAAACTAAGCATGCACAATTAGCTGAGTGAAACTTATCTATTGTTTCCACGATTCTGAGAGTGTTCCGATTCTAAAGGGAAACAAAGTTGTCATGTTTATGCGGTTGCCAGAAACTACTCCCTTCTTGTTTACAAGGAGTTTCCAGTGGCCTCTGAGTTAGCTGGCACAAAGTAATTAAGGTTAATATACTCGATAGAGACATACTGACCTCAGTCCTATGTCAAACCTATAGGGTATATTATTCCAATGCGCAGAGCCTATTAGGGAAATAGGAACTACACTACATGGCGCCTAACATTTGGTAAGGCACTAATTTAACGCTAGATACTGAGTAACTCAGTCGTGCTTTTCTCTCAGAGACCCCTATTCACATACTCCATAAGACGTCTGGAGTGGGTAGGGTTAAGTATCTGCCAAAGCTAATAGGACAAAAAACCCTATATATTAGCTATTTGGTTTGTTCAACGTTGAAGGATACAGCGTTCCAAAATATTGTGCACCTTATCTTTTGTTTCCTTGAAACTTGTTCAACATTCTTCAAAAAACAAATGTCCCTGCACGGGAATAATAACACCGAGAACGGTGTAGCTGCGGCTGACCCAGTTGTAACAGCTTTTAATTTTACAGGTTTAAATGAAACCGATGAGGGTGTTATAGACATCCCTCCAAACTTAAGGAGAGCCATCACTTTAAAACTTATAAAACACGGCCTAACACCAAGAGGTGGGAGAGCAGTTTTCGTGATAGAGGCACACGAATCCTTTCAAACAGAGGTATTCTATTCATAGATAGTATTCCCAGAATCAAATCCAGTAACAAAAATGTTTCACTTCTTTAAAGATTAAAGAAGATGAACCACCAGAGGAACATATTCCTTTCGAGGATATTGAAATTCCACTCACATACCAGGAGCATAATCTCTGGTTTAAAGGCGCCCTAAAACATCACAAAAACATTACCAGGTTCGGTCCACTAGGTAGACCAGGAACAACATGGCCGATTCTAGCCGGCTACACACCTCATCCTGACATCGATGTAATGTCAGACGAGGAATTACTTACTCAACTACAGGAGTTAATAAAAATTTACAGACAATTAGTCCAATATGTCATGCAGACTTTCACAGTCGAACCACCAATGACCATTCCAAATCACACCCCTCAACAGGGGAATATACTAAAAATTACTCCACAGACTTTACACGCAGTCATGGGTAAAATGCCCACAAAACGTGAACAAATTCCATTCTGGATAGCTCAAAAAATTACTCAAATCGAAGCAGTATTTCCAAATACTAGCCCTTATGAGAAACACAGAATCCTAACAATCTGTTTACCAATGGGGATCACACCACAACTGGAAGACTCCACCACTTGGGGCGCAGTCTTTGCTGCCATCTATTCTGTAACTCATAGTGTTCCATCACTTGCAGTAATACCAGATGTCCTGAAACAAATACGGGGCAGAACCTGCTCTGAATGTAGGTATGAAATTACTGAAAAACTTCGACCAGGTCTCAACAATAATATTATCTAATATTAAAGGAGAGGCAGCATTAGTGGCGATCCGCCAACGCTTAAGGGAATTTGATGTTACAGAACATCAACATGAACTACCCAGAATAATAGAACAATCTTATGCAGAATTAGGCAGAGATAGTTTGGGTGGAAAACCTTTGAAGCCAAAACTATCCGAAAGTCCTGAGAAGGACTCTATTAAACAAAATCCTACATCTTCTAATAAGAAGTGGGAAACTAATAAACAAAATTCAAAAGAGAGACGTTCTCAATCCCGAGGTAGGTCTCCTCAAAAGGAGCCCTCTGAAAGGAGGTATAACCTCAGGAATAGGGATAATTTAAGAAAGCCTGACAGGTATCAAGATACTGATACACGTTCCTCTCGTACCTTTCAGATATCGTCACAGACATCAGAAAGAAGAGGACGGTCAGAACACAGAGAAGAACGCGTGAAATCCAAAAACGATAAACACGTTCAGAAAAATAAATCAAAACCTCAATTCACAAAAAAGAAGGTAGCAGGTCTGAAGATCAGACATGCCGAGGATACTGAGAACACAGCTCAAGACCGGAGAATGGGCTCAGACAATGCTGGACAGTGCAGCAGAAGTAACAATAGCTCGCCAGAACCTGAAGGAACTTCTGGAGATAGTGGACTTGAATGAGTACATCACAGTAGAGACTGTAGACACCAGGGTTAGTACTCCACAAAAGTTATATGAAATAACACTCCGAATGGAGGGAGACATACCAAGAAAAGTGAAAATACTCTTTTGGGAGAAACTTTCAAGGGGTTATGATATACTTCTAGCAGAAAAAGGCTGGCCACCAAATTTTGTCAGGGAGTGCCCACATGGTGAGGACATCATTATGCCTGCCTTCTCCAACCATATTCCAATTCACCTAAAATATACATATGCCAGGAAATGGGCAGTTGCCCAGGCCCCAGCATTATACAAAAATCATGTAGGATGGGATGAGGACTCACCTCACCACAAAATACATCTAAAAAATGAACCTACTGCACAAAGGCAGTACCCAATAAAGCAAGAAGCTAAAAAACAGGTCAGGGAGATCTTAGATCAACTTGAATACCAAGGGGTGATTGAAACATGCACCTCCTCAATGAGCAATCCTTTGTTTCCTGTATCCAAACCAGACAATACATATCGTCTAGTTTTGGATTACAGACACTTGAACACTTGTTCCAAAACATTTGCAGTGCAAAATGCACATAGTACAGCATTAATGAATAACATTGTGCGTAAAAATATAAAACCACATTGGACATTTCAAATGGTTTCTTTTGTCAAAACATAGCACCTGAAAGCAGGTACTTAACAGCTTTCTCAATAATGGGGACCGAGCATCAATTTTGTAGACTCCCACAAGGGTTCAAAAACAGCCCGGGGTTATTCTCAGCGAGGGTAACAGAGCTACTACAAATTTATGATAATGAGGCATTGTCATATGTCGATGACATCTATCTGACAGACGATGACCTAGATAGGCACTTGAACAGGGTGAGTACCATTATATTGGGCTTCGCCTCTGAGGGCTATAAATTCAACTTTAAAAAATCCAGAATTGCCCATCTCAATGTCCTTTTCCTAGGATATGAGCTTTCAAGTGAAGGCAAGAGCCTGGCAGCTAACTTTTTAGAAAAGTGCGCGCTGCTCCAACCTCCAAAAACGCAGAAAAATGTACAATCCATCTTGGGTTTCCTAAATTTTGGAAGAACTTACATTCTAAATTACGCAGAAAGGGTTAAACCTCGCTACGAATTAATCAAATCTGATTTTTCAATAAAACATTGGACACAAGAACATACAGAAATCTTGCGTTCACTCCAAGCTAACATGTTAGCAACAAATCACTTACAAACACGCGTAAATAAACGCAATTTAGTGATCCGAATTATTTCGGGTCAATGCGGATTCACCTATTTAACATTTAATGAGGGTGAAAAAGTACCAATAGCAGACAAATCACATTTGTATACACAAGCAGAAATGCGCTTCACTTCAACAGAAAAAATACTGACAGCAGTTCAAACCGCTGTAGCAAAAGAAAGAGCTCAAGCTCAAGGAAAACGCATTATTGTCGTAACCCCAGGACCAGCTTTAGAAGCGGTCACAAAAGCAAGCATTCCAAATGCTAAAGCATTACATCCAAGATGGATACAATGGGTTAATTCTCTTGCTGCAACAGATGTTGAATATGTTTTTGATCCTGATTTAAAAACACAAGCGTTCCTGCAATATGAACATGAATGTCCTCTGCCCACTGAAATTCTGCCTCTCGATCAGTACGAATTTATAATTTACACTGACGGATCAGCACAACCCGCTACAGGGAGTAAGCAAGCTTACAGTGCAGCGTGCGCAATCGTTAAAGGTCGCATGCAAGATGGTAACTTCAGACCAATGGTCACTACAACTCAATCTATAGGAGATTGTACAGCTCAGCGAGCTGAGCTACAAGCATTCAAACTGGCACTTGAAAATACAGATCTCGAATTCCCCACACTCATAGTCTGTGATTCTTTTTACTGTGTTCAGTCGTATAATGAATATATACAGAATTGGCTTGAAAACGGGTTCAAAGATGCAAAAGGTGGCACAATAAAGCATAAAACGCTTTGGGAACAAGTAGTTCAGTTGAGAAACGAACTACCAAAAGCTCCGTGATACACACGCTGAGTCATCAACGTGATGGCGTTCACGTTGCAGGGAATTCATTGGCTGATGAAGCCGCAAAGGGGGCTGTTCAGACGGCTTCTCTAGCTGCGATCACTCGTTCAAAAACGAGAATAGACAGTGAGATATTGTTGGCTGTCAATGCTTCAAGCAAAGGCAGTGATGCAGCGTTACCCCAAAAATTTCCACTCAAGTACTCTTATGTAATTGATGCAAACAACGTTCCTTTTGCTCGAATCCCTGGAGTGGGGGATAGGGTCATTCCAAACATGGAACGTAGATTAGGACTGATCCTAGCAGCACATGAAGGGATAGCCTCTGCCCATGCAGGTGTTTCTGCAACAGTATCTTTACTTAAACAAAGATATTGGTGGCCTGGCATTAGGAAACAGACCAAAAACTATGTTTTGGAATGTGAAATATGCCAACAGATGAAAGTCTCCACAGTGAAACGTCCTGCGCAGACACCCCTGTTGATTTCAGACAAACCATTAGCTTGTGTTTACCTTGACCACTGCGGTCCCTTGCAAAGGGACGGTAACTATAAATATATAATGGTTGCAGAGGATTCGTGCTCAAGGTTCCTATGGATATGGCCTCAGCGCTCGGCTGACGCTCGAACTGTTATAAAAGACTTGCGAGTCTTTATCGGCACATACGCAATTGGCACACTACACTCTGACCAGGGCCCTGCGTTTAGCTCTCGGGCATACAAAGAAGCCATGGCCAGTTTGGGCGTAGCATTGAGGTACTCCTCTCCGTTTCATCCTGAGGGAAATTCTGTTGTGGAAAGGAAAAACCGGGACATAAAGCAGTCTATAACAGCTAGAGTATTAGGTTCGGGTGATGGGTGGGTCAAACATCTTTATGGGGTCCAACGCTCATTAAATAATTTGCCAAGAAGTTCTCTAGGGGGGGTCACTCCATATGAGGTCCTATTTGGGACAAGAATGTGGGTTCCTGATCTCGAATGTAAAGGCACAGTGGCGGAAAATAAACCCTTTGATATCAAAGATCGTTTGGCTGTTTTACAGGATCTAAATGAACTAAGATCGAAACAAAGCAGCGTGTTCCTGAAGCCAACCACAACTGGGGAAATACCGGCAGTCCCAACAAGGCCTGTCTGGATCCCAAAAGTTGGGGATCTAGTCAGAGAGAAGATTGCGGACAAGAAGGAATTTGGACCTTCTTACAGACAACCAGTAACTCTCCTAGCCGTCCACGGAACAAGAACAGTACTTCTGCCGCCCCTTGCTGGAAAAAAGAAGAAAAGATTTGTGTCAATCGACCTCATCAAACCACAATATGTGGCCAATACTAAATAATAGGCCTCGTGGACTCCGACCTAGTAGCAGACGCACTTCTCTCGCTACTATCCAAGAGGTTCAGACTGAAAGACTCATAACCATGGAGAATTCAGCAGTAAGAGATGAAGGACTAAGCAACAATGCTATGGAACTCATCCCTCTTGAAACTCAAGTAACAGTTCGTCCAGATACACCTGTCTACGCCAACGTAACAAGTGATCAACTGGTTCCAGCGATTTCTACGAATCCTGATGCAATTTCAACAATTGACCAAACTGCTTCTGGCTATTTTATTAACTTTGATACGTTTTCTGAGGATCCGAGTGAGCCTGAAACGACGCCAGCCCTACAAAAAACTTTCAAACTGCAGGGTACAAGACCTTTTTCATTTCCTGAAAGAGACTTATCTGGTTTCACCATGGATTGAAATATGGATTATTTCTGGAATATTTTTCTTTCTGTTTTGGCTAGCTTTGGTTATGACTATTAGCGTGCTTATAAATGGCAGATACATCCATATGGACACTGAAAGTAAAAATGTGAACTTACTTTTAAAACCACACAAATCATCCCATCGTGAAGCAAGAGACTTGACAGCAGTGAACATCACAGCCGTTCCTATACAGGATGGTATAGTGTGGGACAAAACCGATTTCGATATATTCGGCCCAACGGAACTTTTGAACATTCCACATTTATTTAAAATTTCATTAAGTGACTTTATTACCTCCAGTACCTATTCTGATGATTGGGACTTTGAGACTGTTACTGACATGATGTCTGATCTAGAAAGGTCTGCTGCATTCTCTAACAATGAATACTTAGAGGGTTCATCAGACTACGAACAGCTTTTTTGTTACAACCACTATGGTCATCATTTTTTGCATAAATCTGCAACACCTAGAAATGGGTTTATGTTTAACCAATGGGAACATTGTCCTACACCACCAAAGGGTAGTTCAAAAACGTTTGCAAATAAGTCTCCATATTTTTCAGGGTACAATACATCTAATCCAGAAACATTTTACTATAAAAATGTAAACAAAACAGGACAGAAAATTATGTTAACTAATACAAAACAGATTTATTCTGCAGCCTTTATTACCCAACTGTCTAGACAAGGATTTGACTTTTGGAAAGACACAATCGACACAAAATCTGTCTGGGGTTCTAAAGATTGGCAAGTGCAGGGGATAGAAGCTTTGTTTAGAGCATGTATCATCCCACAGCAAATAATGTTTTTGAATGACACTGTGCAACAAACGTCTTGCCTTGGTTTAGCCAAGATCAAAGACATGAACACACTTTCTGTACCGAAACCTGCAAGTAATAGCACTACACAGGGAGCGGTCACAGTAGACACAATAATCCAAAACAACAGAACTGATCCTGATTGGAAAAAATGGTTACTCTGGCCCACAGACACAAACATCTGTCAAGAAAGATTCCTGAATAGAATACAGGGCTTTACTATCCATAGGCCAGACCCACGTTATGTTCAACGACAACATCCGGGGGTAGTAACAACATACAGTGTAGGAAAATTGTGCCTTGACTGCTTACAAAAATCTACACTTGAGGATGTGAAACAACACTTATCTTTACTTAAAGAAGACGCAGACCTTTGGGATTTCTTGCTAGGACCGAGAAAACCGCGTCAAAAACGTTTCATATATGCCGGCATTTATGCTGCTTATAATGAAGTATGGAAGGTTTCACAGGCAGAGGCCGCAGAAAGAATACGTGAGCTTGATCGTATTAACTTAGAGAAATCTCTCACTGTGGTCGACAATGGGTTAGCAACTTTGTCATCCAGAATGTATTCATTGGACAACATTGTATCTTCTGCTATTGACATACTGGAACAAGATTTAGCCATGTTACAACAAGGCCAATCTCAGTGACGTTCTATTATGTTATTAGGCTGGACGCTGCAATCCTTGCGTGCAGGCTATGTGCCTTGGCGTTTTATCAACACGTCGTCTCTGTTTTCAGAATACAATCTAACAGATAAACAGATCGAACTGGCACAAAGGGGAGCAAAATATACAGTGCTGAGCATTGAAAAACTGGAAAAATTACCATTTACGGTAGCAGAAAAACCAGCTACAGAATGGCTTATTCATGGCAAAATATCTCTGCCTGTCACTACTTTTCATTTTCAGTATTGCCTCAAACAAATGCAAGCAGGCAAATATGAAAGGTTGGGTAAAGAATACATTAAGACATCCTGGGATTTACCTTACGAATACAGATGTTGGAGTGGGGATCGTGAAGTGTTTCTAAGCGGTACACACTGTGAAAATGCACTTCTTTTAATATGCTTTTAGAAATGTTTTTAGCAACATGTGGTACTCAATTTAATGTTCAGCATTTAGTATTATCGTTCATTCGAAAGTGGAGTGGGTGTTATATTCCGCTTTAGGTGTCCGTATATAGGTTTTCCTGAAACATGTCCTTATATAGGCACAATTCGCATTGCCCATATTTAGGCATAAGATCCCAGTCCTTATTTAGGCATTAGCCATGCTATCCAAATACAGGCATGGTCACTTACATCCATCCACCCTAACGTCACAACGAGTTCTTAGAAACCAGACCCTTAAGCTCTTGGGAGTTCCCATAGCACAGGATTAATGATTTCTCCAAGAACTCATTTATTATGCCTCAACCGCTATACCTTAAGGGTTCATTCCTGACATCTTCCTCTGCCCGACTTTACGTCAATGCTAACATTCCAAGGCACCTACCGGGTATAAATATACCTTCCCTTGCCCAAGCAAGTAGGAGGAGTCCTCGACTTTAGAGGAGCCCGTGTCCCGGCCTGACACACTGACAAGAGACGCTGTCATCCCTGCTCGCAGAGAATCCAGCTTCCAGTATTCTGACTCCCTTCGCGGGGTGTTAGAGTTCGAGACCCGGAAGGAGATTCCCACCTCTCTCATTCTCAAGGTATGGAGCTGACTAGAACCTAGAGGGACTCTTGGCATACCAGACTCTTGGCATACCATACTATAGCATACCATACTATAGAATACATCACCTACTTCTTACCTTGCCCTACACCTAGGTTAGGTTAGGCACACTGGGGTAGAACTAGTTTAGAGACGCATCGTATGAGTACTCGCATTTTTAGCTTATGTTATTTATGTATATGAATATATGTGTCATAGCTAAAAGATAATGCTAGCGTAGTATTATTTCTTTCTACTGCTTATGCTGTACATTATATATCTCGCATACTGTCTTGTGATCATAACAGCTCATATCTCGTACACGAGAAACAAGACTGTTCAATAAATCCTTTTATTGAAACGCCCGTCTATTCTTTCTGTTTAACTCTGAAGAAACTAAGCATGCACGATTAGCTGAGTGAAACTGTTATCTATTGTTTCCACGATTCTGAGAGTGTTCCGATTCTGAAGGGAAACAAAGTTGTCATGTTTATGCGGTTGCCAGAAACTACTCCCTTCTTGTTTACAAGGAGTTTCTAGCGGCCTCTGAGTTAGCTGGCACAAAATAATTAAGTTTAATATACTTGATAGGGACATACTGACCTCAGTCCTATGTCAAACCTATAGGGTATATTATTCCAATGCGCAGAGCCTATTAGGGAAATAGGAACTACACTACAGTTCAGTTTTCCAATTTTTCCTATCGTTTCTTTCCTTCTCATCCTTTTATTGTAATTGTTTTTAGAGCACACTACAGCTCCCCAGACAGCGCTGAAGGCTGCTTGCCTGCCGTTTATTTCATCTGCAGTGCACCGCATCCTTCGAAGCCACAGCCTTTAGGCCAAGCCGCCGTCATGGTATGGTATTATCCATAGTTTCACTGTTTTACCATTCCAAGATGGCCAACACATTGGTTCTCAACATGGCGGCCAGGGCTTTAAGTGTGGTGAAAAACTAGGCGGAGGTTCTTAACTCCTTCGCTGCTAGACCTCCCCCCCCCGTGCTAAGACATTTTTTTGGCTATTTGGGGTAGTTTGCGCTTAGGCCCCTGTAACTTTTTGACCACATAAGGTATCCACACCAAATTTGTGTCCTTTTCTTCCAACATCATGGGGATTCTAAAGGTACCCATGGTTTGTGGGTTCCCCTGGAGGGGACCCAGAAATTAGCCAAAATACAGCTAAATTTTGTTTTTTTTGGGAAGAATGCGGAAAAAAGGGCTACAGATGAAAGCGTCTGGTTTTTTCCCTGAAAATGGTATCAAAAAAGGGTTGTGGGGCTGAAATCACCATCTTCCAAGCTTTCAAGGACAAGCAGACTTTTGTCCGAAAACCAACAATTTTTACACAGTTTTGGCATTTTTCTGGGACATAGCCTATTTTTGCTATTTTTTGTGCATTCAACCTCTTTCCAGTTAATGGTAGAAATGGGTACAAAAGCAATAATGGATCCTGGAAAGCTATACATTTTTAAAAAGTAGACAAAATTCTAAATTCAGCAAGGGGTCATTTGTGTAGATCCTTTAAGTTTTCTTTATAGAAACTAACAGTTAAATAAAGGAAAAATTGAAAATTAGTTGAAAAAAACAGCCATTTGTGTCAACGTTTTCACCTATAACTTCTTCTAATTATGACAGCTATTTGAAAGCAATATAAAGTTATCTGCTGGACCTTTCTGGTTGTGGGGATATATAGGACTTGTAGGTTCACCAAGAATCCATCAAACCCAGAGCCAATAACTGAGCAGCGTCTTGCAATGGTTTTTTATTATGTACCGGGTATATAGCAAGTATTTTGGGAAAATGCATACATGGAAAAGTCGGTATGAAAGACGTATTGAGGCAACATAAAAATTGCCTATCACAAAATGTTTTGGGCCCTTGCCTGTCGCGGGTACTTGGGCCTCCCACCCGAGTGAGGCCCCATTTTTATCGGGAGACCTGGGGGAATGCTGGGTGGTAGGAAATTTGTGTCAGCCCGGTGATAGCACAACTTTCCCACACAAAAATGTGTGAAAAAAGTGATTTCTTCAGCAAAATTTCAGGTTTGCAGGGGATTCTGGGTAAGAAAACATTGGGGATCCACGCAAGCCAGACCTCCCTGGAATCCCCCGGGTGTCTAGTTTTCAGAAATGTGTGGGTCTGGTAGGTTTCCCTAGGTGGCCGCCGAGCCCCGGGCCAAAAAGTCATGGGACCCCCCTTGCAAAACCAGGTCGTTTTTTAATCGGCAATTTTGATGTCGCCTCAATACGTTTTGGGCCCTTGCCTGTCGCGGGTACTTGGGCCTCCCACCCGAGTGAGGCACCTTTTTTATCGGGAGACCTGGGGAAACGCTGGGTGGTAGGAAATTTGTGTCAGCCCAGTGATGCCACAACTTTCCCACACAAAAATGTGTGAAAAAAGTGATTTTTTCAGCAAAATTTCAGGTTTGAAGGAGATTCTGGGTAAGAAAACGTTGGGGGATCCACGCAAGCCATACCTCCCTGGAATTCCCCGGGTGTCTACTTTTCAGAATTGTGTGGGTTTGGTAGGTTTCCCTAGGTGGCCGCCGAGCCCCGGGCCAAAAAGTCATGGGACCCCCCTTGCGAAACCAGGTCGTTTTGTGATAGGCAATTTTGATGTCGCCTCAATACGTTTTGGGCCCTTGCCTGTCGCAGGTACTTGGCCCTCCCACCCGAGTGAGGCACCATTTTTATCGGGAGACCTGGGGGAACGCTGGGTGGTAGGAAATTTGTGTCAGCCCGGTGATGCCACAACTTTCCCACACAAAAATGTGTGAAAAAAGTGATTTTTTCTCAGCAAAATTTCAGGTTTGCAGGGGATTCTGGGTAAGAAAACGTTGGGGGATCCACGCAAGCCATACCTCCCTGGAATCCCCCGGATGTCTAGTTTTCAGAAATGTGTGGGTTTGGTAGGTTTCCCTAGGTGGCCGCCGAGCCCTGGGCCAAAAAGTCATGGGACCCCCCTTGCAAAACCAGGTTGTTTTGTGATAGGCAATTTTGATGTCGCCTCAATACGTTTTGGGCCCTTGCCTGTCGCGGGTACTTGGGCCTCCCACCCGAGTGAGGTGCCATTTTTATCGGGAGACCTGGGGGAACGCTGGGTGGTAGGAAATTTGTGTCAGCCCGGTGATGCCACAACTTTCCCACACAAAAATGTGTGAAAAAAGTGATTTTTTCAGCAATATTTCCGGTTTGCAGGGGATTCTGGGTAAGAGAACATTGGGGGATCCACACAAGCCATACCTCCCTGGAATCCCCCCGGTGTCTACTTTTCAGAAATGTGTGGGTTTGGTACGTTTCCCTAGGTGGCCGCCGAGCCCCGGGCCAAAAAGTCATGGGACCCCCCTTGCAAAACCAGGTCGTTTTGTGATAGGCAATTTTGATGTCACCTCAATACGTTTTGGGCCCTTGCCTGTCGCGGGTCCGTGACCCACCCAAGTGAGTGAGGTACCATTTCTATTGGGATACTTGTAAAAAGGAGGAGGGCTAGAAAATTTGTTGATTCTGTCTGCAGCGTGAAAATGTTGGCACAATAATGCAAGAAAAATGTGACAGACACAATTTGAGGTTTGCAGGACATTCTGGGTAAGATAACTTGTTGGGATCCACAAGAGAGACAGCAGCATGCACTCCCATGGTGTTTAGTTTACGACAATATCTACAGTTGGTAGGTTATTCTTAGATAGAATGTACACCTTGGCAGAGAGACAAAGAATACTGCACAGCCATCTATTCCTCAAGCACACACACATACTGGTTGGATTTGGCACGAGGGCGAGTGATGGTTCAGTATATAAAATTTTATTGACAAGAGATTTCACAAAAATGAAATGCACTGTCAATAATTGAAAGGACAAAAAACTGAACCAGTGACTCGCAGCTCATGAGCTGTAAAGCCACGTCAAGGCCCCAACCGCTTTACAGGCCATTCACACACCTTTCATACGTGATACAAGACCATTCACACCACCAGGCACAAAACCAACACATTACAACAGTCATAAAAAGGGACAAGGTACACCCGGCTTGAGAAAGACAGAAAAGACAAATATTTCTGTACAACCACCTATTCCTCAAGCACACAGACATACTGGTTGGATTTGGCACGAGGGTGAGTGATGGTTCAGTATATACAGTTGTATTAACCAGAGATTTCACAAAAATGAAATGCACTGTTAATAATTGAAAGGACGAGAAACTGAACCATTGACTCACAGCTCGTGAGCTGTAAAGCCACGACAAGGCACCAACCTCTTTACAGGCCATTCATACACCTTTCATACGTGTGACACATACAAAACCATTCACACCGCCAGCCGCGGGCCCAGCACATTACAACACTCACACCAGCAGACAGCGCCATTCAAGGGCCCATCACTTTCACACGCCCACATTCCTGACACAGCAACCACACCAGCTCGCGGATTGCGTGGAGTGGCATTTGGCTAGCAGTGTGTGTAGTGACCAGCAGCAAGTCACTACTCACACACCGCCAGCCAAGCGCCACTCCACCCACACCGCCAGCCAAGCGCAAGTCCACCCACACCACCAGCCAAGCGCCAGTCCACCCACACCGCCAGCCAAGCGCCAGTCCACCCATACCGCCAGCCAAGCGCCAGTCCATGCACACTGCCAGCCAAGCGCCAGTCCACGCACACCACCAGCCAAGTGCCAGTGCACGCACACCACCAGCCAAGCGCCAGTCCAAACACACTGCCAGCCAAGCGCCAGTCCACGCACACCACCAGCCAAGTGCCAGCCTACACACACCGCCATCACATTTAGGATTTTTTTATACAAAAAAGAAAACACAAACAAATTGCAAATAGAAACAAATCTACTAACACAAAACCTGAAACTAAATACATTGCACAAATGCCAACCTTGAAACTGAACAAAAAATATAAAACAATAGAGACCAGGCAGTTCACTTTAGCACTCATGGATGCTCCCAAAAATACTTTTGCGTGTGGTACATTCTAAAACAAGCAGGCACACACAGCCCAGGGTTAAAAGGACACTCGGGGCAGTACATACGAGTCTCCTTCCGCGTACCTCTTCGCCAACAGACTCTACAACTCCTACTGGGAAAGTCATTTGAGGGTGTGGGATGAATGTGATCAGGAAAGTGGCGATCTTTCAATCTAGCCACATCCTCCACCACTCCAACTCTAGGAACACTTGCCTGTTCCACTAAAACAAGGCTGCCTATTACAGACTCCTGAAACTTAGCAAAAGTCATCTTTGACTCAGGACAAGAATCCTTGAATACAACAAAACCATTAAAGGTTGCCAAGTGGAAAAGATGGATAGCCAACTTCTTATACCAAATGTAAGCCTTACAAAGAGCAGCATAAGGTTCCAACCTCTGATCTACTCTGTCAACACCTCCCATGTGCCTATTATAGTCTAAAATGCACACAGGTTTGCGCGCTTCATCAACCTGACCCCAAACAGTCACAGGTGAAGTGCTTTCATCATGGATGGTAGTCAGCATGTAGACATCTCTCCTGTCTGAAAACTTCACAGCTAGAAGTTCCTCGCAACGCAACACACTGCACTGTCCCCGCACAAGCTTTTGACAAACTAGTTCTTTAGGGAAACCTTTACGGTTAGAGCGGATTGTGCCACAAGCAACAGTGTCCACTTTGGCCAATTCCCTGAACAACCGCACACCAGTGTAGAAGTTATCTACATATAAATGGTGACCTTTGTTAAAAAGTCCTCTACCAAGTTCCCACACAATTTTCTCAGTCACTCCAAAAGTTGACGGACAACCAGGGGGGTTAATCCTGGATTCCTTACCGGTGTACACCCTGAAATTAGAGACATATCCAGTCCTACTGTCACACAGCATATACAGCTTAATTCCATAGCGTGCCCTCTTACTAGGAATGTATTGCCTAAAAACCAAGCGGCCCTTGAACAGGACCAAAGACTCATCAATAGCTATTTCTTTGCCTGGAGCATAGATCTCAGAAAATCGATCAACAAAGTGATCAATGGCAGGCCAAATCTTAAAAAGACGGTCACACTCAGGGTGATCTCGTGGCAACGCTAAACCATTATCAACAAAATGCAGCATCCGAAGCAGAAGCAAATACCTATCACGACTCATGACTGCCGGAAATATAGCCGTTGCCATCAAGGGACTAGTAGACTAATATGAAGACATTGATGGCTTCCTTAGCAAGTCCATCAAAAAAGTTAAACACAAGAACTTCTTCATCTCTTCCAGATTTGTGGGAGTCCACCGGATAGCTCTAGAGTGGGGCTTAAGGCTGGCACTGTTGTCCCTCAAAAACTGTTCGGCATACAAATTAGTCTGCTCAACAATCTCTGCCAAAAACACATCGGGGCAGATTTACGAGCCCCCTGCGCCACCAGTACGTCACTTTTCGTGACGTACTGGTGGCGCAGGGGGCTGCTCCATATTTACAAGGAGAGGAAAAGCCACCCTGCGTGACTTTTCCTCTCCTTGTAAATGCGGCCCCTTCACACGCAGCACTTTGCGGTGAAGGGGCGTTCCATGGGTGTTGCTGTGGGTGTTCCCACGCAACACTCATGGAACAAGACACATCTCCAGAATTACGAGAAATCGTAACTCTGGAGATGCGTCTGAAAGCTACGCCACCCTAGAGGTGGCGTAGCGAGGCTCACCGAGGAGAAATGTTTTCATTTCTCCTCGTTTTTTCCTCTTTCAATGCGTGCTGCATTCTGCAGCACGCATTGAAAGAGGAAAATGGTTGTAGTGATTGTTTTTGTGCAGGAAGGTTCCCCTTCCTGCACAAAACAATCTCCCCACGACGCAGGCATCCTTGCACCATGGTGCAAGGGTGCCTGCGCCGGCGCATGGCTGCAGTTTGTGCGCCAGCGCAGGGGAAGCACAAGGATGCGACATATTCTTGTAAATATGTCGCATCCCTGTGCTTCAAAACTAACGCAGCGCGGCGCAGCAAAATGACTTGCTGTACCCCGCTGCGTTAGTTCAACGTAAATCTGCCCCATCGTCCATAAACAACTGAAAATAATTTATCGGCAAAAAGATTTCTGTGTTTACTCTACACCCTGGAACACCACTAAAGTCTGGCAATGCCGGCTGCACCATGCCTGGGGCAACCCAGATGTAATCACTTCCAACTGGAAGCCTTGCAGCCCCAGGCTGCAACCCAGATGCCTCTTGCCGCACTATACCAACGGGAAGCCTTGCAGCCCCAGGCTGCAGCCCAGATGCCTCTTGGCACACTATCGGCAAATCAATGTCCTCCTCTAACACAGGCACTTCATCCGCACTGAGAGTAGCTTCATCATCCGATGATTCCATGTGGAGAGAAAACTCACTGCCTGAATCTTCCCCACCCTCCTCTGCCTCAGATGCAGAGTCAGTCTCTAAACCATGGTCAGAGGAAGACTCAAAGAGCATACCAACAACCTGCTGAGCAGTAATCCTGCGGCTAGCCATTATCCTTACTAAGAAAGGAGACTGCACAAACAACTCAACAACAACCAACACCGTGCAAAATAAGTAAGTAAAAAAAATGTGTGCCTTTATCACAAAGATCTATATACTCAAACTATACAATTCACTTGCAAGAGACAGCTACACTCACCAGCACCTCCTCTGCAGAGAGACAGCAAAAACCAAGGATATCCCACTAGAAAGAAAAAAACAAAACCAATTACTCACAAGACAACAAAATACACATCGAGCACAAATGCAAAAAGTTTTTGACACTCAAAAACAGAAGCTAAACATACTGCTATTATTACACCATTTGCAAAAAAACACATTCATGCAGAGAAATGAAAGTCATTTACATTGTACAAAAAAGTCTCTTACCAAACACAAGCAACTACACAAACAGCAGAACCAAAAGTAACGAAACCGCAACCTGCAACAGTCTAAAGAGCAAAAGCTTTCACCTAGAACAAAAAGGGAGAAATAAAGCATTACAATTGCAAATCACAAGAAATAAAACAATTAATATTATAACACGCTATGTCACTACCCAAATGGTCAATCTGCCAGATGGGCCTTCAAATAGGGCTGTGACAAATGGGGGGTGAACTTGCATAAGGGATCGGGTGAGCTTGTCTGAGGGTGGGGCAGAAAACAGCAGACAGAAATGTGCCCCCCTTGCAAAAGAAATAAATCCCTGGTGCCTAGTAGGGTTTTCTGCCTCCCCCCTCCCGAACAGGGCAAAAAGGCCAAAAAAAGGGGCAGATCTGTCCATAGGAGGGGCAGAAAAAACATTAACCAAATTTTACCCCCTTGCTTCCATTACACACAAAACAAAATCCCTGGTGCCTAGTGGGTTTTCTGCCCCCCCCCCCTCCGGGGGCAGAAAGGCCAAAATAACAGGTATATACACATATAAAAAAAATCTGCCCCCTGGAAGCGACCCTTGCCCAAGGGGTCGCTTCCAATTTAATTTCAAATAAATCCCTGGTGTCTACTGGGGTTTTCTCCCCCCCTCCCCTTGGGGGCAGAAAGGCCAAAAAAAGGGCTGATCTGCCCCCAAGGGGGGGGCAGAATGCACATTTAAAAAAAGCCCCCCCCTGGGAGCGACCCTTGCCCAAGGGGTCGCTTCCATTTAAATTTTAAATAACTCCATGGTGTCTAGTGGGGTATTCTGCCCCCCCTGGGGGCAGAAAGGCCAAATACACGGGCCGATCTGCCCCCAGGGGGGGGCATAATACACATTTTTTTAAAATGAGGCCCCTGGAAGCGACCCTTCCCCAAGCGGTCGCTTCCATTTAAAAAAAAAAAAGATCCCTGGCTCTAGTGGGCTTTTCTGCCCCCCTGGGGCCAGAAACGCCAAAAAACCCAGGCAATCTGTCCCCAGGGGGGGCAGAAAAGTCTTTAAAAAATGGGCCCCCCAAGGAAGCGACCCTTGCCCAAGGGGTCACTTCTTTTAAATAATTAAAGGACTCCCTGGTGTCTGGGGGGGGGGCAGAAAGGCCAAATACACGACCCGATCTGCCCCCAGGGGGGGCAGAATACACATTTGAAAAAAAATTAGGCCCCCGGAAGCGACCCTTCCCCAAGGGGTCGCTTCCTTTCTTGAAATAAAAAGATCACTGGCTCTAGTGGGCTTTTCTGCCCCCCTTGGGGCCAGAAACGCCCAAAAACCAAGGCGATCTGGTTTCCAGCACGTCCAGCGCTTCCTGATGACGTCGGCGCGCGCTGTGCGCGATGACGTCGGCGCGCGCTGTGCGCGCTGACGTCATGGGAATGCGTGGGGGGGGTCGGGGGTGGCAGCAGAAACTCTTCCGCTGCCATCCCCCTCTGTGGGGGCAAGATCGGCAACCCATGGGCTGTGCTCATGACGGAACCACTCCGTCATGAGCACAGCCCAACCGATGCTCATGACGGAACCGCTCCGTCATGAGCATCGAAGGGGTTAAAAGAGAGTGGCCTTTGTAATTAAGGGTGTGACTGTTCTTCCTTTCACACCTCATTCCTATGCAGTCTGTTAGACACTTGTGCCCTTTTTCTCTTCAAATCTTTTTAAATCCCCATGTGCACATCTTACACCCTATCTCTTTCCTCTTCGACGCCATCTTTTCACTCTACTCTGTCTGTATACTTCTTCGGTCTCCTTCACTTCACCATCCCACCACACACATACAACTAGCCCCCACTCACCTCTAGGCACTGTATTTGCCCATATTTTGACCTCTGTTTATCTCCTTCACACATATTTGCAAAGAATCACAGTTATGCAACAGACATACGTGACTAATACTCTTTGCTCTCTGCAGAGAGGCCAAGGATTGGATGTCCATGTATCGTGAGCACCTTTTCACCCATTTACAGCCCCTGTGAGGAACTCTCACTTCCCTCAGCCTCGACTGCATAACTCTCAATCGAAGTCCATTATAAATACACGGATGCAACTCAGCTCAAAGTTTACAATATGCAGAGTATTATGCTACAAAAAACTACAGAAACATAACATAAAAAATAACAAACACTTGTAGGGAATGGACGATAAAGTAAAATATTTAAAATATAAAAAAACGGGAAATAAGTTGCTGACTTCGATTACCATACCATGTTTTAAAATAATTGCCCAGAAATCGATCAGTGTTTTTGTCTGTAAAGTTAAGGGCATGCTTAAAGGCCCCAGTAAGGACCCATTTGTATGTTAGGGTTTAATCACTACCAGGTCTGAGACTCAGAGTTACTCTGCCCTCTTAAAGCTCTGGTGGCAGCCATGAAGGCACTTCAAAACTATCAAACACCATGCACAATACCATTGCAAGATGCCCACCTGCAGATAGGTTTATTTGTATTTATTGCAAGCTCATGTTTGCCCTATGTATATTCTTTTAATTTATCTTGCATAAGCTGTGGAGTCTGTCTGGAAATTTACTGTAGCTGTATAAGGGCGGGAATGCACAAATGAGTCAATGGATGGATGAATGCATGAGTGCTAAGTTGGGCGACAGAGTGCTAGCATGATGACTTTTTCAAAGCCTAAACGCATCATTTCTTAGGAGGCACTGATTTAAAAGACAGGGGTACTGGCATTCACAATACTTTTATTTTGTTTTTTAATTTTAGATTTCTTTGTGTTTTCCTCCTCTCTCAACGCCACCCCTATTTTAACAACCCCCCCGCACACACACTTCTTCCTACGTTCCTCCTCTTCTCAGCTCCCTCGCCCCCTGCCTCTCCCCTCTTTCACTGTGTGCTCTGTGTCTCGACTGCCTTCCCCCGCCCATGCCCAGCCTCTTTCATCTTCCCCTCCCACACCGCCTCCCCTCTGCCCATCCATTACCAGCAGCCGGTCCAAGAGAAGCTACTGTCTCCGGAGCTTGGCCCGGGAGGGATGCTGCTGTACCCGGACCTCCCAGAGCAGCTACTGCACCCCTCACCAGCAACTGACCCTCCCTCCCCCCACCCGCCTCCTGCCGGGGTTCCCGGGGTAGAGCCTTCATCCACTGCCTTTGTGCGCTGCGCGGACGCCGCTCCTTTTCTTATCTCTCCTGCAGCTAGCTACCTGATGACTCCAGGGGCTGGAGGCATCTTCAGCGCCACCCCCTCCCCCCACCGGCACCATCCATCATCTTAGCTAGAAAGAGCCGAGAAACCACAGCCCTGCAGCACTTTCCACAAATTCCAGGTCAGAAACGGATCCTGTGGCAGATGACCACCTACTTTTAAACAATTTATATAGCGCCAACAGAACGGTATCTCAAGGCGCCGAGAGCGGATGTTAACATTAAAGCCCTTTGGTGCTTCGTGGGCCGCTGCAGAATGGCAAGTTGGCCCGGATTCCAATCTGCGGTTGCATCCGCACCTCCGCAGCAGGCGCAATAACCCAGCTGGCATCCATGAACGATCTCTCCTTTGGTTAAGTCATTACTGAATTTAGTTCCATATCACATCTATAGGTAATGAATATCCACATGTTTCTGCTTTTCTTCCTATAAAGCCCTTGTCTTTACTACTTTACATAAAAAGCACTCTCCTCCCTAGTGCTCAACTCCACCAAGATCCTCTACTTCCCAGCTAGATCATCCTCCTATGCACTTGTCTGACATCTTGACAACATCCAGGAACCTTGGAGTACAATTTAACGTCAAATAGAGACTGGCATCATTCACCACAACAACCTTAACAGAGTCATACCTTCACTGCTCAATAAGGAGAACATGCTCCAATATCTCCTTTTTTATGCTAACTTGCTACTGATAAACAAAGTGGTCTCCAGTAGGCTGGACCACTACAATTCCCTACTGGTGGAATTTCCACATATGCATTTTTTTCTCCCTAATAGAATTATACATTATTTCAACATGAATCTTCAACGTCTGCCAAGACACACACAGTCCTCATCACACCAATATCAAGTGAGGGGACAGATGGCAGACAAATCACTTGCAGGGTACAGTAAAAAGAATCCACCCCGGTGTCTGAAGCCATGAACAGTACATCTCCATCCTACCCCTCACAATTTATGAGGCAATGCCCTCCATTACACTCAGCCAACCTTTGCCTGCTTACTAAAATCCCCCTTTGCTCCTCCTAAATTCATATATTTCAAGCTCCCTGACACTTCATTGAAACATTCATTCTAGCTTCAAGCCATCCCTTCCCTCACTTAGTTGAAAAACTCAAATCATGTCCCCCTGGTTCAAGAATGATAACGCCAGAATAATCTCTCTCCTCTTCCCACAAATACTACATTGCATAAATATATACCTAATGACAATCTTAGTCAACACCTCTACCAACACCTCCCACACATAAAGCTCTTTAGGGGCCCATTAAAGGATATCAGAATGCTACAATGCTCATTGGTTAGCCAGAATGCCCTTATTACGTTGTTTGTCTTGTAGAGCATGTGTCTGGGGGTCACCCACCTGGCTTCTACCGCCACAATTTCTTTGAGTTACCAAGCAATGCTATGTCCTGGTCTTTGGCACTGCATTTCCAACTATGCACACAACTTCTGTTAGGACAGGTACCTACTCCAGTCAACTAATGGGCAAAATAAAATAAATACTGCTGCTTTCTACCACAGCAAATGTATGCGTTTCCACAATGGAACGCGGCCTGTGGAGGACACTTCTGCAGGCGCATCACCAAGAAACAGTGAAAACCCTGTAAGCAACAAACTTGCAAATGCAGAAATTCCATCGTACGCTAGTTTTTCTGCTTTCATAAGTGCACCTCAGATGCCCCTCACTCCACCTGGCCGGGTGGCTGGGCTGATATTTATTCTACTCGATAATATCCAACAATGCTGGGTTGATAGGTATCAGGTCTGACATATCCCTCTCAATTACGCGTTTTTCCCCTTACCCGATACTAATGTGCGGATTTTGGTTCTTACAGCACCAAAATCCATGTGTCAGTCAGTAAGCCTGCCGAAGTTTATTGTACAAAAACCAGAGGAGTGCAGTTAGCTGCAATGTGTACCGCAATAGAAATTACTGTACATTGTCTCAACTGACCAGTCTACGCAACAAATGTTTCTCTGCACACTTGCCCCAGACACACATGCAGTGTCTCTACATGCCCCCCAGACACACATGCAGTCTCTCCATATGCCCCCCAGACACACATGCAGTCTCTCGACATGCCCCCCAGACACACATGCAGTCTCTCGACATGCCCCCCAGACACACATGCAGTCTTTACATATGCCCCTCAGACACACATGCAGTCTTTGCACATGCCCCCCGATGCACATGCAGTCTTTACACATGCCCCCCGACACACATGCAGTCTTTACACATGCCCCCGACACACATGCATACTTCACACATGCCCCCGACACACATGCAGTCTTCACACATGCCCCCCTGACACACATGCAGTCTTCACATATGCCCCCCTGACACACATGCAGTCTTCACACATGCTCCCCTGACACACATGTAGTCTTCACACATGCCCCCCTGACACACATGCAGTCTTCACACATGCCCCCTCTTGCTTTGAGCATGCTGAGCATTTCAGATTTCACGCTCCACACTGTCAGTGGAGTAACACACAATGAGGGCGTCCCCTGCAGAATGCGAAGAAGGCCCCCTTAGTATCCCATATCGCACAGATAATCATTGGCCTTGGCCGAATGAGGGCCGCTGAAGGATCTGGAGGCTCCTGGAAACTGTGCCCCTCCCTGCCCGCAGAGGGATTGCGTTACGCCCCTGCACTTTGTACACTCCAGTCTCTTACACACGTCTACACATGCTCCTCACAACTGCTGTTTCTGCAGATGTCCCACACACTTTCCCACACTATCTCCATACATACCCTAAGCACCACTACCTACACTGCCTCTACTCGTGCTTCTCTCTGTATACCCTTGTTGCACACACTCTTACTGCCTCTACCTGCCCCTAACTCCATAAACACACTACCTCTACACCTTCCTCACACTGCATGCACCTGCCCCTCGTACACCTGCTCACACTGCCTCTACACCTCCCTCACACTGCATGCACCTGCCCCTCGCACACCTGCTCACACTGCCTCTACACCTCCCTCACACTGCATGCACCTGCCCCTCGCACACCTGCTCACACTGCCTCTACACCTCCCTCACACTGCATGCACCTGCCCTTTGCACACCTGCTCACACTGCCTCTACATCTCCCTCACCCTGCATGCACCTGCCCTCGCACACCTGCCACAAACTGCCTCTATGTTTCCCTCACACTGCTTGCACCTGCCCCTCACACACTGCCTCTACACCTGCTCACACTCCATGCACCGGCCCCTCGCACTTACACTGCAGCTACACGTCCCTCATGCTCCTCACTCTGTACGCACCTTCACCTCGCACCCTTACTCACGCTACCTCTCCACGTCCCTCACGCCCCTGCACACGCTGCCACGACATGCACCAGAAGCTCGCAAGCTCGGGTGACATCACCCCTCAACGCTGCTCGCAAACTCCGAGTGATGGTAAAGCCTGTTCACGTCCATCTGTACAGATAGAAGGGCGCAAACATGAAGTCATCTCCAGACAGAGCGGCGCTTCTGAGAAGCAGAAGGAAGCGCTGCTGCGAGCAGTCATGGGAGCCTCAGCTGCCCGCCCGCAGCTGTGCGCCCCACACTGCCTGTCACCCCGCAGCCCGCCCTGGGATTTACCTGCACACCGTGATCAGGTTCCTGCTGATGCTCTTCTTGCGGGAGAAGCGGAGGCTCAGGGAAGCCATCTCGGACCACAGCCTTTGTTTCTGGCGCTGTTGCGCTGCCTCCTCCCCAGCTGGTGGAAGGGCGTGCTCAGCCCCTCCATGCACTTGTACTCGCCAGCCGCGCCTCCGGTGCGCGCGTGGTACCTCAGCGCTGAGAGGCAATGGCTAGCACGAGGCGGGGGCTGGAGAAGCCCCCGCCGAGCGCTGCTGTGTGCGGGCAACACAGCACACAGGCTCTTCTCTGACGCCCCCTCTACACACCAGCTGATCCTCGGGACTTGCCAGGTGTCCCTGCTCAGCACTCAAGTGCTTTTTTCACTGTTATCACATCCACGCAGCAGGGCTGAAACGCAGTTTCGGGTGAGCAAACTTTCAACGGCATTAGTGATGCACTAACCGCTCAACAAATACAGTGTCTACCACAAGAAGCCCAGGATCCTACTGCGGGCAGCTCAGGGGACTGGAAGCACAAAGGAACGTGGAGCACAGCTTGTCTATAATGATCAGCTGGCAGTTATTGAGTACTCCGCTTGCTCTGCAAGCGTCGGGATACTGAGGTCGCTTTTTCATTCTGGCATTGCCCCCGGGACCTGGCCCACCCGGGGGCCTCATTAAAATGAAGCGCAGGAGCCCGCGCTTCATTTTTAAAAAATAATTTCGGCGAAATTCGCGACCCCAACGCGAAGTCCGCCGAAATTTTTAAAAAAAATGCTTTTTTTGGCCCTGGGGGTCCTTGTGGGACCCCCTGAGCAGGCCTAGGGGGTCAGGGTGTTTCTACCCTGCCCCCTTTTCTTCTTCTTTTTTACCCTCTTTTTCACTGTTTTCTTGTGACTTGGTTCACAAGATGGCTGCCAGCACTTCCTGGTTTGGAGTGTTGGCAGCCAATCAGAGGCAAGCTCGTGCTTGTGTGGTTAGGCTCCGCCCAGATATCGAAAGTTTTCTTTTCTTTAATTTCTCAGCAACTACTGAATGGATTTACACCATTTAACAAAAATGGATCTTTCTGAACCAAGCCCCTCCTTTTTGCCAAATTTGGTGTAATTCCGTTCAGCAGTTCGGGCTGTAGCTTTGTCTAAAGTTTCCAATGGAAAATTACATGGGGAAAACGCGTTTTGGGACCCCCCTTTATCTCGGCCCCCGCTTGACGAATCATCCCGAAACTGTCAAGACAGGAGCTGACCGGAGCGCCCCACTAGTTTTGAAAATTTCGCGAAGATTCGTCAAACAACGCCAAAGTTATTTGGAAAACAAAAAACGTTTTTCCTATGGAAACTAGGTCCTAACTATAACTACCTACTGGCGACCGCCAGTAGGTAATATATATATATAAATATATACATATATTGAAAACCAAGAATGACACCGCACTCAGTAATCCACTTTTCTTCTTTATTCACGCTCAGAGCTTGACTTCACCTACGCATTTCGGCCTCACAGGGCCTTTGTCACGGTGGTGAGTATTGTTTACTACCCGTTTAACTACCACTCCCACTTATGCCTATTATGAGGCATTGTGGGATTTGTAGTTTATCACATCTATAAAGTTCACAATTTATGACAATTTCCTTTTTGAATATTATACAACAAAGCAATAGAAAAGCAAGATGATCAAGCGAAAAAAGGCAATATCCTTTGCGGAATTTGAACAGGAGAAAATGAAAAAAGATAATGAAAATCTGATTATCAACCTCTCTAAATATGCACTAACACAAGAAGAAACCGCTTTTAAACAAGGGACTCTCTTTTTGTCCTGAAAGAAATCATGACTACACAGACACAAGGATAGATCTATATAAATACGTGCGTAAATTGAAATTGGCAAAGACACATGCGAATAAACCTAATAAACAAGACACCTTAGATATGACACAGGCTCCACAAAAACGACAAGGGGACCTGACAATTGAACAAATACCAGATTTAAAGAATATGTTCGACCTCATGTATAACCTGGAGGAGGATGAGGTAACTGAAAGTCAAATGTTACAGGAACGTGCACTGGACAAGGACCAACATTCACATACCGGGCTCAAAAACAAATCGAAATATTGCCCCATGTTATCCCCAGACAACAAATTTGACCTCTTTTTTGACACAATTACAAGGGAATTGGACAACATGCCAAAAACCAGACACAAGAATAAAAAGGAAAACCTCTCTACAAAAGAACATATTGCCCTCAAGAAATTAATGCAAAATGACGATCTAATAATCAAGCCAGCGGACAAAGGGGGCAATATTGTCCTCCTAAACAAAAATTATTACATTAAAGAAGCATATAGACAACTGAATGATGGAACGAAATACAAAAAGCTTCCAAAAAATCCTATCAACAGGATGATAGAGGACCTGGATAAAAATCAAAAAATTTGGTATGAAACCAATCTAATTAATAATGAGGAACTCAAGTTCTTGACCAAAACGCATCCAACCGTACCCACAATATATTTTCTACCGAAAATTCATAAAACTCTCAGTGATCCCCCGGGTAGGTCTATAGTTTCATCATGTGACTCTCTATATGAAAATCTCTCGACATATGTTGAGCAATATTTAGCACCTATTGTTCATAATTTGAGCTCATATATAAGAGACACCCGGGATTTTTTATTAATATTGGCAGAAACCACATGGAATACAAATTACCTGATGGCAACAATAGACGTGGTGTCTTTATATACATCAATAAAACACGAAATAGGCCTACAAGCCTGTGCCCCGTTTCTGAAACAAAGACAAATAACTGAACTGCAACACTCAGGGATGCTCCTGACAATGATTGAAACGTGCTTAAAAAATAATGTTTTTCTCTTCAACCACGATTTTTACCAGCAAATGTGCGGCACCGCCATGGGGATTTCCTTTTCACCCAACTATGCGAACCTGACAATGGGCTGGTGGGAGAAGGAAATAGCATGGGGCAGTGAGAATCAAGGCACATTGGAGAACATAATTCTATGGGTCAGATATATAGATGACCTGTTTTTAATCTGGAGTGGGAATGAAGAAAATGTTATGGAGTACTTCAACAAACTGAATCAGAACGAAATAGGATTACAGTTTACATGTTCCATAATCAAAACAAGGATAAACTTCCTAGATACATGCATAAACATTGAGGAAGGACAGATACACTCAACCTTGTATAGAAAAGAAACTGCGACCAACAGCATCCTGCACGGAACGAGTTTTCATCCCAAATCATTGTTGAGAAGCATCCCCTATGGGGAATTCATAAGTATGCGGTGAAACTGTTCACAATATTGATGCAAAAGAAAAAATCATTGACACCGCCCTGAGACTAAACCGTAGAGGATACCGGCAGAGAGACCTAAAGAAAAGCATACAGAAAGTAGAAAAGAAAATTCGAACAGAAACACTGGTAACACGGAAAGAAAAAGACAACCAAACAACATCATCAGAAAAACAAGGGGCACCAAGGCTAATATTAACATACAATAAGGAAAGCACGAGAATCATCAACATAATCCAAAAGTACTGGCATCTGATATACAATGATCCAGACATAGGCCCCATTCTAGGAACCCGACCATTGGTGACCTATAGGAAACCAAAATCTTTGAAGGACCAATTGGTGCGAAGTCATTTACAAGAAAAACCAAAGAAGAACTGGTTGGAGGAACAACAACAAGGCTTTGTGAAATGCAATAATTATAAGGCATGCAAAATTGGGGTTAACACAAAAACAATAACTGACAAAGATGGAAAGACGATCAAAATCAATAATAAAATCTCATGCAACACTAAATATGTTGTTTACATAATCCAATGTGCGTGCGGACTACAATATATTGGTAGCACGACTTGTATGTTTAAGAAAAGAATTTTAGAACATATCAGAGCCGTCAAAAACAAAGACTCTAACTACGCCACAGCGAAACATATGGTTCTATGTAACAACAGTGATTGGAGAAAGATGCAGTTTTTCGGTTTGGATACAATCCCCCAACATGAACGTGGGGGGATAGAACAAGGAAACTGCGACAACTAGAATCTCGTTATATTATAAGCCTGAGAACCAAGGCCCCAATGGGTCTTAACAACGACGAAGAACTACATGTGCACTTATGAATAATGGAACATCCAAACATAAGCTCATCTGGAACAGAATAATGGAACATGAAAGAAGAGATTAAAGATGATATTTATCATATGATAGAGTGAAAAGGTACAACACCATCATCTAAGTAATCTCAGAAACAATCCCAGACTCCTGAAATATCTAACTATATATATGAACAATAAGCAAAAAAAATTTGCTAAACTACAACGTGCAATATCTGATAAATAAAACGCCAAAACACACATGTGGAACTATTGACACAAACATATCTCCGTGTCATGAAACGTGAGCACCTACGGAAGGACTGCAAACCCTTGCAAAAAGACTCCAATGACAACAGACTTTGTTGTATAATATTCAAAAAGGAAATTGTCATAAATTGTGAACTTTATAGATGTAATAAATTACAAATCCCACAATGCCTCATAACAGGCAGAAGAGGGAGTGGTATTTAAACATGTAGTAAACAATACTCACCACAGTGACAAAGGCCCTGTGAGGGCGAAACGTATAGGTGAAGTCAAGCTCTGAGCGTGAAGTCAAGCTCTGAGCATGAGAAAAGTGGATAACTGAGTGCGGCATCATTCTTGGTTTTCCAAAAATTTGAATTGGGCCATTGGTTCGGCCCCACGTCCGCACCCGCTGTGGAGCGAGCTGGTGGGAACCACTTTGAAATATATATATATGTATATATATATATATATATATTATCTACTGGCGGTCGCCAGTAGATAGTTATAGTTACAACCTATTATCCATAGGAAATCCGCGACATTCTATTTGAAATAACTCTCTTGCCGGTTGACGTATCTTCGCGAAATTTTCAAACTTCGTGGGGCGCTCCGGTCCGCTCCTACCCTGAAAGTCTCGGGGTGATACGTCAAGCGGGGGCCGAGAAAAAGGGGGTCCCAAAACGCGTTTTCCCCATGCATTTTCCCATAGGAAACTTTAGACACGGCTACAGCCCGAACTGCTGAACGGAATTACACCAAATTTGGCAAAGAGGTAGTTCTTGGTTCAGAAAGAACCCTTTTGTTAAATGGTGTAAATCCGTTCAGTAGTTGCTGAGAAAATGAAAAGTAAAAAGTTAGTGATATCTAGGGACGAGTAGGGTCCGCGTGCACCTCCCGATCACGAGCTGCATGTTAATTGGCTGTCAGCTGGCTGTCAACATTCCGATTCAGGAAATGTTGGCAGCCATTTTATCCCTCGGTAGAACCGAGGGACAGAAACAAGTGCGCAAAGCGCACAAAGGGAGCAGGGTAGAAACACCCTGACCCCCTAGGTTTGCTCAGGGGGTCCCACAAGGACCCCTGGGCAAAAAAATAATTATTTTTTTAAAAATCGGCAGGATGCGCTCAGGGTGCGCCAATCCTGCCGAAAAAATCGAAGCGCGGTCTCCCGCGCTCGATGTTAATTGGCCCTCGGGTGGCCCAAGTCCCGGGGGCATGGTGGGGGATAATTTAATGTGTGGGGGCCTCAAAGGGCCCCCAAGCCCGGGGACCGCCACCCCCGGGGCTTTTTTAAAAATGGTGCGGGAGGGCTCTGAGCCCTCCCGCAGCCCCGAGGACCACCACCTCCCCGGGGCTTTTTTACATACATTATTAAACCTGTGTGGGGGGCTCCAGCCCCCACACGTCCCGGGGACCACCACCTCCCGGGGCACTAAACATTTTAATATGGGGGTCCGTTACGGACCCCAGAGCCCCAGGGACCACCACCTCCCCGGGGCTGTGTACTGAATGGGAGGGGGGCCGCGCGGCCCCCTCCTGGAGCCCTTGATGGCCCTGGGGACCACCACCCCCAGGGCCGGCTCCTGCAGTGTCCCGGGGTGCCTGGGACACTGTAGTTTGCTATGGCAGGATGGGAGCCTCGCGGCTCCCGTCCTGCCATAGCAAACTGCTTTGGATATTGGAAGAGAGAGCTCTCTTTTCCAATATCCAAAGCGATTGCTTTTCCACATGGGGAGCAGCATGTCAGCTGCTCCCCATGTGGAGCAGCAATGCCGGCTCCCAAGGGACGTGGGGAGCCGGCGGGACTGTGGGGGATTGGGGACCCCCCACAGTCCCCAACGGAGAGGGCCAGCCCCGGGGGATGGGGTCCCCGGGGCAAGTAGTGGCCCGGGAGGGGGCCACGCGGCCCCCTCCCCAAAAAAGAGGAACATTTAAAAAAAAAAAAAAATGGAAAGGCCGGCCCCGGGAGATGGGGTCCCCGGGGCCTTAAAATGCCCAGAGGAGGGGGGCCACGCTGCCCCCTCCAAAAATAAATATAGAGGCCATGCCCCGGGGGATGGGGTCCCCGGGGTCAATACAGGCCCAGGGAAGGGGGCCACGCGGCCCCCTTCCCGTTTTTTTTTAAAGGTAATTTAAAAGAAGGTGTATGGCCCTGGGGGATGGGATCCCCAGGGCCCAAAAAAGAAAAAAGGAAGGGGGCCACACAGCCCCCCTTCAGGGAGAAAAAAAAAAACGATTGCGCCCGCAGGCCCCGCCCCCTTCCTTCACCACTCTGCAAACGCGCCCCTGGCGCGTTTGCAGAGAGGAACAATTCCCCTTGAATACTGGGGGTCCCTGGGGGCCAACTAGCCCACCAGGTACCTCCAGTATGCGCCAGGGGCTGCCTTGCAGAGAGGTGTACAGAGGCCACGCCCTTTTTACACCTCTCTGCAACGCAGCTCTGTGGCGCTTTTGGAGGTATAAGGTGGGCTAGTTGGACTCCGGGGACCCTCAGGATTCAAGGGGACTTAATCCCCCAACTTAAAACGCGCCACGGGCGCGTTTGCACAGTGGTGAAGGGAGGGGCGGGGCTTCAGGTGACATGTGTGCAAACAGGCCCCGTGGCGCGTTTTAAGATGGGGAATTAAATCCCCTTCAATCCTGAGGGTCCCTGGGGGCCAACTAGCCCAACAGGTACATCCAGAATGCGCCACAGAGCTGCGTTGCAGAGAGGTGTAAAAGGGGTGTGGCCTCTCTACACGTCTCTGCAACGCAGCCCCTGGCGCATATTGGAGGTTCCTGGTGGTCTAGTTGGCCCCTAGGGACCCTCAGGATTCAAGGGACTTAATCCCCCAACTTAAAATGCGCCTCGGGGCGCGTTTGCAAAGATGTCACCTCAGGCCCCGCCCCTCCCTTCACCATTGTGCAAATATTCCTCTAAAATCAGCCGAAATAGGAATTCCGATTTACTCACCTGTTATCAGGAGAGACCTCAGTGCTGCATCTTTCAGCCCAGTACTGATCCTGAAAAGTAATTTTAACCGTACTTACCGGTAACTTGAATTTCCTTCATAGGCTAACATTGACTGGTTTCACTTGGAAATTCTTCTAAGTGTGGAGTTTTGGAACTTTAAAATATTCCTCTAAAATCAGCCGAAATACGAATTCCGATTTACTCACCTGTTATCAGGAGAGACCTCAGTGCTGCATCTTTCAGCCCAGTACTGATCCTGAAAAGTAATTTTAACCGTACTTACCGGTAACTTGAATTTCCTTCATAGGCTAACATTGACTGGTTTCACTTGGAAATTCTTCTAAGTGTTGATTTTTGAAACATACAAATATTCCTCTAAAATCAGCCGAAATCCGAATTCTGATTTACTCACCTGTTATCAGGAGAGACCTCAGTGCTGCATCTTTCAGCCCAGTACTGGTCCTGAAAAGTAATTTTAACCGTACTTACCAGTAACTTATATTTTCTTCCATAGGAATCCATTGTCTGGTTTTCAGCAGAAAACTTTCAAAGTGTCGATTTTCACAAACTACAAATATTCCTTAAAAATCGCCTGTATGACTTAAACGCATTCATTCAACTGTTTACAGGAGATGCACCAGTGCTGGATCCAGGATCCAACACTGAGTAAGAAAAAGTAACGATAACAGTTTTTACCTGCTAAGTGAATTTCCATCCATAGGATAACATTGGTGATTCTATGAGAAAAAGTTTCCAAGTGTCAACTTTTAAAATACAATAATATTCCTTAAAAATCACGACTGTAACCAAAACGCTTTTACTAAACTGTTTACAGGAGATATACCAGGACTGAATCTAGGATCCAGTCCTGTGGTTAGAAAAGTAATCCATAAAGTAACTAATTGCATTTAACTAGAAATTCACATTGAGCTGAATGTTGCATTGTGTTTGAAAATGTGTTGCCCATTGCAACAACTGTAACTACTGTACTTAAAAGTCTATTGCCTATCTGCAAAGTATTTAAACTAAAGTAATTCATTAAGAGAAAGTATTTTTTGTAATGTAATGTATAATGTAATTACAATGTAATTTAAAAAATAAAATCTGTAAAAAAAAATTGTTTCTAAAAATGTACTAAATCAGTATGAAAAAAATTAATATAACAATTAATACATTTAAAAATTGTCATTTACAAAACCTTTGAAATTCACTAAAAAAAACGTAGGTTTCAGGCACGTTATAGTTAGAAATTAGCATTTAAAAACCTTTGAAATTCACTGAAAAAACCATAGGTTTCAGACACGTTATAGTTACAAATTAGCATTTAAAAAACCTTTGAAATTCACTGAAAAAACCATAGGTTTCAGACACGTTATAGTTACAAATTAGCATTTAAAAAACCTTTGAAATTCACTGAAAAAACCATAGGTTTTAGGGACAGTTATAGTTACTTGGACATTGCACTCGTACAAAACCCGTGAAATTCCCCGTTATAGTTAGTTCAGCTAACTATAACTCGCGCCCACAATGCACTGCTGATGACGTCACATATTACATCACTCATGACATGGTCAGTGACATCACTGATGACATCACTGATGACATCTCAAATGACATCACTGATGACATCATCCACGTGATAATCTGATGCACCTCCTCACACCCTAATATAACCTTTGATACACCCACTCTAAATTACAGACTGCCATTCGCAAAACCATAGACACTCCAACACCAATAACTACATACCCACTCACTGATTCTTAGGTCTACACACACACATCCACTCACTCACCCGTACAGTCACTCATACTTACGGTCACTCAGTACAGGACTATCATATGCACTCTTACTCCTATATAGACACTCAAACAACGCCACTCATCCATAGAGATACTCACACACCTAGTCAGTCATGCAAATAATTAAACACACTGCCATTTACTCACCTATACAGTTATACACACACCAGCTCACTTACTCATACAAATAGTAGCACATTGTTACGCTCTTATACAATCACTGATACAAGCACACAATCATCCATACAGCCACTATCACAATCACTCACTCTTGCTTATAGCTATTTATATACTCCAACACACATATATACTGCCTTTCACATATGTAGTTACTCACACATGTACCACTGGGACATACATTCACTCACTAACACACTCTTACACACACTTACCCACCCATACAGTCTATCACAGATGCACTCTTGAAACCATCCACCCAGTGAATCACCCACTCACACATCTATGCACAGAGTTGCACACACCCCTCCCACACAAACACTCAGGCACCCATACAGATACTCAGACAAGCATTCAATAACTCATATAGACACTCATTTAGCTATTCACAAACACATGCAGCCACTTACACAGCAACAGACAGACGGATACAGACATACACCCAGTTTAGTCACTAACCCATGCATTCAGTAAGATACGTTAAATCACTCACTTATAGAGTCAGTCACGCACCTACTAAATCATCCATACAGACACTTACACACCCACTCATTCTTCAATACGTCTTTTCCTATATATTTTAAAAATATTTAAACTTTACAGAAACACACAGTCACTGGATGATGTCATCAGTGATGTCACTGACCATGTCATGAGTGATGTAATATGTGACGTCATCAGCAGTGCATTGCGGGCGCGAGTTATAGTTAGCTGAACTAACTATAACGGGGGAATTTCACGGGTTTTGTACGAGTGCAATGTCCAAGTAACTATAACTGTCCCTAAAACCTATGGTTTTTCAGTGAATATATATATATACATATATATATTTATATATATATATATATATATATATATATATATATATATATATATATATATATATATATATATATATATATTCTCACAGGGTCAGTAGGAACAACAGCTGGCACTCCAGAGTCAGTTTCGCCCAAGTCTAATTAGTGTTCATGCATTTTGGTGCTCTCTACCTTCCTCAGATCAGTGTGCCCCATCGCCAATACAATATATGTACAACAATACATGAGACTGAAAACCGGCTGCGTTCCAGTCTTTAGTAACACAAAAGTAATTCCTCATATTCAAGTCAAGTAAACTTTATTGTTAGATTAATTAAAATCATTGCAATATAAAATACAGTGATGGATACAATTAATTAAAACAATAAAAACGTCTTGGCATATGGCGGCGGAGAGGTCTCAATGTTCATAAGCCAGTGTCCCAGCTAAAAGATTGAGTCCTATTTTGTGCAAATGGGCAAGAGGCGGCTTAGCATTTTGAAAAACTTTGGCAATTAGCTTCGCCTGAGGCACGAAAGGTTCATTTTGTTCAGGTGGATAAAGTGCTTCATGCAAAAGAAGAGACCTGTGCAAATGGTGACTGAGGTACATTGAGTAAGACGGGGGCCTTCAACTCCAGAACAGCGATTAATGAGGAAGGTACTTTACCACTATCCCAGGTGGAGACCAGAGATTACGGCCAAGTAAGCTGTGCAGGTTAGTAGGCTGCTTTCCTTAAGGCCTGGTCAACTCCCTGTAGATATTTTACAGTTCGGGAGATTGCTCGAGGGTCCCCAGAATTTAAACATGCTATTATTTGCTTGTCTGCAGAAGTGCATCCCGGCCTGGTTCCAGAAGGCCCTGAGCCCTCAGCAAATTTAAAGTGAAACTTGAGAGGCAGAAAGTGTGAGTCACGTCTTCTTTTGGTTGGCTCACAATCTACAGAGAGCTTCTCCTTCTGCCCTTAGCCAGGGTGCTGCATGCGCTTTGCTAGGGAGGATACTAAGGCGATGTTTTAGATAGATTCCTTTGATCCTGCTGCTGAAAGCTTCACCCAAGTATGGTTGTGGTTTTAACAGTGTGTAGTTATTTATTACCATCCATGTGTGGGCACGGTTCTCAAGAGAAGCCTTGTCCTCTAGGGAAGAGATTCATTTCAACATTTTGCTGCTTGTCCTTCGAAACGACTCAAGGGTGGGCATTGCGGACCGTAATTGAGCTAGTCCGAGCAGATCAATGGAATCTTTGAGATATTTTCCAGCTGTTGAGGGAGATTTATTGATCTCCAGCCAGACGTTGCGTTTTATGATGTTCCTTTCAGCGGACTGGAGCTTATAGCACATGACGGTGAATGCTGCGCTTCTAGCTATCGATTGTTTAGCTAACTATCGATTGTTTGGCTAGTTCAAGTTCTATCATGACCTGGGCAGCCGAGGTGTATCTGGGTAGATGGAATATTTCCCTGTAGGTGCTGATGACAGTGTTGTCCCGAGTGGCTGAGGCCCTCCCTAGAAGGTCCTCTCTTCCATACGCCAGAGTTGGGACTGTCTTCGCCCTAGAAATTCTAAAATGGGGCTGTACGATAGCCCATCAGGTTCCTAAAAAAGTACCCAGAGCCCTGCTGCCAGGGCAAGCCCTTTTCTTTTTATTTCCCCCCTGTGTGGCTTAAAATTTCCTTTGTTGTTGAATGTGAGACCAAGATATTTCTAATTGATGACTTCTTCAACCTTTGTGGAATCGAGGAACCAGCTGATTTTGCCACTCAGTCTTCTGCAACAGTTCATCAAATAACACATGTAAAATGAATTGTTCAGCCCTGCTTCTAGCTGTACAAGTGGAGAGGTGTGGTGCAGCGGCCAGGGCAGCTGACTTCGGAGCACAGGGTTCACGGTTCGATCCCCGGCTCCAGCGGCAGCTAAGCTCAGCACCATGTGACTCTGGGCAATAGCTCACTTAATTTCCACTACGGCCCCCAGCGCCTTGAGACCCGTAAGGGTGAGTAGCTGCGCTATATAAAAACGGACTTACATTTTACATTTTTTTACAATCCCGCAAAACAATTTGTGTTATATGACAATCACAGTCCATGTGCTGGAACAAAATCATTAAAATTAATTATTTCTCGGATCCGGCGTACAGGCTCGAGGTCGGAGAATTGGGTTTCGCCAAGATCCAAGCTATGCTATATGGGGCCCCTATTCCCTCCCGCTTGCCAGAGGTGACACGCTCGGTGCTGTTGGCCTGGCGAGCTGCATTGCGACACACCAAGTGGACACGCACGTTGACCCAATGCACACCCTTGTGGCAAGGGACTTGGCTCAAAGAAGTCAACACACTACAGGGGTTTAGAGCATGGGATTCGATAGGCATTTCGCAGCTTGGCGATGTGTGGGTGGGGGACCACATGCGGTCCTTCGACGACCTTCAAAGCAGATATTCCTTACATCAGTCACAATTCTATAGGTACTTGCAGCTACGACACGCCCTTCACACCCACCTAACGACTGGCACACGCCTCCAAGATCATAGCCCGCCTGAGGCCCAGATAATGTTTGGTGATCTGGGAGAGGCGGCATCTCCCGCATCTACCGTACACTGATTAACAATGCCCCCACTTCCTTAGACCGACATCGGGCTCAATGGGAGGGTTGGGTAGGCACCTTAGACGAGGAGGACTGGCGCGACGCCCTTATGGCTCCTCGGACGGTCACGGCCTCAGCCAGATTGCGCCTAGTGCAATTATATTACTTACATGCTGCATATCTTACCCCAATGCGCCTTCACCGGGCCGGACTTAGCCCAACCTCTGCTTGCGCCAGGTGCGGTCACGATCCCGCAGATTTTTTTCATATGGTATGGGTATGTCCCCGCTTGGAGCAGTTCTGGAAGGAGATTGAAGAGGAACTCACTGAGGTTTTGGGCTGGGAGGTCCCCCATGACCCAAGGCACGCACTCCTGGGTATCACTGATGGGCTGGATGGGTCACGGAACGAAAAACTGTTCTACACTACGGCAATGGTGGTTGCTAAGAGAGACATTGCGGCCTCCTGGAAGCTTTCCGAACCTCCATGCGCTGGACGCTGGAGGACGGGAGTGGACTGGTGTGCCTCGCAGGAGAAAGTTATGTACGAGGCTCGCGGGTGCCCTACGAAGTGTGTGGGGGAAATGGTTGGGGGAGGTGGAGTAGTCTAATTGGTACCCCGATGTATCTGTTTTTATCATTGTCTGTCAACTTTGAGGTGCTGCTTTCCTTTCCAGGTCTTGGACATTTATGGTGTTGGACTGTAAAGCTGGTGTTTTGTTTGTTCTTCTTTTTCTTTATTTTTTTAATTAATAAACAAAAATTTGTTTATCAAAAAAAAAAAAAAATTATTTCTGCCCTGTGTTCGATACTAGGTCATTCACAAAAACACTGATATAAACCCCTACTCCAAACGTTCTCCAATGCTGAGCCCAAGCCAGTGCTGCTAGTCTTATGCCTAATGACAAAGTCATGCTTCCAGAAGGTACCTAATTGGATATTTCATCATTACATCATTCATAGTACTGTGCTAATCAGTGTGAATTATGTAACACGCCTACACTATGACTTCATTCGGACTTCACATCTCGGAAACCAAGATGTTACCACTCCAGTGGACTGCTTGTATATTAATCTTACCAACTGTGTGTTTATACAACTAATATTCAAATAGGGCTGCAAATGTGCAATAATGTCACCATCCGGGCTGTTACAGTGTAAAAAAAATTAAACAATTTACAAGAAGTCATGTGGGGGTCCAAAACATGCTGGTATTAGTGTATATCATGGGAATAACCTTAACCTAACAGCTGTACAATAAAGTGCTGAGAAAAGATAAGTGGGAAAGAAATTAAATTGAAAATTGAAAGACATCATCCACTCTGGGCTGGACACCACCAGCTGCTTGGGCAGGGCAGTTGGTACCAGCGTTGTACTTCAGTGCCATGAGTGGCTTAGATCCACAGACTTTTCAAGGTGTCACTAACGGACATGCCATTTGATGGCACTCATCTCTTCAGAGACAAGGCAGACTCTGCCCTAGAGTGCTTCAAAGAAAGCAGGGCCTCAGTGTGCTCCATCAGCCTTTCTGTGCTCGTGCAGCAGTATCCCAAGCAGTTTAGACTCTTTTCAGGCTTCAGAAGATGCTTGGCACAAAGGCAACACCAAGGTACACCTCCACAGCAACACACTTTGCAGTCCTTTCGAGGTTGAGGTCAGCAATCCAGCTCATATCATCAGGATCTAAGTGGCAATATACTGCTCAGTCCCCTACTCCTCCTGCCACCTGCACTAAACCACTTTAGTTTGCCCTCTATGGCACATAGCCATCCCCATGGAGGCAGTATAAGGTATTACCTCAAAGGGTGGCAGAGCATTACATCTTGGGTACAGGCCTAGGAGAAACCTGTGCTCCAACAATATATGGCTCGTGGTTATTCAAAGAGTAAAGCGTACCAGAAATGGGGGACCTGCTTTCTCATATTTGCTGCCAAGCTCTGAAACAGCTTGTCCCTATAGCTCAAGAAACTGGGTTCCGAATTGCGGCTTAACAATAACAGCTCTATTGCTCAGTGTCGGGACGCTTCTCTAAGAGGCTTTGGACATAGTATTTCATTCATTTACTCATTCATTTGACAGATAGGTGCTTCAGCAAGTCCATCAAGGATATGCCCTCCATTCCTTTCCACCCACGGTATATTCCACCTATACCGCAGCGGCTGTTGGAGGATGATTTGTTCATCTTACAGCAGGAAGTCTAGGCTCTTCAGCAAAGGAGCCATCAACCGAGTCCCAGCATATTCAATAGGGACTGGGTGTTTCTCCCATTATTTCCTGTTATGGAAGAAGGACGGAGGACTGCATCCCATTTTAGATGTTCACCCTCTCAACTTCTTCCTGAAAAAGGACAAATTCAAAATGCTCATGTTGACCCAAGTTCTGTCTGTGCTGAATCTAGGAGACTTGATGGTAAAGCAGAACCTGCAGGGCACCTATTTTTACATTCCCATACTGCAGTCCCACAGGTGTTACTTGTAGTGTAAGGGGGGGCAGAAACATTTTCAGTTCTCTGTGTAAGAAAGTAGGATCTTTCTGGCATAGATACCCCCACTATTTGCCTGCTGTCCGTGAGTTTTGACTGTAGTTCACTGGGATCCTGCTAATCAGATCCCAGTGACTGTTCTCTCTCCTCCTAATTTGCTGGTAAGTACTTTGTACACCCCACAATTGGCATAGTGGGAACGACACTGTAAGTCCCTAGTATATGGTACTACGGTACCTAGGGCATTGGTACACCAGGGGTCCCCCATGGGCTGCAGCATGTATTCTGCCACCCATGGGAGCCCATGCAAATTGTGTCTGCAGAGCTTCCATTGCACTCTGCGTGAGAGGATGCATGCACACTTAACTTTAGATATAAGATTTCCCTTATATCCAGGTCACTGGATATGAGTCACCCCTAAGGTAGAATTTTCAGTCCAAGGGCAGGGTACACGGTTCTAAGTGTTTTGGTACCCCTGCATGAGCAGAGGTACCCCTACAAACCTCAAACTCCATTCTATGAGCTATGTAAGAGTGGGGCAGCCATCTTAAGGTATATAGTGGACACTGGTATGTCGAGATGTGTAGCTACATAATCGCTACCCCAAACCTGGGCATGTTTGGTATCAAACATGTTGGGATCATGCAACTACACCAATTCCAGTGTTAATTGCATGATACCATGTACTGAGGGGCTCCTTAGAGGGTCCTTCATTACCTACCTGTGTAGCCTTTCAGGGTCTGCCTGCCAGCCAGCGCTGCTGCCGGCTTCAGACACTGTTCTGCCCCCCTGCTGATGAGCCTAACTCGGGCATGGGAAGTTGAACAAAGGATTTCCTGCTATGGAGAGGTGTGACCACTTCTCCTTTAGAATTAGGTAGGGTGGGGGTGCTTCCGAGCGCCACCAGACTGCACTGAAGATCACATTTGGTCTCCTCCTTGCATAAACCAGTTTCACCCAGTCCAGAAGCCCTGTGCTCCTGCTCTGACATGAAACCACACAAAGGATGGGGGAGCGTCCACCCCCCTGTGCAGCTTCTCCCCAGGGAGGTGCTCCATAGCTCCTCCAAGTGGCCACTTTATTCTGCCAAGTTGAACCTTGGCCCTGGGAGCATCTGACTGGCTAGGACATCTGAGTGGCGTCCCTGACCCCCTCTGATAGGTGGGTTGCCAAAGAAGAGGTTCTTCCTTTTTTTTTGGTTACTTAAGGGCTCCACTGAGGGTAGGCCCTTAGATTCGGCCTGACAACAACTTCTGGAAGCAACTGCACGTCATATGAAGATTGTTCAAAGACTCTTCCGCTGGTGGACACTGGAACTCTGCTGTTCTTCAAGCCAGGATCCATGATAATACTGCTCCCGGTATGAAGAATACTGCTGCATTTTCGTCCCTGTGCTTTTCCGAAGATCTACAACTCCGTGGCCATGCATCCTCCAAGTTCCTAAGGACTTAGCCTGCAACCCAGCCTGAAGGAATCTCCCTTCAAGTGAAGGAGTCACTTCTCTTCATCCGCAGGCACCTCAAAATTGACGACCGGGTTGCTGATCTGCTTGTCTCATGGACATCTTCTGTCTCTGCAACACAGGCGGTAATTTGTTAGTTCTCCAGAGGCCTGGCCAGTCTTCCCTGCAAGTTGGGAGACTGTAATCCCTCTCCAGCCAACGGTGACCGCCTCTCTGTGCACCGAGTCTGTTTGTCACTGCTAAGTTGTAGAAGGCTGGCTTAGTATATGGTGTACACTTATTTAAGTGAAGCACGTTGCACTGATCCAGACAACCCTTATGGTGATTTTAGTGGTCTCTAAGTGGTAGCTGTGGAGAGCAGCCTTCAGGCTTAGTCCAGAAGGACTGTTAAGCAGCTTGTTTTACCACAACTAATCATATAGTGTAGGTTAAACAAAAAAGAACCACACAGTGTAGTTATAAAAATAGGGATATTTATTATGCACACTCACTAACACATTGGTATATCTCCTACCCGGAGATATCAACACAATACACACAATATTTCAATTGTAAACAGGTAAGTAAGCACAAATACACAGTGGTCTCCAGAGGGAGACCAACCCATATACCTAAGAAGTGGAATGCAAACTACGACCGAAGTTGGAACTTGGACCAGAAGACTCAGAAGAGCTGGGGACACAAGGAACCACCCGAGGTAAGTACCCAGGAACCCCACGGAAGGCTGTGTGCAGAGTGGAAACACAGCTGCGAACATAATGCAAGTCAATGGGAAAGTCACAGTTGCAGTTTTCAAGAAGAAGGACCCTTTCCAGTGGACCCTGAAGAAACCCTGTGAAAGATAGAAGGTTGGAGAGTCACCCCACCCATAGATACCCCAGGAACCAGAATACTTGCACCAGGGAAGCCGGGTGCATAGGTGCAAATTGATGCCGTAGATTGCAATGGAGGACTACAGGAAAGATGCAAGGTGGAAGAGGCCAGTGGAATCCAAGGATGGATTCTTGAAGAGAAGTACCTGCAAGCAGAGGGGACAGAGTCTATGCCACTCGGAGGTGACCAGGAGGCACAGAACCCACAGATGACGGAAGATGCAGGAGTGATGACGGTGACCTTATCGCTGCAGCTGGGAGGACCAGGCGACACTGTGGAAGACCAGGAACTGTACACGAGCTGTCCCATGTCGGAAGTCGAGGACCAGGGGGTCGGTGTCTGCGGAAGCACCAACAAACCTTGGCAGCAGCAACAGATGTGGTAAAGGAAAAAGGGGCAACGTTGGGACCAGCAAGGTCCAAGGGACTCACCAGTTGCAGGAGAGTCAGAGCAGGCACCGAGCAAGCAGGGGAGCCCACTGAAGCCAAAGAAGCCCCCCAAGAAGTCCCACAGGCTGAAGGCGCATGAGTCGCAAGAGGACCTTGAGCAGATCACAAAAGATGCCAACCCACGGTGCAGAGGATGCGTTGAGGACAAAGATCTTGGCAGGATGAAATGCTGGTGGCTGGAGCTTCATGTAGCCTAAAGATCTCTGGAGTACAGAGCCAACAAGCCTTGGCAACGGCAAGTCAACGCAGTGCACAGGGGTTCTGTTCCAGCAGTTCCAAAGAGGGCTACTAGCCTCAAACTTGCTGAGAGGACAGGTCAGGCCTCGAGGGAGTTTCAAAATGAGCACCTGTGTTGCTGAGCCTTTTGAAGTTCATGGGACATCAGGAGCAGCAAACAGGTCAGCTTCATTGCAGTTGCCTGCAGATGCAAGGGAGTGATTCCTTCACTCCAAGGGAGATTACTTTGGGTGTCCTTGATGCCCACAGGCCTGGAGAGGAACCTGGATGAAGCACAGGCACAGACGATGAAGAAGATTGCAGAACAGCGAGACCAGGAGCAGCAGGAGTCTTCCTTGGTGCAGTGTTGGTTCCAGGCGAAGTCCAGCGAAGTCCAAGGTGCCCAGACGGTCGAAGTTGCAATGGTTACGAGTTTGAATCTTGTCCCACGATGAATCAGAAGAGACACCCATAGGTAAGCCCTTAAGTACCCTAGGGAAAGGGTTGGGATGATTCAAGGATCCCTCCCAGAGGAGGGGCTGGACAGAGGGGAGAATACTCCCAAGTCTTTTGTACAGTTTCATGCCAGAGCATGAGCCAAGGGCTCTCTGAACTGGCTCAAGCTGAAGTCTGCAAGGAGGGCACCAAATAAGCCCTTCAAAGCAATCTGGTGGCACTGGCAAGAGCTGCCCCCACCCCAGCCCAATACACTAAGTCCTGTCTGGGAGGTGGTTACACCTCCCTGTGACAGGAAACCTATTGTTCTACCTTGCCCTGCTCGAGCTCACCTTAGCAGTAGGAGGGCAGAATTGTGTCTGGGGTCGCAAGCAGCACTAGCTTGCTGGCAGACCCTGGAAGACTGTAACTGGGAGTACTCTGGGCTTCACGGAGGAGCCCCCCAGTAGATGGAATCATACCTCCAACACTGTTAACAGTGTTGGGGTATTATTCCAACATGTTTGATACCAAACATGCCCAGGCTTGGCACAGCCAATATATAGTTAGCCATCGCGTAATGACGCATGGCTACTATATGTATCAAAATAGCTGACTGCACTTACAAAGCCTGGAGAATCGACTCCAGTGTTTGTAGGGGGTGTCCTGCTCATGCAGGGCACCCTCACATATATAACCTAACACCCTGCCTTCAGGATTTCTAGGTCTGCCTTTGGGGTGACTTATAGGTTTTAAGTGCAGTGACCTCAGATATATGGAAACTTATATCTGTTGTAAGTGGTGCTAGCACCAGCTTACACAGGCTGCAATGGCAGGCCTGTAGTCACAGTTTGAGTGGTCTCTCATGAGTGGCATAATACATGCTACAGCCCATTGGAGAGCCCAGGTGTAACAATGGCCTGGGTACCTTTAGTTCTATATACTAGGCACTTACATGAGTACACCAGTAGCCAATTAGGAAGGTACAAAAGTACTTACCACTGTCAAATTTAGGGAGGAAGCACAGTGACTGGGGTCCTGATTAGCAGGATCCCAGTTAGACCAGTCATAAAACAGAATAACACCAGCAAAAAGTGGGGGTAACCATGAAAGCAGATCCTACTTTCTACCACAACAACACGCCCCCCCCAAATGAAAGGAGATGAGACTAACCTTGCCCAGTTGAGTCTTCATTTTCTAAGTGGAAATATCTGGAGAGTCCATCTGCACTTGCATGGTTACTCCCAGGTCTTTGTTCCACAGAAAAGTCCATCCCCTGTAGGGAAATGAACCACCTCAAAAGTTTGGGATTTTCACCCTTCATCTGTTTAAGCCATAAGAGGGGCTTATGGTCTATATGAACAGTAAAGTGAGTACCAAACAGATATGGCCTCAACGTCTTCAAGGGCCTGACCACAGCAAAGGCCTCCCTCTCAATATCTGACCAATGTTTCTTCTTGGGGTCAACCATCTGCTTATAAAAGCTACTGGCTGGTCCTGTCCCTCTGCATTAGGTTATGATAGAACAGCTCCTACCCCTATCTCAGAAGCATCTGTCTGGACAATGAAGGTTTTGGAGTAATCAGGACTTTGAGAATGGGAGCAGAGCACATGTACTGCTTCAGGTCATCATATGCCTTCTGACAGCTAACTGTCCACTGAACTTTCTTAGACATCCTTTTGGAGGTGACATCATTAAGGGGAGTCACTACGGACCCATATCCCTTAACAAACCTCACATAGTACCCAGTCAGGCCCAAGAAAGCTCTGACCTGAGTCTGAGTAGTGGGAGCCACCCAGTCCATTATGGTCTGGATTTTGTTCTCCAATGGTTGAACTTGGCCTCCACCTACCAGGTGACCCAAGTACACAACCTTGCTCTGCCTTATCTGCCACTTTGTGGCCTTGATAGTGAGGCCTGCCTTTTGAGGGCCTCCAGAACATTTCTGAGGTGGACCATGAGATCCTCCCAGGTGGAGCTAGACAGCAATATCATCTAGATATGCTGCACTATAGACTTCCAGACCTGTGAGAACTTTGTTCACCAACTTCGAAAATGTGGAAGGGGCATTTTTCAAGCCAAAAGGCATTATAGTAAATTGATAATCCCCACTAGGGGTTGAAAATGCTGTTTTTGGCTTGGCATCCTCAGAGAGTCTGATTTGCCAGTAGCCAGCAGGCTGGTCAAATGTGCTAAGATACTTGGCTAAGGCTAGAGTATCAATGTGCTCCTCTGCCCTAGCAATTGGATGGGCATCAGTCCTAGTGACTGCATTGAGGCCTCTGTAGTCCACACAAAACCTCGTCTCTCTCTTACCATCTTGGATGTGTGGTTTTGGCACAAGGACTACTGGACTAGCCCAAGGGCTATCTGAAGGCTCAATGACCCCCAACTCCAGCATCTTTTGGACCTTAGTCTTGATGCAATCTCTGACATGGTCAGGCTGTCTGTAGATTTTATTCTTCACAAGCAGACTGTCACTTGTGTCCACCTCATAGTTATACCAGGTGGTTTGACCTGGAGCCAGAGAAAACAAATAGGTGAACTGATTGAGGACTTTCCTGCAATCAGCTTGCTGCTGGTCAGTGAGGCTGCCTGCCAAGTTTACTCCATCTACTGACCCATCAACAGGGTCCTGAGAGAGGAGATCAGGAAGAGAGGAGATCAGGGAGAGGGTCACTCTCTTCCACCTGTCCCTCAACAGTGGCCATAAGCAAGCTCATGTCAGTCCTGTCAACAAAAGGCTTTAGGCTGTTCACATGAAGTACCCTATGGGGACTTCTAGGAGTACCTACGTCTACAAAGTAGGTGACCTCACCTTTTTTCTCAAGGATGGTGTGAGGGCCACTCCACTTGTCCTGGAGAGCTGCTGGGGCCACAGGCTCCAACACCCACACTTTCTGTCCTGGCTGGTAAACAGTCAGAACAACCGTTTGGTCATGCCAAGCTTGCTGAAGCTCTTGGCTGGCCTCAAGGTTTTTGCTGGCCTTCTTCATGTACTCAGCCATATTTAAACGGAGGCTAAGGGCATAGTCCACAATATCTTGTTTAGGAGATTTGAGAGGCTGCTCCCAGCCCTCCTTAACCAGACACAATGGACCCCTAACTGGATTTCCAAACAGAAGTTCAAATGGGCTGTAGCCCACCCCCTTCTGAGGAACCTCTCTGTAGGCAAAGAGGAGGCAGGGTAGTAAGGCATCCCATTTTCGCCTGAGATTTTCTAGGAGCCCATTGCATTGTGGATGTTAGGGTGTGGTAAACTTGTAGTTTACACCACACTCTTTCCACATTGCAGTAATGTAACTAGGCATGAAGTTTGTACCTCTGTCTGTCAAGACCTCCGTAGGTAACCCCACTCTGGAAAAGACTCCCAGAAGGGCCCTAGGCACTACAGAAGCTGTACTGATCCTCAGCGGAATAGCCTCTGGATTCTTTATTTGCGTTCTGTGTTGCCCTTAAACTCCTAACTTTTTTTAATTGTTCGCTGTGCTTCCTGCTACAGCTTAGCACCGCGCTGATTGGGTTGCCTTACCCACTCAGATGCGAGCGCTGGAAGTGCCTGTTTAATGAGACGCTGAAAAAACTGCAAGTAACTGGAGCGCTCGTGGAGAAACCACTATGACCCTGCCCTCAAGACACAATACTGCTCTGCTATCAAAGACTATCATAAATCCATTTGCAAATCGAGAGCTGATTACTTTGCAGAAAAAATTAAAGACAGCAGCAATCTGGCTAAAAGCATTGTCTCCCTGCTAAAAGATCTTAAAACCCCGGCACTGGCAAGTGAACCCACCATCACCTTGAACTTTCAGTGTGAGGCTCTAGCTACCTTTTTTGCTAAGAAGTTTGAGGACAACTATAAAACCTCCCCCCCCCCCACTATCAGCAACGAAGGTCCTAAGGCTCTGGCTAGTTCCTCTGGTCCCTTATTGGTCTCTTTTCCTGTACTATCCCAGGAAGTATTGATTACCCTCTGCAACAAAATTAAATTGGGATCTCCAGCAGACCCACTTAAACCGGATCAGTTCCAGAAATTTCTACCCCAGCATCTGCCTATCTTCTCTGAACTGATAAACTTGTCCTTGTCTTCTGCAGAAGTACCCGCTGCATGGAAACACGCCTAGGTGATCCCATTGCTAAAAATACTGACCCTCGATGACTCCAAGCCAGAGAATTTCCGCCCCATCTCACTTCTTCCCTTTGTGGCTAAAATCGCCGAGTATTACATCAACTCTATTCTAACCATATTTGTAGAGGGCAATGAATTTCTGGACCCCTCGCAGAATGGCTCCAGACCCTGTCACAGCACCGAAGCTGCCCTGCTGGCAGTCACCCAACACCTGCGGAGTTCCCTGGACGAGGGCAATACCTCGGTTTTGATCCTCCTCGACCTGAGCGCCGCTTTTGACACTGTTAGAAATAAGTAGAAGATTGCCTACAAGGGGTTTTATTTCTAAACTTAGTTCAAGAAAATTCTTAAAGAAATTATTTGCTGTTCAACCCTGGTTAGTAGTGAACTAAAGATTAATCAAAAATTGAGATAAAGGAGAAGTGATTTCTACAGGCAGACATATGTCTTTGAAAACCTGAATTAGGTGACACGGGCTGGCTTTTCTTCAAAAAAACATATATTTAATATATACACAAATAAGAACAAGGGAAATATACATGAAATCAACCAAACATAGTTCTAGAGGTATCACAAATTAACCTACAAAGAAACTATGCATACATCTATGGGGTTAGTTACCTTAGGGGCAGTAGTAGTAGCTGCCTGGTGTTGGCCTGAGGACAACTGACATCCCTTGGCCTATGGCCTTTCTCCTTACACAGGTAACACCAAGGTTTCTTGCCAGAGGTAGAGAAGGATTGGGACCACCTCCAGAGGCAGGGTTTTGGGCACCTTGTGAAGACTACCTTTTGTCTTTACCCTTCTTCCCACCCTTCTCTTGGGCTTCAGAAGAATCTTGTTTCTTCTGGTCACCACCACCATGAGCTTTCTGCTTAACCCTAGTCTGGACCCATTTGTCTGCCTTGTTTACCAATTCTTGGGGAGATGTCAGATTAGATCTACAAGGTACTGGTGCAGTTGCTGATTTTGACAATTATTAAGGATGTGCTCCCTCATCAACAAATTGTACAATCCTTCATAGTCATGCACCTTCCTTCCAAGAAGCCAGCCTTCCAGAGCCTTAATAGCATTGTCTTTAAAATCAACCCAGTCTTGGGTGTGTGCCTTCTGTGTGTCCTTAAAATTAACCCTGTATTGCTCAGTAGTTAAACAAAGCCCATCTATGAGGGCATTCTTCAAGACTGGATAATTGTCTGCATTTTGCTCTCTGAAAGATAGAAGTTTGTCTCTACCTTTGTTAGCAAAGGAGAGTCACAGGATAGCTGCCTCCTGCCCTTGGGGGACCTTCTGAACTTTAAAGGCGCTCTCCAAAGCAGTGATCCATTTATGGATATCATGCCCCTCCTGGTAAGGAGGGACTGTCCTGCTCAGGTTCCTAGTATCAAAGAAAGTGTCCCTGACTCTAGGTACACTAGTGCTGCCACCATGGAACTCTAGTCCCAAATTTTTCCTAGCCCTCCAGACTTCCAGGGTCTCCTTATGAAGGGCCAACTGCTCTTGCGTGAGCTTGAGCTTGGCTTTCTCAAGTTTGAGTAGGTGGTACTCCCTCTTTAAGGAGTCCTCTTTTTTGCTAGAAGTGGATATCCCTATGGATGTGTCTGAGGTATTGGAATGGACAGAGGAGGATCTAGACCTCCCCTGTATTCTCCCAGGAAGAATAAATTGGGACCTACCTCTAGGGACTCCCTCTGTACCATTTGTACTATTCCCTGGGTCATCAGACTCGTCCTGGTCATGCTCAGAATAAAGGTCACTGGGGGGCCCACCTGACCCATCTTCTGGAGCATCCCTACCCACTTTGTCCCGCCCTTCTGACCTATCAGGATTCTGGAGGTCATCTTGTAGAATCAACTCTAAGAGTTGCTTAGTGTTAAGGTTGCTACCTGTCTTTATCGTTCTAGAGGTACACAGGGTCCATAGTACCTGGAACTTAAGATCTAGAGGGTTGGGACCCACTAGGTTCCCCAATTAAAGACATAGTGACTAGGTGTAGTGTGGTGTTGCACCTACGTACCCTAGTGAAACTAAACCTTCAAAGATTGGCGAAAGGGTTGTGCTAGGCCCTTAACAGCCAATCTAAAAGTTCAGCAGAACTTACTACTTACAAAAAATATTTTATATGTGCCTAATGCTTGTGATGGTTTTTTTAGCTGGTAAAACAGTGCAGGCTTAAATTCCACCTGCTCCACACCAATGTGGATGGCTGGCTTAATATATAGTGCACACTTATTTAAGTGGAGTACCTTGCACTAATCCAGACAACCGTTATGGTAATTTTAGTGGTCTTAGACAACCATAGAAAGCTCTCTAAGTGGTAGCTGTGGAGAGCAGCCTTCAGGCTAAGTCCAGAAGGAGTGTGATAAATGTGCTATGTTTGAACATGAGGCATTATATGTTCAATGTGATTAAATACTTTCAATATGTTTAAAAATTGGTTATAATTGATTTATCAGGTGATGTTGATGTCCATTTAATATTGCATTACCACTGGGACCACCCCCCTTATTGTACCGCATTTCACCAAGGTCCTAGTGACACTTCTGGGTTTAACCCCATTATAGTGTAACCCCAGAAGGAGATTTTTTTTACCAGAACTAATCATAAAGTGTAGGTTAAACGAAAAAGAACCACATAGTGTAGTTATAAAAATAGGGATATTTATTATACACACTCACTAACACATTGGTATATCTCCTACCCGGATATATCAACACGATACACACAATATTTCAATTTCTAAACAGGTAAGTAAGCACAAATACACAGTGGTCTCCAGGGAGAGCCCAAACCATATACTAAAGAAGTGGAATGCGAACTGTGACCAAAGTCAGGGCTTGTACCAGAAGAAAGACTCAGACGATCTGGGGACACAAGGAACCACCCGAGGTAAGTACCCAGGAACCCCACAGAGGCTGTGTGCAGAGTGGAAACACAGCTGCGTACTCAATGCAAATCAATAGGAAGAACACGGTTGCAGTTTTCAAGAAGTAGGACCCTTCCCAGTGGACCCTGAAGAAACCCTGTGGAAGTCAGAAGGTTGGAGAGTCACTCCACTCATTGATACACCAGGAACCAGGACACCTACACCATGGAAGCCGGGTACAGAGGTGCGAAGTGATGTCGGAAATCGCCATAGACCACAATGGAGGACTTCATGAAAGATGCCGCTGGTAAGGAAGGTGGAAGAGTCTGTTGGAATCCAAGGATGGATTCTTGAAAAGAAGTACCTGCAAGCAGAGGGGACAGAGTCTATGCCACTCGGAAGTGACCAGGAGGCATGGAAGACCAATGACCACAGATGACAGAAGATGCAGGAGAGATGACGGTGACGTTGTCGCTGCAGCTGTGAGGACCAGGTGACGCTGTGGAAGACCAGGAGCCATTCACGAGCTGTCCCACATCGGAAGTCGAGAACCAGGGGTCGTGTTCGGCGGGAGCACCGACAAGCCTTGGCAGGAGCAACAGATGTGGTAAACAAAAAGGATCAACTTTGTGACCAGCAAGGTCCAAGGTACTCACCAATTGCAGGAGAGTCAGAGCAGGCCCCGAGCAAGCAGGGGAGCCCACTGAAGCCAAAGAAGACCCTCAAGAAGACCCATAGGTCGAAGGCATAGGAGTCGCAAGAGGACCTCAAGCAGCTCACCAAAGATGCAAGTCCACTGTGCAGAGGATGCAGTGAGGATGAAGTTCTTGCCAGGAAGAGATGCTAGAGGTTTGAGCTTCTTGTAGTCCGAAGATCTTTGGAGTACAGAACCAACAAGCCTTGGCAACGGCAAGTCAACACGGTGCACAGGGATTCTGTTCCAGCGGTTCCGACGAGGGATACAGGCCTCAAGCTTACTGAGAGGACAGGTCAGGCCTCGAGGGAGTTGCAGTACCACCACCTGTGTTGCTGAGCCTTTTGGGGTCTGTGGGATGTCATGAGCAGCAGACCGGTTAGCTTCGTTGCGGTGCCTGCAGATGCAGGGGAGTGACTCCTTCACTCCAAGGGAGTTTACTTTGGGTGTCCTTGATGCCCACAGGCCTGGAGAGGAACCTGGATTAAGCATGGCACAGACGACGATGAAGACTAGCAGAACAGCGAGACCAGGAGCACCAAGAGTCTTCCTTGGTGCAGTCTCGGTTCCAAGCAAAGTCCAGTGAAGTCCAAGGTGTCCAGACGCTTGAAGTTGAAGTGGTTTCGAGTTTGAATGTTGTCCCATGATGAATCTGAAGAGCCACTCACAGGTACGCCATTAAGTACCCTAGGGAAAGGGTTGGGGCGATTCAAGGGTCCCTCCCAGAGGAGGGGCTAGCCAGAGGGGAGACTACTCCCATGTCTTTCGTCCAGTTTCACACCAGAGCAGGAGCCAAAGGGCTCCCTGAACTGGCTTAAACTGGTGTATGCAAGGAGGGCACCAAATGTGCCCTTCAAAGTAGTCTGGTGGCACTGGCAGGTGCCCCCACCCCAGCCCAATACACTTTTCCTCTCTGGGAGGTGGTCACACCTCCCTGTGACAGGAAACCTATTGTTCTACCTTCCCGTGCTCGAGCTCAGCTCAGCAGTTAGGGGGCAGAATCGTTGTAAGTGGGGCTAGCACCAGCTTACACAAGCTGCAATGGCAGGCCTGTAGTCACATTTGAGTGGTCTCTCATGGGTGGCATAATACATGCTGCAGGCCATGGAAGACCCCTGGTGTACCTTTGCATTGGGTACCTTTAGTACCAGAATCGTGTCTGGGGTCGGCAGAAGCACTAGCTTGCTGGCAGACCCTGGAATGCTGTTACAGGGAGTACTGGGGGCTTCCCGGAGGAGCCCCCCAGCGCATGGAATCATATCTCCAACACCGGTAATCGTGTTGGGGTATGATTCCAACATGTTTGATACCAAACATGCCTAGGTTTGGCACAGCCAATATATAGTTAGCCATCGCGTAATGATGCATGGCCACTATATCTATCAAAATGGCTGTCCACACTTAAAAAAAACCTGGAGAATCGACTTCAGGGTTTGTAGGGGGTGAGCTGTTCATGCATGGCACCCTCACACTTATAACCTATTACCCTGCCTTCAGGATTTATAGGCCATGTTCCTTTGAGGTCCTTTGGGAAGGGTCCTAAAACTCTAAAACCCAAATCCCGACTAACCTGTGTTGTTCTATGGGCGCTGACCCGGTGTGACCACGCCTTGGGGTCCCTAGCTACTCACCTAGGATGGTTCCTTGCTTTCCCTGGGGTATTCCAACCTTGGGTACTAGTCATGTTTTGGTCACTATTTCTCTTTCCACTATTTTAGTATATGGTTTTGTCCCCCGGTGGGGCCCTATGTGCTTTTGTGTGCTAATTTCCTGTTTTCTAAGTTTTTCTTGTGTGTAACTGATACCTCTGGGTAGGAGGTATACTAAGTTAGTGTTTAGTGTGTAGAAATAAATATAAAGTATTTTTCTACTCACCTGTAGTGGTTCTTTCTTGTGTGAAAAGCTTACTGACCGACTAAGTGGTACATGCAATTGCTTTACACCCTACGGGATAAGCCTTAGCTGCTCTCCACAGCTACCCCTTGAGAGCTTTGGTTTTCAGGGACCTAATCACTACGGGTTGCCTGGACTCAGTGCACAGTGCCTCACCATAGGTGTGCACTATATACTGAGCCGGGCTCCTACACTCTGTGCTTAAATTCGACCTTATCAGTGCCCCTTAGGTGTTCATGGAAGTGATGGTGGTGGTTACAGCACATCTTCGAAGGCCTGGGATAGCAGTTTTCCCCTACCTCGTTGACTAGCTGTTTAAGTCAGGCACTCCAGTCAGTTGTAGACAATTTCCAGAGGGGGGCAAACCTCCTACTATCTTTGGGGTTTTCAGTCAACATGCCGAAGTCACACCTGACAACTTTGCAGATGATCCAGCTCATCTGAGCCCTCATGGATATGGTACAGTTCTGAACCTGCCCTCCGGTTCAAAGAGTCCATGACATTTGGACTGTGATCCAGATGTTTTGGCCTCAGTCCTGGGTCTCAGTGAGAGTGGCTCTGAGACTTTGGCTTCTTGGCCTCCTGCATCCTGCGAGTTGACTTTGCCAGAAGGCACATGCGGTCTCTGCTTTGGAGCCTGAAGTCTCAGTGGACTGTTGCAGCAGCAGGGCAGGGTCGCACAAGGGCCATGAAACTTGTTTGATTGAAATGGAAGCTATTTTCTGGGACCAGAAGTTTATGCTTCTGCAGTGGGATGCAGCATTGGGTTGTCGCTGTGCTACTGTGAAGTTATGTGATACTGTGCTGTGATTTGCTGTGTGGTTGTAGGCATTTTATCTCATAGTTTTATATGTGGTGTGGTTCAAGTGTGTTTGCTTTTTAGTGTAGTTATGTTGTTACTGTGCTAATGTACTGTTGTGTTGAATAGTATAGAGCTGTGTTTGTGTTTTGTGTGTTGTGATTTTGCGGTGTGCTTCTTTTGCTGTGATATTTGTGTTGTTGTCTTTTGTATTGTTTAGATAGCTATTCGGAAAAAATCTCAAGTAAAAAAAGTATTGAAATGCAGTAATATTGAGTTTTTAAGATCGTAATACACAAATATCGTGATGCAGGAATATCGTTGACAAGAATATCGATTTTCTATGGTAAGTAATATTGATGTCAAAAATATATTTGATGTTAATATTGTTTACAAAAATATCAGTGTTAATATCGTCTTTTAATTATTTTTATGTATTCTAGTATATGTTTTAATTGTATATGTTTTAAATTGTTTGTATAATTATTGTTAATATTTTTTAATATACTATGTACATTTTTAGTTGTTTTTAAATGCAATAATAAAATGATTTAGGGTCACAGAGGGTTGTGGGGTTTGTAGGAGTACAGGGTGGGAAGTAAATTAATTATAATTATTGACTAATGAATTTTTTATGATTATTATTTATTTAATTGATAATTAATTAAGAAAATTGTCTAATTAATTCAATTTTAATGTATGTTTTTGGGGCAGGTTGTGGGATTTGTAAAGGGTGGGAAGGTAATTATTATAATTAAATAATAATTAATGTTAATTAATAATAATTACTTAATTGATAATTAATTAGGTATATTGTGTACTTAAGATATTTTTTAAATTGTATATCAGGTGCCGTTTGTTGGGTTTGTAGGGGTAAAGGGTGGGAAGTTAATTACACATAATTAATTAATCATTAGATAATTATTGTTAATTGTTTAATTGATAATTAATTATGTAAATTGTGTAATTATTATAATTTTTTCAGATATATTTTAGATGTGGGTTGTTGGGTTTTTAAGAGTACATGGTGGGAAGTTAGGGGTCTATTAGGATGGCGGTCGGATCTAATCAGAGCTAAAAGGAACAGTAGCACTGATAAGGAATTTTTGGTAGAAAAACTGCAAATGTGTAAGATATTTGAGGAAAGAGGGTATACCAAGAAGGTGATTAAATCCGCAGTAGAAAAAGTGGATAAATTACAGAGATCCAATTTATTACATCCAAAGCAAGGGGAGAATGTTGAGAATCAAATCAGGTTTATAACGACATATTCAAACTAGGCATATAAAATCAGAAAGTTATTGAGCCGTAATTGGCATATTTTAAAAACCAATGCAGTCCTGGAGAAATATATACATGAATCCCCTCAAATAACCTTTAGAAAAGGGCGATCGCTCAGGGATGAACTAAGTCATAACTTGGTGACATCCCGAATGATAGGAAATGCACGCCAGTGGGATTTACATGTTGTATGCGTTGTAAGGCCTGTGTTAATAGCATGAATTGTACTAACAGCAATAGGGATTTTACAATTAAGGGGAGCTTTGATTGTAATACTGAGTTTTGTGTATACCGTTTGATCTGCCCCTGTAAAAAATACTACATAGGCAGCACGGTACACAAAGCCAGAAAAAGAATTTTAGAACATAAACGAGCAATAAGAAATAATAATGAACAATATCCGGTAGCTCGTCATTTTAAAATTCTACATGGCCAGAATGATAAGTTACTGACCTATGTAATTCTTGATGCGGTAAGACCACAGGAGAGAGGGGGCGATAGAGAACACCAACTATGAATTTTAGAGTCTAACTATATCATTGACTTTGAGACATTAGTGCCTGTGGGCCTCAATTCCAGTGAAGAGTTAGCTATCCATCTTGGTTAATTGAACTATGAGCTGGTTACAAATATAGGGTACCAAACTAATGAGAAAAATATTTGAGAATATCAAGTTTGGCAACAGCTCTACTTTCCATAGGGTGATTACATTTAAATTGTAAATATATTTTATTCAGTATTTTTTTCTTTTTTCTTTTCCGTGTTCGTAAACAGGAACAAGTGCTATCTGGAGGCAACCCTACAACTGGGTAGCAAGGCTCACAATTAAGTTACGATGAATGTGAAGGGTTATTACCTGTACAGGTTGAATCAATGTTGAAGAGTGTACCTATGCCCACTGGGGCGGGATTGAGAACAATGAAGATCAATAGAAGTGTTTTTTTGCATCCCCATTTGGGCAAGACACATGCATATGAACATTTCAATGATAGTGACATTATAGGTTCCGACATGTGGATATATATCGATGCTATTGAAATTGTTCTAACAAGTTGTTTTGATACATGGTGAATGTTTTTGGTACAACATCATGGCAAAATATGTGTTCAAGAAAGACAGTTTGATCAGAACTGTTGTTGTGGTACACGGATGAAATCTTAGAATCAACGGATGTGTATTCAATTGTACCGAATGATAGCAAAAAATATTTGTATTTGTACTTTGTTTGTATATATCGAGTTCCGAGATTACGGGGTATGATTTTACAAAATGCTGCTCATGAATTCAGAAAACAGTGGTTCAGCAACGTGGCTGTCTGCCTTCACAAATCAATCGTTATTGTACATAAAACCCTATCTAACAGTATTGAATGTTGACATTACATACTGCGACAAGTATATATTTGCACCTGCATTGTATTTGATCTGCAGGAAATTCAAGAGATGAATTTTTGAAGATGTATGACATCAGTAATCTTTATAAGTAACAGTAAACATTTGCACTTGCACTTTATTTAAAAGGGAAACGAGCCTTGCGAATATGGGGAGACAACATTACAATATGGCGCCCAAGATTGTGAGCCAGTAATGCACTTGTCCACTTTTTATGTTTATACTTGAGTGTATGTAAAACGGAAGTGAAACAATGCTTGCCATACCGTGAACAAGCCAAAAGGTGAAACGCGTTGGTAGAAGGCTGTCTTTACTGCAATACATGAAATTCAGCATCCTGGAGTGTCCTGAACTTTTTCTTGAATGAGAGAAAAGTTGTTGTCGTATTGAGGATTTCCGGAATCCGTTCAGGACCGCCGCGTGGCTAAGCCCCGTACTACCGGAGTTTTCTGAGTGATATATATATATATATTTCCAAAACCAAAGGACCCGTGGGAAGTGGTGCATATGCCGGCGGAGCGCGCCGACCGTAATAATTCTGCTTCCAAAGTTATATATATATGGATATGTATATCTGTATATATATATATATATATATATATATATATTACCTACTGGCGGTCGCCAGTAGGAAGTTATAGTTAGAACCTTGTTTCCATTGGAAAAGCATTTTTTGATTTGCCAATAACTTTTGCGCCGTTTGATGAATCTTCACGAAATTTTCAAAACTAATTGTGCACTCAGGTCAGCTCCTGTCTTGAAAGTTTTGGGGTGATTCGTCAAGCGGGGGCCGAGAAAAAAGGGGGGTCCCAAAACGTGTTTTCTCCATGTTAATTTCCATGGAAACTGTAGACACGGCTACAGCCTGAACTGCTGAACGGAATTACACCAAATTTGGCAGAGAAATAGCTCTTGGTACAGAAAGCACACTTTTTTTTAAATGGTGTAAATCCGTTCAGTAGTTTTTGAGATATTTAAAGATTTATAGATATCGATATTTGAGAATTGTGAGATCTGATTGGCTGAGCCCTCCCGAGCACGAGCTTGCCTCTGATTGGCTGCCAACACTTCAAACCAGGAAGTGTTGGCAGCCATCTTGTGACTCCATACCGAGGGAGAAGGAAAAAGGTGAGTAAAACATTAAAAAGAAGAAAAGGGGGCCGGGTAAAAACACCCTGACCCCCTAGGCCTGCTCAGGGGTCCCACAGGGACCCCCAGGCCCAAAAAAAGCATTTTTTAAACATTTTCGGCCGGGTCGCGCCGGGTGCGCGAACCCCTTCAAAAATGAAAAAAAAAACGAAGCGCGGGCTCCCGTGCTTCGTTTTTTAAAGCCCCCGGGTGGGCCAGGTCGAGGGGGCAATCTTCATTTCTGTAGCGGGGGCCCATGGGGGCCCCCGCATCCCCGGGGACCGCCACCTCCCCGGGGCTTTATAATTTATGTACGGGGGCATGCGGCCCCCCTGCAGCCTTGGGGACCGCCACCTCCCCGGGGCTTTTCAAATGATGGGAAGGGGGCCGTGCGGCCCCCCTCCAGGAGCCCTTGATGGCCCTGGGGACCGCCACCCCCCAGGGTCGGCTCTTGCAATGTCCCGGGGTGCCCACCCCCGGGACATTGCCGTTTGCTATGGCAGGGCGGGAGCACGGCTCCCGCCCTGTCATAGCAAACTCTGCTTTGGTTTTTGGACGCGAGAGCAGGAAACCTGCTCTCGCTTCCAAAAACCAAAGCAGATTGCTTTTGCACAAGGGGATCTGCATGTCAGCAGCTCCCCTTGTGCAAAAGCAATGCCGGCTCCCGCAGGAGGCGGGGAGCCGGCGGGAACGTGGGGGCATTGGGGCTCCCCCACGGTCCCCAATGGTGAGGGCAGGCCCCGGGGGATGGGGTCCCTGGGGCCAGAAGTGGCCCGGGAGGAGGGCCACTCAGCCCCCCTCCCATTTAATAAAATTTAAAAAACGGCAGGCCGGTCCCGGGGGATGGGGTCCCCGGGGCCAATAGTGGCCTAGGGAAGGGGGGCCATGCTGGTGGGGCGATGAGGTCCTCTTGTGTCCTGAGGACCTCAGGACACAAGTGGACTACATCCCCCGAGCAGCAGTGCTCCAGGAGGCGCGTTTGCAGAGTGGCGTAAAAAGTGGGTGTGGCCTCGGAACACCTCTCTGCAATTCAGCTCTGTGGCGCTTACTGGAGGTACCTGGTGGGCTAGTTGGCCCCCAGGGACCCTCAGGATTCAAGGGGACTTAATCCCCCAACCCAGAACGCGCCAGGAGGTGTGTCTGCAGAGTGTTGGAGAAAGGGGGTGTGGCCTGGTATGAGAAGTTAGCAATCCTGCTGTGTGGGACTTACTGGAGGTAATAGGAGGGGTAGTTGGCCCCCAAGGTTGACGTTGGGGGCTAACTACCCCTCCGGTTACCTCCAGTAAATCCCACACAGTGGGATTGCTAAGAGGTGTTTGGAGGCCACGCTCACCTTTTTCCACCACTCTGCAAACGCGACTGCTTAGTTATAGTTATTATCAACAACTCCACCCCAACCATCGCGGAAAACGACGACCCCAACACCGCAGCCCGAACCCTGCATAGATGGATCTCGGACAGCACCAACACCATAGCCCCCTCAAGAAAAACAACAATACCCGCGCCAAGAAAGCCAGATGGTTTACCACCGAACTTCGAGAGTCCAGAAGAACATGCCGCCGCCTCGAAAAGGCCTGGAGGAACACCAAATCCACAGAAGCCCACGACAACTTCAGAGCCGCCACCAACGCCCACCATCAACTCATCAGAGAAACGAGGAAAAAAGCGATTGAAGACAGAATCTCCACCCACGCGCACAACAGCAAGGAACTCTTCAGCATCATCAAGGAGTTCGCCCAACCCACTAGCGAGTCTACCGACATCCCTCCCTCACAAGACCTCTGCGACAAACTCAGCACCTTTTTCCACCACAAAATCAAGAGCATCTACGACAACTTCGACGAAGACAACCAACACACTGAACCCTCACCAACCACCCCCGACACCCGGAAACCAGTGATTGACGACTGGACAGCCCTCACCACCGAAGACACACTGAAGACAATGAAGTCAATCCACTCAGGGGCCCCCATGGACCCCTACCCCCACCACATCTTCAACAGAGCCGCCGACACCATCGCACCCATGCTCCGCCACACCATCAACCGCTCCCTGGCGACCGCCTCGTTCCCCGACGACTGGAAACACGCCGAGGTCAACCCCTCCTAAAGAAACCCTCAGCGGACCCCACCGACCTCAAAAACTACAGACCCATCTCCCTGCTCCCGTTCCCAGCGAAAGTCATCGAGAAAGCCATCAACAGCCAACTCGCCACATTCATTGAAGAACACAACATCCTCGACTCCTCCCAATCCGGCTTCAGAAAAAACCACAGTACGGAAACCGCCCTCCTCGCCGCAACAGACGACATCTGCACCCTACTGGACAAAGGAGAAACAGTAGCCCTCATCCTCCTCGACCTATCAGCGGCGTTCGACACAGTCTCCCACCGCACCCTAATACGCAGACTCCACGACGCAGGAATCCAGGACAAGGCCCTCGACTGGATCCGCTCCTTCCTCTCCGGCAGGACGCAGCGGGTCAGACTCCCCCCTTTCCTCTCGGACCCCACACCTACCTCCTGCGGAGTCCCCCAGGGCTCCTCCCTCAGCCCGACGCTCTTCAACGTCTACATGGCTATCCAACGAGCCCAACACCGCCAGACGCAACTTTTGAGAAGGCATGGAAGCCGTCACCAAATGGATGAAAAACAGCTGCCTACAACTAAACACCAACAAAACAGAAGTACTCATCATGGGCCCAAACCCCGATGCCTGGAGTGACACCTGGTGGCCCCCCGCCCTCGGAAACCCGCCAACCCCCACGGACCAACCACGCACGCAACCTGGGAATCATCCTGGACTCCGAGCTCAAAATGGACCGCCAGATCAACTCTGTCTCGTCTTCCTGCTTCCACACCCTCCGCCTCCTTCTTAAGACCTTCAAATGGATCCCCCTCGAACACCGAAAGACCGTCACTCACGCCCTGGTCACCAGCAGACTCGACTACGGCAATGCACTCTACGCCGGAATAAACAAAAACCTCACCCGCAAGCTACAGAACATCCAGAACGCCGCCGCAAGACTGGTCCTCAACCTGCCAAAACACTGCCACATCTCCCAGCACCTGCGCACACTCCACTGGCTCCCTGTCGAGGCGAGAATCACCTTCAAGATGCTCACCCACGCACACAAGGCCCTCCACGGCACCGGACCAGCATACCTGAACAGCCGACTCAAATTCCACGCACCCCAAAGGACCCTACGATCAGCCCAGCTCTCCTACGCCGTCGTCCCCCGCACCAGAAAGACCAGATCGGGAGGCCGCTCCTTCTCCTTCCTCGCGGCCAAAGCATGGAACGCCCTTCCGCTCCACCTCAGACAGACAACATCGCTCCCCATCTTCGCAAGAAACCTCAAAACCTGGCTCTTCGACAGACCCCCTCCTTGATGGATGGAACCTGCACCCCCACCCACCCCTAGCGCCTTGAGACCCTTACGGGTGAGTAGTCGCGCTTTAACAAACCCCTGATTCATTGATTGATTGATAGTTAGAAATTAGCATTTAAAAAACCTTAGAAATTCCCTGAAAAAAACATAGGTTTCAGGGACGTTATAGTTAGAAATTAGCATTTAAAAAAACCTTAAAAATTCACTGAAAAAACCGTAGGTTTTAGGGACGCTAAAGTTAGAAATTAGCATTTAAAAAACCTTAGAAATTCACTGAAAAAACCATAGGTTTCAGGGACGTTATAGTTAGTTGGACATTTCACTCGTATAAAACCAGAGAAATTCGGCTGTTATAGTTAGTAGAGCTAACTATAACTCGCGCCCCCGCAATGCACTGCTGATGACGTCACATATTACATCACTCATGACATGGTCAGTGAAATCACTGATGACATCACTGATGACATCTCAAATGACATCACTGATGACATCACTGATGACATCATCCACGTGATCATCTGATGCACCTCCTCACACCCTAATAAAACCTTTGATACACCCACTCTAAAATACAGACTACCAATATCGAAACCATAGACAGACCAATAGCAGTTAGTACATACCCGCTCAGTGATTCATACGTCTACACACACATCCACCCACTAACCCATACAGTCACTCTTACACGCACTCATTCATCAATACAGCCACTGATATATCCACTCATACACCCATATAGACACTTACACACTGCCACTCACCCAAAGAGTTACTCAAAAGCCTAGTCAGTCACCCAAAGAATTAATTACACTGCCATTTACTCACCTATACAGTTATACACACACCACGTCACTTATTCATACAGATACGTACTGTCTTCAACAATTAGTGACATAAGCACACACTTATCCATGCAGCCACTGTCACAATCACTCACTGTCACATATACTCACTTATATACTCCAACACTCACAAATACTGCCTTTTACATATGTAGTTACTTACACATATACCACTAAGACATCCATTCACTCACCAACACAGCTATACGTACACTCACTCACCCATACAGTCCCTAACACACGCACTCATAAACGCATACACCCAGTGAATCACCCACTCATAGATCCATGCAGGGAGTCACACACCCCCCACACAGACACTTAGGCACCCATACAGGTTCTCAGACAACCAATCATTCTTCAATATACCTTGGCATATATAGATATAACATTCTTGAACTTTTTAGAAACACTCAGTCACTGGATGATGTCATGAGTGATGTCATTTGAGATGTCATCAGTGATGTCATCAGTGATTTCACTGACCATGTCATGAGTGATGTAATATGTGACGTCATCAGCAGTGCATTGCGGGGGCGCAAGTTATAGTGAGCTCTACTAACTATAACAGCCGAATTTCTCTGGTTTTATACTAGTGAAATGTCCAACTAACTATAACTTTCCTGAAACCTATGGTTTTTTCAGTGAATTTCAAAGGTTTTTTAAATGCTAATTTCTAACTATAACGTCCCTAAAATCTATGGTTTTTTTCAGTGAATATATATATATGATGTGATCAAGGCTGCATGTTTGGCAGCCGAAACGCGTCATGTTGGACCATTTCCTGATGTGTGAATAAACTTTCACCCTTTTCACACCAGCTTTCGGAGTCTGTGCCCGTGTGTTACACTGGAGTGTTTGTCGTGACATTGGGATTTTCTTGGTGATATATATATATATATATATATATGTATATATATATATATATATATATATATATATATATATATATATATATATATATATATATATATATATATTATCTACTGGAAGTCGCCAGTAGATAGTTATTGTTAGGACCATGTTTCTATAGGAAAAGTGTTTTTTGATTTGCTTATAACTTTGGCGTCGTTTGACGAATGTTTACGAAATTTTCCCCAAAACTTCTCTTTTCAGATCAGCTCTTATGTTGAAAGTTTGGGGGTGATTCGTCAAGGGGGGGCTGAGAAAAAAGGGGGTCCCAAAACGTGTTTACTCCATGCAATTTCCATAGGAAACTTTAGACAAGGCTACAGGTCAAACTGCTGAACGGAATTACGTCAAATTTGGCAGGGAGAAAGGTCTTGGTCCAGAAAGAACGCTTTTGTTTAAATGGGGTAAGTTTGTTCAGTAGTTTTAGAGAAATATCAAAATTTACAGATATCGATATTTGAGAATTCTGACATCTGATTGGCTGAGGCGTTGCGAGCACGAGCGTGCGGCTCATTGGCTGCGAACTGTTGAAACTAGGAAGTGTTGGCAGCCATTTTGTGACTGAGTTGAAAGGCGTAAGGGGAAAAATAAGAGAATAATTGTATAAGAGGATATAGAAGGAACACTGTGGTGTTAGTATAAGCAGTCTGTACGGTGCAGAGGCAGGGAGTTTGAATGTTGCGTAGGCTGTGGAAATCACGTCCGCAGAACAACAGTGCGTGATATTGCGGCAAGGTTGCGTAGGCTCTGGAAATCCCGTCGGGAAAACAATGCGCCGTATTGCGGCAAGCAGTGTGTAGGGTACACACACAGGTAGTGTGAATGTTGCGTAGGCTGTGGAAATCACGTCCGCAAAACAACGATGCGCGGTATTGCGGCAATGTTCAGTAGGCTGTGGAAATCATATCGGGAAAATAACAATGCGCCGTATTGCAGCCTTCCTTTACCTTCCTTTAATATAATGCGCAGTAATGTTTACTTATAATGCGGTGTTCACTTTTATCACGGACAGTGAACAAAATTAACGTTTAATTGGCTGAGGTGTTCCAACAACGAGCTCAATGTTCATTGGCTGCTAACCATTAAAAGTAAAAGTGTTGCCAGCCATTCCCTCCCCTGCGCGGAGTAGCAAGGACATCTGATTGGCTCACATGTTCCAAGCAGGACCTTCCAGAGGTTAATGTTCATTGGCTGCGAACCATTGAAAGTAGAAGTGTTGCCAGCCATTTCCTCCCCATCCGCGGAGTAGCAGGGACATCTGATTGGTTGACATGTTCCAAGCAGGACGTTCCCAAGCTTAATGTTCATTGGCTGTAAACCATTGGAAGTAGAAGTGTTGCCAGCCATTCTCTCCCCCTCCGCGGAGCATCAGGGACATCTGATTGGGTAATGTGTTCCAAGCAGGAACTTCCCAAGCTTAATGTTCATTGGCTGTGAAGCATTAAAGTAGAAGTGTTGGCAACGATTCCCTCCCCCTCTGCGGAACACCATGGACATTTTATTGGCTAAAGTGTTCCGAGTACAAGTTTGCTCATTATTGGCTGGGAACGTTTGACTGTTGTGAAGCGTTTTGTGACGCACTTCAATGGAGTACGGGAAAACAAAGTAGTAGCGGGGAGGGTAGGAACACTATTAACTCTGTAAAGTGGTCACAAGGTGGTGAACAGGGATTGTGAAGGTAAAAATTGTTTTTTATATATTTTAAGGGCCATTTATATAATTGGCGTGGGGTGTACAAATCACGACGGGAAAATAACAGAATGTGTTGTGGTCTTCTTTTTATTAAGTTTGCGGGTGGGATACTTCCCAGTAGCACTATTTACTTAGAATGTGGTGTTTACTTTTCTGATGGGGAGGTGTGGTTGCGCTGCAAAAATTTCAGTCTAGGTTTGAAACAGTTTTTATTAAGCAACGCGGACGCGCGCTGATGGTGGGGCGCTAGTTACACTGTCAGTGTTCTCTGTTTTTACCTTGCACAGTTTGTCATTTTTAAATAAGATTACTGCGTGCTTGCACTTTTAACTTGCACAACGTTCTCGACTCACCCAATTGCTGGAAGCTCATGCTCAGCGCTACGATGTTGTATTCCCAGCTGGTCATTGCCCCGGTCCACCACGGCTTGTGCCGATTGTTGTGGAGGGCTTTCCCTGACCAATAGCTGGACATCCCCTGCGAGGAATGCACTTCCGGGGACGGCAGAGGCGGGCTTTCCTCCCGCTAACAGTACTTTAAGGAAGGCTGGCTCTGACGCGCAGCGGACGCGCGCTGATGGTGGGGCGCTAGTTACACTGTCAGTGTTCTCTGTTTTTACCTTGCACAGTTTGTCATTTTTAAATAAGATTACTGCGTGCTTGCACTTTTAACTTGCACAACGTTCTCGACTCACCCAATTGCTGGAAGCTCACGCTCAGCGATACCACGTCGTAGTGCCAGCTGGTCATTGCCCCGGTCCACCACGGCTTGTGCCGATTGTTGTGGAGGGCTTTCCCTGACCAATAGCTCGACATCCCCTGCGAGGAACGCACTTCCGGGGACGGCAGAGGCGGGCTTTCCTCCCGCTAACAGTACTTTAAGGAAGGCTGGCTCTGACGCGCAGCGGACGCGCTCTGATGGTGGGGCGCTAGTTACACTGTCAGTGTTCTCTGTTTTTACCTTGCACAGTTTGTCATTTTTAAATAAGATTACTGCGTGCTTGTACTTTTAACTTGCACAACGTTCTCGACTCACCCAATTGCTGGAAGCTCACGCTCAGCGCTACCACGTTGTATTCCCAGCTGGTCATTGCCCCGGTCCCCCACGGCTTGTGCCGATTGTTGTGAAGGGCTTTCCCTGACCAATAGCTGGACATCCCCTGCGAGGAACGCACTTCCGGGGACGGCAGAGGCGGGCTTTCCTCCCGCTAACAGTACTTTAAGGAAGGCTGGCTCTGACGCGCAGCGGACGCGCGCTGATGGTGGGGCGCTAGTTACACTGTCAGTGTTCTCTGTTTTTACCTTGCACAGTTTGTCATTTTTAAATAAGATTACTGCGTGCTTGCACTTTTAACTTGCACAACGTTCTCGACTCACCCAATTGCTGGAAGCTCACGCTCAGGGCTACCACGTTGTATTCCCAGCTGGTCATTGCCCCGGTCCACCACGGCTTGTGCCGATTGTTGTGGAGGGCTTTCCCTGACCAATAGCTGGACATCCCCTGCGAGGAACGCACTTCCGGGGACGGCAGAGGCGGGCTTTCCTCCCGCTAACAGTACTTTAAGGAAGGCTGGCTCTGACGCGCAGCGGACGTGCGCAGCGGGTGCGCCGAAGGCGCGCCTAAGGCAAGCCCATCTGCGCTCGTCCGCGATCGGCCCGCGATCAGCACCAGCCACGCTGCCCATTTTCAATCCGATTCGCGTATCATGCTAGCCAAGGCTCAAATTCTTGAGCTCAACTTAACTACTTGCCATAGGCCAACATGCTTTGACCTCTGTACACTAGACTATGAGCTCCGTGAGATGGAACTCAATTGTAAGTCCTGTTCCTTTAAATTGGATAAAGAAGTACTGGGAAGTCAGTGCAAAGTCCTTACAAAAGCTACATCCTCAGAGCCTCTCATCCCGGGCTATAGCTCAACCCTTAAAATATGAGCCTGTCTAATTAATTGCAGATCCCTCCCTAAACACGTAGATAACATCTGGCTACTACTTGACTCTAATTCCTGGGATCTCATCTTTCTCACAGAAACATGGATGAAAGAGAGTTCTACCCCTGATATTTCAAAGGCGATCCCAGAAAACTACAGAATAGTATTAGAAAATCGGAAAGGTGACAGAATGGGAGGTGGTCTTGCGGTCATTAGCAGGAAGGCCTGGGAGATCTTACATAGAAGGGTCGAACATACTGATCTGATAGAAGCACTATCCTTCAATATCACAATCTCCCCTAACCTTTCCATTGCGGGATTGTTGATTTACAGGCCACCTACTTCCAAGCCCGCCGAGCTATGGGAAATCTGCGAGCAGATTGCTGACCTCTCATTAAAATATACTAACTTCTTAGTACTAGGGGATTTCAATGTCCATATGGACAATGATATATGTCCCATAGCTACTCAACTAACAGAGACGCTAATCGGTCTGAACCTTAAACAACTAGTCCTTAAGCCCACACACAAGGCTGGTCACATCTTGGACCTCATTTGCACTAATATCCCCAACTTAACAACTGAAGATCCCATCCCCCTCCTACGGTCAGACCACTGTCTTATTCCATTCTATCTTACCACCTCCATTAACCACAATGCTAATAAACTTGAACACGAAACAAATAGGAATTGGAGGAAAGTCACCCCTGAAGTATTAGGTCCTATATTAATAAATACTCCCCTGCTTTCCACTGGAGACCCAAACATGGACGCAGTAAGTTTTAATCAATGGGTGACAGCGGCTCTAGACCAAATAACTCCCATGACAACAATGAAACGGGCTAGAAACTCACCGTCGGCCCCCTGGTTCACACCTGCACTCCAAGCTGAAACGAGCCGATGTAAAAAACTTGAACGGATCTGGCGTCGAGCCTACAACCCTGTAGCTAAGAACATATATAGAAAGGCAATAAAACAATTTCACAAATTAAAACGTAATGTGATTAAAGATTATACCACTAATCAAATAAAATCGGCGGACAATTCATCTAAAGAAATTTTCTAAATTGTTCAGGGTTTTCTCAAACCAGAGGCACTGAAAAGTAACATCGTCCCCTCTGCCACACTTTGTGAAAATCTCTCGGCTTTCTTCCAGGAGAAGATTCAAGACATCTATGCAACCTTTCCTGTGAAGGACTTACCTGTCATGCCGTTGCCTTGCCCCCTCCCTACAACAACATGGTCTGAATTTAGCACCTTTGACTTGGCCACATCTCTCAAGCAGTTGGAAAAAACTAAATCTGGTTCCCCACTTGACCCCTGCCCACCCAGATTCTTTAAAATATTAGCTCCACTGATCAATCCGGCCTTAAACCAGCTTTGGAACACCTCGCTGGAAACTGGCATCTATCCATCTAGCTGGAAGACTGCAATTGTTCAACCAATTCTCAAAAAGGAGAACGCAGACCCTACAATTCTTAAATTTTTTAGACCTATCTCCCTCCTGCCAGCACCTGCTAAGATTCTTGAAAAGGAAGTACAAAAACAATTATCAACATTCCGTGAATCCAATAAACTACTCCATGACACCCAGTTGGGATTCAGAGCAGGATATAGCACGGAGACGGCACTACTTGAGGTAGCAGAAACTGTCAGGGAAACTATGGATAAAGGGAACTGTGCGATGCTGGTATTATTAGACCTCTCGGCGGCATTCAACACAGTTTCCCATAAGATCCTTCTAGACAGGCTCCAACATTTAGGAGTAACAGGAACCGTCTTAGCTTGGCTCAGCTCCTTTATGGAAGGCCGCTCACAGAGAATTCGGCTACACCCCCACACCTCTAGCTCACGCCCTCTGATATGTGGTGTACCTCAGGGTTCGGCACTCAGCCCAACCCTTTTTAATGTTTATCTTGCCCCCTTGCCACTTTGGTAAAGCAACATGGTGTTGATGTCATCTCATACGCTGATGGCACGCAGCTCGTGTTTTCCTTCAAAGATTGCTCAGAGGCCGGTTTTTCAAACTTTAGGCAGTGTCTCATGGACATTTCAACTTGGATGTCAGCTAACTGCCTAAAGCTGAATACAGATAAAACAGAGGTGTTATTTTTCAACCAGCCCTCACCCCCACTATCTGATCTCTGGTAGCCTTTAGAACTCAATCCTCCCCCTCTTCCAGTCTCATCTGCTAGGAATCTAGGGTTCAAACTAGATACCTCCCTGTCATGTAAGACCCAAATCAGCCAAGTTTCCTCGTCCTGCTTCTGGAAAATGAAGGCCCTCCGGAGATTCCTCTACTTTCTACCGATGGAATGCAGGAAAACAATAGTCCATGCAGTAATCACATCACAACTTGATTATGCAAACAGCCAGCTTACCTACTTAGAAAACTGCAAATAGTGCAGAACGCGGCAGCTAGGCTCATTAGAAACATCCCACCAAGACATCATATATCCCCCCACTTGCGCAGTCTCCATTGGCTGCCTGTTAAGAGAAGAACTGAATTTAAGGCGCTAACTCTTGCATACAGAGCTCTCAATGATACTGGCCCACAATACTTAAAGAAGAGAGTTCGCATATACCATCAAACTAGGACCCTGAGATCTAATAATCATGAGTGCCTTTTTATCCCTCGTTTCTCTAAATCTAGAATTGGAGGACGGTCCTTTGCCGTCAAAACTGCAATCTTGTGGAACTCCATGCCCGACCATATCAGAAAAGCCAAGTCGGAACGCATTTTCCGGAAGGTGTTGAAGACTTGGCTCTTCAGCCTCCCGTAATAAACTAGGGACTGACAACTACAACTCACCTCTTTCGTGTCCGCTAGCGCCGGGACACCCCCGTTGGGGGTAGCTGTGCGCTATATAAGCTTAAATACATACATACATACAATTACAAATAAACTTTCTTCGAAAACTGAAGCTGTATATATCAAAGAGGTGACAAATAAAAACGCAATTCATAAAATATCCCTTAAGCGTGGCCATACCCTCCCTTTTTTTTCTGATATAGTTTGTAAAAGTGTTGCCCCATATTCTTGATAATATAAGAGGGCATGAGTTACTTTTAGATAAAGTAGAAAAGAAGTGCTACAAGAAACACTCCTGCACTACATCATCTCAGGTCACAAGAACAATAACAAGTAAAAAACAGTTAAACACAAATCACTTTATATTACATAAAAATGTACGCTTTATCATTTTTTATAATTTCTATTCTGTAGAATTCGGGAAAGTTCGGTCGTAGTGCTTAGAGGTCGCTCACTGCTCCGCTAACAAATCACGTACTCCTTTAAGAATATATAGGATAGTAGTATAATAATATACACTGCTGGTCGTATATATATTCTATAGGGAGAAGGTGAATAGGAACCGCAACAGACAAAAATAGAAATAGCAAAAAAACATTCAGAAATGTAGGGTTTATCAAAGGGATTCACTAAGAAAGTATCTATGGGAACTATTTTTTTTTAAACTGCAATTTCCAAAAATATTGTCACTGTAAAAATATCTGTTCAAGTAAGTTATAAGGGTCAGTAAACTGTATTTCAGATGGTTTACTCCTGGCGGCGACAAATCTCCAATTCCTGTTGTGTGGAAATATCACACTCTTACAATATACACAGTGTCACTGATGGCACACAAAAAGGACAATGAAAATGAAGTCATCAATACAAAACAAGATCAATAAGGAAATACTTTCCAGCGATGAGTATGTTCAGAGCTTCTTTTCTCCGGGACTTTGAAATCTTTCATCTTTGCGCCAACGGGTCATAAAGTGCTCTGAGATCACAATGACTGCTAATATTATAATATACATATTCACAGTATATGATCCCAAGGAAGAAACAGAGTAAGAACGAGAAGGTGCTGACGTTAAATATAAATGTTTAGTCTTCGCGTCGACGGGTCATAAACTCCACTGAGGTCAGTATAAATGTTAATATTACAATATACATACTCACACTATATGACCTCAAGGGAGAAATAGACTAAAAACCAGAAGCTGCTGACGTTACATATACATCTTTATTCTTCGCGCCGACTGGTCACAAACTCCTCTGAGATCATAATGTGTGGTTATTATAATATACATACTCACACTATATGATCTCAAGGGGGAAATGGACTACAAACTAGAAGCTGCTGACGTTACATATGAATCTTTAGTCTTCGCGCCGATGGGTCACCAACACTTCTGAGGTCAAGTGCAGTGTCAATATTATAATATACAAAGTCACACTATATGAGCTCAAAGGAGCCAGAACAGGAACAATGTTTGCTGTATTCAGTCTGTTTCTGAAAAGAAGCTGCTGACGTTACATATAAATGGCAAAAACAACCAATAACACTTTTTTCTAAATACAAGTGTTTAAATATTGACAAATAGCTACATATTATAAATATCTAGTATGCCATAATGAAACAACTTACAACTCAGGATTATGTTTTGTGGCTGCAAAAGAAGAATCCGACTCTAGAAAAGAGCACCTGCATCACTGAATGGAGACGCGTAAATACCTCACAAAAACGAAACTAATCAATCAACGGGTGTGGTTTATATACTTTTTGGTTATTGAGTAGTCTATAGAAGGAAAATACGGCTCCGCCCATTTAGATGTCACGTTTTACAGTTGACACGTGCTCACGTTTTAACTGTTTAACTTGTGCACGTGTTGGGAAAAGTTACAAAATGTGAAGCGGAAAAAGTTTCCATTTCGATCCTAACACGTATAAGGTCCTTCATATGTACATACGTTGGAGAGCTTACAAACTGTTAACCGGAAAACTGTGTCATTTCCATTCTCATGAGTAAATACATTTATTAATTGCCGTAATTCTAAATAGAAGACATAAAAAAAAAGATCTTTCAGAATAGAAGAAAAAAAAAGTGATAATATTTCTCATCACAATGGTTTTAAATTAAAAAAATGCGAGCATTTGTAAAGCGTACAGCTACCCCTGGAAAGGTGTGCCGGCACTCGGGGGCATTGGAAAGATTAAGCAAGGTGTTGCCCACTGTGACATAGTGGTGGGCTAACGTGCCGCTGGAGCCGGGAATCGAACTGTGAACGCTGTTGTTCGAAGTCGGGTATCATAGCTGCTGCGTCACACTTTTTCCACACTTATATGTTAATTAGTGCTAATTAAGTTTTAAACATTGTTAAATTATAACTTATAACAGACTACTGTTACAGTTAGTTTTTCACTACAAAAAGTAGGCACGTCTTTTTTAAATTTAGTTAAAACAATATAGGTTTCAGGGACATTGTAGTTAGAAATTAGCATTTATAAAACCTTTGAAATTCACTGAAAAAGCCATAGGTTTTTACAGACGTTATAGTTAGAAATTAGCATTTATAAAACCTTTGAAATTCACTGAAAAAACCATAGGTTTTACAGACGTTATAGTTAGAAATTAGCATTTAAAAAACCTTTGAAATTCACTGAAAAAACCATAGGTTTCAGGGACGTTATAGGTAGCTGGACATTTCACTCGTACAAAACCATAGAAATTATGGCATTATAGTTAGTTCAGCTAACTATAACTCGCGCCCCCGCAATGCACTGCTGATGACGTCACATATTACATCATTCATGACATGGTCAGTGACATCACTGATGACATCACTGATGACATCTCAAATGACATCACTGATTACATCATCCAGTGACTCTGTGTTTCTGTAAAGTTTAAATTTGTTTTATATATATGCCAAGCTGTATTGAAGAATGAGTGGGTGTATAAGTGTCTGGATGGAGAATTTAGTAGGTACGTGACTGACTGTATAAGTGAGTGATTAAATGTGTCTTACTGAATGCATGGGTTAGAGACTAAACTGTGAAAGTCTGTATCAGTCTGTCTGTTGTTGTGTAAGCTGCTGCATGGGTTGGTGAGTAGCTGCATGAGTGTCTATATGGGTTATTGATTGCTTGCCTGAGTATTTGTATGGCTGCTTGAGTGTGTGTGTGGGTGGGTGGGAGGTGTGTGACTGTGCATAGATGTGTGAGTGGTTGATTCACTGGGTTTATGGGTTCAAGAGTGCATGTGGAAACAGCTGTATGGGTGGGTGAGTGTGTGTATGGGTGTGTTGGTGAGTGAATGGATGTCTCAGTGGTACATGTGGAAGTAACTACATATGTAAAAGGCAGTATATGTGAGTGATGGTATATATAAATAACTATATGTGAGAGTCAGTAATTGTGAGAGTGGCTGCATGGATGAGTGTGTATTTGTATCAGTGATTCTATAAGAGAGTAATTATGTGTTAGTATCTGTATGAATAAGTGAGGTGGTGTCTGTATAACTGTATAGGTGAGTAAATGGAAGTATGATTGATTCTTTGCATAACTGACTAGGTGTGTGAGTAACTCTGGATATGTGGCAGTGTGTGAGTGTCTGTATAGGTGTATGAGTGCATATGATAGTGTTGTATTGATGAGTGACTGTATGGGTGAATGAGTGGATGTGTGTGTAGACCTAGGAATCAGTCAGTGCGTATTTAGTAACTGGTATTGATGTGTCTATTTTTTCGAAAATGGTAGTCTGTATTTTAGAGTGGGTGTATCAAAGGTTATATTCAGGTGTGAGGAGGTGCATCAGATTTTCACGTGGATGATGTCATCATTGATGTGATTTGAGATGTCATCAGTGATGTCATCAGTGATGTCACTGACCATGTCATGAATGATGTAATATGTGACATCATCAGCAAGGGGGCACTGAACTAACTATAACGCCGGAATTTCTATGGTTTTGTACGAGGGAAATTTCCAGCTATCTATAACGTCCCTGAAATCTATGGTTTTTTCAGTGAATATATATATATATATATATCCATGCAAACAGGCTCAAACCCGGCGCGCTCAATTGCAGGTGCTGGCGTTTGGGCTGAACCTCTTAGCCCATGAACGTTCAATTTTGTACAAATAACGCCGCATTCACTGAAGTCCTTTGAAATTCTTTTAATTCAAAGAATGCTGCTACACCATTGCGTTTGGGTCAAAACGCGTTGGTGTAGCAGCATTCTTTGAATTAAAAGAATCTCAAAGGACTTCAGTGAGTGCGGCGTTATTTGTACAAAAAATCTATATATATATACTGGCAGGCACTTCAGAGAGAGCCAGTCGAGAGTCTGCCCACAGAGAATGGGCTACGGAGCAGGGCACTGTAATCATTTGCAGTGGGAGGAAAGTAATTGGACTCAGATACATGAGGTGAATTTTCAACATTGAAATGAACTGCTGTTTTTAAATTGAGAACCACAACCGTGTTTCTAGGATTTCAATGCACACAAACACTCAACGTGCAGACTGGAGACTCCGTTAACCAAGATGCCAGTATTCTGCTGAGAGAAAAAGAAAACGTGGAGTGTTTGGTCCGCCTAACAAGGTTGGAAAAATTACTAACTTGTACATTTTAAACACGTGTTGGTGCCAGATTGATAAAGGCTGTAGAGCAGAAATGCGTCTCTGGGCAAGCAGTTGTACAACAAATAATTTCACTGCCATACTTACCTCAGAGTGCCGGTCTCTTTGATTACTCAAAGGAGGTGTTGTTGAGATATATATATATATATATATATATATATATATATATATATTTATATATATATATATATTTATATGTATATATATATATTTTTATATATATACTTATATTAATATATGTAAATATGTATATATATGTGTATATATATATATTCTGCTCCAAAGATTGTCCCTCAGGTGAGCAGCACTCAGCCAGCAGTTTTTTCATGATAGGCAAGGACGAGGATCTGCTTGTAGGAGCCGCTCTGTATTGAAATTGCCTGACGCGTTTCGAAGCTCCTGATGCTTCTCTTCAGAGGCTTTAACGGAGACGGAGCGTGTAAACGTTGGACCCACTTCGCCATTTTCATATTACACACCCACCAATGGGAAGCTCATATGAGACTGTGCATTGTGGGAAATGCGGTCCGGAATGCACACAAATCACGTCCTGTATGGCCCCTGTAAGCGGGCTCACCCCTTCTTTAATCCTATTCTCGGCTACTGACCCACGTTGCCGGCATGGTGAATACCATGTCGGGTGGCCCCCTCAGCATTACGGGGTGGTGCGCACTCCGCGGCAGGACGGCCGCGTATTATATTCTGCTCCAAAGATTGTCCCTCAGGTGAGCAGCACTCAGCCAGCAGTTTTTTCATGATAGGCAAGGACGAGGATCTGCTTGTAGGAGCCACTCCGTATTGGAATTGCCTGACGCGTTTCGAAGCTCCTGATGCTTTCCTTCAGTGGCTTTAACGGAGACGGTGCGTGTAAACGTTGGACCCACTTCGCCATTTTCATATTACACACCCACCAATGGGAAGCTCATATGAGACTGTGCATTGTGGGAAATGCGGTCCGGAATGCACACAAATCTCGTCCTGTACGGACCCTGTAAGCGGGCTCGCCCCTTCTTTAATCCTATTCTCGGCTGCTGACCCACGTTGCCGGCATGGTGAATACCATGTCGGGTGGCCCCCTCAGCATTACGGGGTGGTGCGCGCTCCGTGGCAGGACGGCCGCGTATTATATTCTGCTCCAAAGATTGTCCCTCAGGTGAGCAGCACTCAGCCAGCATTTTTTTCATGATAGGCAAGGACGAGGATCTGCTTGTAGGAGCCGCTCCGTATTGGAATTGCCTGACGCGTTTCGAAGCTCCTGATGCTTTTCTTCAGAGGCTTTAACGGAGACGGTGCCTGTAAATGTTGGACCCACTTCGCCATTTTCATATTACACACCCACCAATAGGAAGCTCATATGAGACTGTGCATTGTGGGAAATGCAGTCCGGAATGCACACAAATCACGTCCTGTATGGACCCTGTAAGCGGGCTCGCCCCTTCTTTAATCCTATTCTCGGCTGCTGACCCACGTTGCCGGCATGGTGAATACCATGTCGGGTGGCCCCCTCAGCATTACGGGGTGATGCGCGCTGCGCGGCAGGACGGCCGCGTATTATATTCTGCTCCAAAGATTGTCCCTCAGGTGAGCAGCACTCAGCCAGCAGTTTTTTCATGATAGGCAAGGACGAGGATCTGCTTGTAGGAGCCGCTCCGTATTGGAATTGCCTGACGTGTTTCGAAGCTCCTGATGCTTCTCTTCAGAGGCTTTAATGGAGACGGTGCGTGTAAACGTTGGACCCACTTCGCCATTTTCATATTACACACCCACCAATGGGAAGCTCATATGAGACTGTGCATTGTGGGAAATGCGGGCTGGAATGCACACAAATCACGTCCTGTATGGACCCTGTAAGCGGGCTCGCCCCTTCTTTAATCCTATTCTTGGCTGCTGACCCACGTTGCAGGCATGGTGAATACCATGTCGGGTGGCCCCCTCAGCATTATGGGGTGGTGCGCTCCGCCGCAGGACGGCCGTGTATTATATTCTGCTCCAAAGATTGTCCCTCAGGTGAGCAGCACTCAGCCAGCAGTTTTTTCATGATAGGCAAGGACAAGGATCTGCTTGTAGGAGCCGCTCCGTATTGGAATTGCCTGACGCGTTTCGAAGCTCCTGATGCTTCTCTTCAGAGGCTTTAATGGAGACGGTGCGTGTAAACGTTGGACCCACTTCGCCATTTTCGTATTACACACCGACCAATGGGAAGCTCATATGAGACTGTGCATTGTGGGAAATGCGGTCCAGAATGCACACAAATCACGTCCTGTATGGACCCTGTAAGCGGGCTCGCCCCTTCTTTAATCCTATTCTCGGCTGCTGACCCACGTTGCCGGCATGGTGAATACCATGTCGGGTGGCCCCCTCAGCATTACGGGGTGGTGCGCGCTCCATGGCAGGACGGCCGCGTATTATATTCTGCTCCAAAGATTGTCCCTCAGGTGAGCAGCACCTAGCCAGCAGTTTTTTCATGATAGGCAAGGACGAGGATCTGCTTGTAGGAGCCGCTCCGTATTGGAATTGCCTGACGCGTTTCGAAGCTCCTGATGCTTCTCTTCAGAGGCTTTAACGGAGACGGTGTGTGTAAACGTTGGACCCACTCCGCCATTTTCATATTACACACCCACCAATGGGAAGCTCATATGAGACTGTGCATTGTGGGAAATGCGGTCCGGAATGCACACAAATCACGTCCTGTATGGACCCTGTAAGCGGGCTCGCCCCTTCTTTAATTCTATTCTCAGCTGCAGACCCACGTTGCTGGCATGGTGAATACCATGTCGGGTGGCCCCCTCAGCATTACGGGGTGGTGCACGATCCGCGGAAGGACGGCAGCGTATTATATTCTGCTCCAAAGATTGTCCCTCAGGTGAGCAGCACTCAGCTAGCAGTTTTTTCATGATAGGCAAGGACGAGGATTTGCTTGTAGGAGCCTCTCCGTATTGGAATTGCCTGACGTGTTTCGAAGCTCCTGATGCTTCTCTTCAGAGGCTTTAACGGAGACGGTGCGTGTAAACGTTGGACCCACTTCGCCATTTTCATATTACACACCCATCAATGGGAAGCTCATATGAGACTGTGCATTGTGGGAAATGCGGTCCGGAATGCACACAAATCACGTCCTGTATGGACCCTGTAAGCGGGCTCGCCCCTTCTTTAATCCTGTTCTCGGCTACTGACCCACGTTGCCTGCATGGTGAATACCATGTCGGGTGGCCCCCTCAGCATTACGGGGTGGTGGGTGCTCCGCGGCAGGATGGCCGCGTATTATATTCAGGCAAGTCCAATACGGAGCGGCTCCTACAAGCGGATCCTCGTCCTTGCCTATCATGAAAAAACTGCTGGCCGAGTGCTGCTCACCTGAGGGACAATCTTTGGAGCAGAATATAATACGCGGCCGTCCTGCCGCGAAGCGCGCACCACCCCGTAATGCTGAGGGGGCCACCCAACATGGTATTTACCATGCCGGCAACGTGGGTCAGCAGCCGAGAATAGGATTAAAAGAAGGGGTGAGCCCGCTTACAGCGTCCATACAGGACGTGATTTGTGTGCATTCCGGACCGCATTTCCCACAATGCACAGTCTCAAATGATCTTCCCATTGGTGGGTGTGTAATATAAAAATGGTGAAGTTGGTCTAACGTTTACATGCACCGTCTCCGTTAAAGCCTCTGAAGAGAAGCATCAGGAGCTTCGGAACGCGTCAGGCAATTCCAATACGGAGCGGCTCCTACAAGCGGATCCTCGTCCTTGCCTATCATGAAAAAACTGCTGGCCGAGTGCTGCTCACCTGAGGGACAATCTTTGGAGCAGAATATATATATATATATATATATATATATATATATATATATATATATATTTCACACGATCTGCTCATCTGAAAGTAGACAAGGGGACACAGCGGGGCTCCAGGACAACTGTTTAATAACACACTGGCATAACGCATTTCGGCGATGAGCCTTCTTCAAAGGCCACTAATGCCTGAGGTTTTCATCAGCTGCCTCATTCTGAAATATGCTCACTCCTTCCCATTGGTGGAAGCACACCTGACCAAAATTGCATTGGAGCGCATTCGCGCAGTTCATTTTCAATCACTGCAAGTCCCAACATGCATCTTGTTTTGGGCACATAGGAACGTCTCCGTCAGCCCCGAGTTTACTGTTTCTCAAGGTGAGTACGGGCTATTTGGAATGTGGTCTTGAAACCTCAGCGTTGTTTCTTGGCAGTTAAACAGTCTTCTTGGCCCCCTACTTCCAGCCACAATTCCCAAAATGTGAGCGAACCCAGAGACGTCGATACAGTGAACACGTCTCTCCATGAAGTTATGGACTGTATTTGCACAGCAGTACCTCAGCTTCCTTCCGTTTGCGGCGGTTCAAGGTTTCCGATCACTCAGAAATGCTTCGTTATGATGTTGCCACTGAATTACCTTGAACGCTTGTTGGAAGGGTCCCCTGCGTGTCACTGGTTGCACGCAAAATATTTCACACGATCTGCTCATCTGAAAGTAGACAAGGGGACACAGCGGGGCTCCAGGACAACTGTTTAATAACAGACTGGCATAACGCGTTTCGGCGATGAGCCTTCTTCAAATGCCACTAATGCCTGAGGTTTTCATCAGCTGTCTCACATATATATATATATATATATATATATATATATATATATATATATATATATATATATATATATATATATATATATATATATCCCAACAAATGACACTCCTTCCAAAACCAAAGGACCTGTGGGAAGTGGTGCATACACCGGCGGAGCGCGCCCACAGTAACAATTCTGCTTCCAAAGTTGTATAACACGCACTCTCAGGACCAGGCGGGGTGAAATGCAGGAATTCCTTTATTTACACATTACGCGTTTTGACTGTCCAGCAGCCTTGATCACATGTGCAAAACAACCAATCATGTGCCCTTTAAACATTGTAATTTACCTCTTTCCAAGCCAGCCTGGTAAACCCATGGAGAACCACCACTGGGGTGTGAAAGCCAACACAACAAAAGGGAAATGGCGCCCAAGCTGTAGAGGCTACAGGAGGACTAGAGGAGCAACAGGGGCAGAGGGTGCCAAGAGCAGCGCCAGTTTGCAGTGGGAAGCGGAGGGGCCATATACCTCAGCCGGGAGAGCTAGGTCCCCCTACCCTGCAGAAGCTTGGTGCTGCTGCTGCCTGGTGTCTTGCGGGGACCACAGGACCGCAAGGTTGCTTAGGCGGCCCATCTGTGGCGGCTGCATCCTGGAGGCTGGATGATGAGCAACGAGGGAGGCGGGAGATAGTACAACGTGGCTGTGGATACCTGCCCCGCTGGAGGTAGACGCTGCCGCTATTCATTGGGTGGCACTATCCGGCACAGAGGTGGGACTTCTGGGACACTGTATACCAGTGGTGTTCTTGGATGGGCAGTGGAGACGGCAGGTGGGTCCTGTGGGAGGAGGCCCGCAGCTGAAGGCTGGGATCCTGGAGTACCACAGAATGGCAAATTATGGAAATCTTGCTTCACGAGCCCTCAAACCCACATTAGTTGCTGTGCCTTGGTTGGGCCTGGTGTTGCTTCCTGCAAGGCCCTTCTCTACTACACTGCTGTTTTCTGGAGAGTCTTTTACCGCTGCAAAGGGGGCAGACCACAAGCCCCAGACACCAACGCAGCAGGGAGCCGCAACCGTCACAACCGCGTCCACAGGCACTTGCTGAAATTGGGACAAGGGCTCCAGCAGCGAGGCTGGGCGCACTCTCTTTGAGGACCGGGTGGACTCATCCAGCATATCTACGCTGGCTTCATCCAAGCGACTCAAAGGTACTCTCCTTCTTTTTCTTTCCTGATAATGGGAAAACAAAAGGCTTCAGGGGCATGTATATCTTCTCATACCACTGCCGCAATCTATACCATATTGGCAAAAGCTGTTGGGGCGATTTCAGATGAAATTGTGCTGGTTGAGCGCAGACTTTCTATGGACCTGAGTCACTCCCTAAGGCATCATAAAGATGAGGCAGGCTCTGCAGCCTGCCCTGTTCCGCCTGTGCCCTGTTTACCCAACACTTCCCTGACTGATAGTGGGTCTCTTGACATCGCACCATCTATTGCCCCTATATGCCTAAAGTCACCTAAAAATGTATGTATAAGCCAGCCTGTGGGAAAAAAAGAGGAAACCAGGGGTGGTTTTAGAGGGTCTGCCGCAATAGCGGTAACCAAAAAACAACCACTGAGAAGCATTGAGCAGAATTCGCTCCTACCCTGGACTAAACCCCACTGTGAATCTCAGGCATCCCAAACAGAGGGGTTTCCTTATGCTGAAGAACGGGGTCCGGACTTACCAATCAATGACACTAGTGCTATGATCTCTTTATTCAACACAATTCTTGACCAAAATTTGAACCCTATTATAAAGTAGCTGGAGTCGATAGATCCCTATCTGGTCGTTATGACTGAACTATAGTACCTAATACCAGGAATACTGTATGCCCTAACCCGCCACTGACTTATCCAGATTGTCATTAAACAAGGTCAGACTGTGTTTCTGATACAGTGAACAAGCCACAGAGGGAGCCTACCCACGCTAACAAACTCTACCCCAGAAAGAATATAGATCTAACTGTACTGCCCCCCTTGGAGGAGCTCTGGAACTGACTGCTCCCTGCAAAGATACATTGAATCTCCCTCCAGCAGCTTGCCCTTTTGTACTGGTACTTGCTGGCGATCCTCCTTTGAAGACAGGCTCAGCTGAGTCCTGGGCATAATTAAAGAATAAAACTGTACATTGGTTAAACAAATACATGTATTTTGAAACTAGGAATGCAGGGGAAATCATTATGATATGGAGGGTTGGGTGGGTGAGACATGGGCATAGGGACATTTCAGGGGACTCTATAGTGGTAAACTTTAGGGCCCCAGTGTATGTAACATCTTAAAACATGGAGAATCACTACCACATATTAATTCTCAGATTGTGCCACCACCCCTTGGCTATTTCTATAGGCCAGTAGCACCCCCGACCCTTCGTGATATTCCCATCCAGGAAATGCCCCTACTGAGTTGCACAAACAGGTTTGATGTTCTGAACAACCTAGAAGATATAGAATGACTATCAGCAGCTGTCTCCTCTGTGCATCCTCTGCCCGGCTCACCCACAGCAGTTCATCATATTGCTACTGTTCTCCCCGCTAAAGACACTGCTTTACGAATTATGAGCTGGAATGTGGCAGGGATCCCCTCTAAGTTATGTGTGCCAGAATGGCTTTCATTCATTAAAAGCTATGATATAATCATGTTACAGGAGACATGGGAGGTGGTACCTTCCTTTATCGATGGGTTTCAATGTTATAGAATACCAGCCATTAGTTCTTTCTCTGGTCGCGCATCAGGTGGTTTGTCAGTGTGGTTGAATATAGCTTTAGGCGGTCATGTGGATGTTCTGGAAACAGGCAGCACTAGCTTCCAGGCACTCTGCTGGAAAACACATTTTAACCTATACCTGGTTAACTTCTATAACAATGATTTTATTAATGTACCAAACACAACAGTTTTAGAACTAACAAATCTGACAGGGTTATTATTCACAGTCATGAATTGTATTTGTGCCTCCCTGGCGATTTTAATGTTCATCTTCCTATAGGCAGAAATACTCTAGGTTCTACCGGGGGTGGGTTGGACTCAAGAAGCCAGGAGATGGAAATGTTAGTAGCATCCCATGACTTAGTAGATACAGTGGAAATTGCAGGGAAAGATACGATTGCCCCACCCACATATATGGACAGAGGGACATCATCCACGATCAATTACATATTAACACAAGGAGCTTAGAGGAGATTCTGATATATGGTTTTGTTGTATCTACTTTCAGCGACAACAATCCCCTTGAAAATCCTCTCCTAATGGCCCAGAGGAATGTCTATAAGAGTGAGATAGGGGCCAGAAATTTCCAACCTTCCACTAACAATTTAAAACTGTATGGAGAATGCGTGACCCAGCTTGAACCCAAAAAGTAATCTTAAGAGACCATGAGATTAGTGGAGGTCTGTTTATCGGAAAAGGACAGTGAAACCTGTATTGTGGGAGCTTTTGATGATCTCTGCCTAAGTATAAAAAACGCCCTCCGAAGGCCAATACGTCCTCTTAACAAACTGCATGGCTTGTTTGACCATGATTGTACGGTGGCTAACCGGGAATAAAGAATAGCATTACGAAAAAAAACAGAGACCAAGAACTAGTTGCCATTTTGAGAAAACAATATAAGGCTGTCACTGTTAAGCGTTGGCAGCAAGTTTTAACAGACCAGTGGGATACACTAGCGCAAGCAGCCAGCGTGAAAGATAGTAGGCAGTTTTTGGCTATTGTCTCAGACATGAGATGAAAAAATCTGACAGTAGTGCCATTATTGGCAACATCCCCACCCACAGTCTGAGCATGCATGAATAAATAAATACACAAGACAACTTTGTTATGGGAAAATATTGCTGCAGGTTTATTCCATACAAAAGTATGCAATATGGTGGGTTATCTTACGGGCGATCCAAGGGCAGGCAGCTGTACCAACCTATGCTGCCCCGCCCGCCTGATGAGCCAGCACTGTGGGGAACCCAATCAGTGCTACACCTTGTGTGATCCTCCTCCGGATCACGTGACACGTTGGTCCCCTATTACTCACGCCCCTTTCAGGGCGGAGCGTAGCAGGGCAAACCCCCGGTTGGTCAGGCCTCCAACCGCCCGAAGGACTAACGGGGCGCCGTCGCGGTTTTCCAGGAACCTGCCCTGAGGCTCCTGGTCTTTGGCTCTGGCACCCCTATTGTGCCGCGCAGAGGTACCCTTACTGTACCCGTCTGCCGCAGAGGTACCCTTACTGTACCCATCTGCTTCCAGATCGCCCTGTAACTCCGCCTGCAACGAAAAAAGAAAACATTACAACGTTCTACGTACTTTGCCTGCCAACCCCACGCCGGGTAAGCGGTAGGGTGGGAGACGGCGTGTCTGGTGCAAAGAGGACGCCGGAGAGGCGGAGGGAGGTATAAATACCCTCCCCGACCTCTGTGCGTGCACCGGAAGTGACGCGCCTAGTGCGCCGAGGCGAAGGACTCCTACCCTGAGTCCAACCACTAGACTAGGAGGGGTGGCGTTTGTGCCCAAATGGCACTAAAGGGCCGCCCTTTTAGGTGGCCCCCTGCGGGGGCCGCGGGCAGCCGCATAGTGCCATTATTGGCAACATCCCCACCCACAGTCTGAGCATGCATGAATAAATAAATACACAAGACAACTTTGTTATGGGAAAATATTGCTGCAGGTTTATCCCATACAAAAGTATGCAATATGGTGGGTTATCTTACGGGCGATCCAAGGGCAGGCAGCTGTACCAACCTATGCTGCCCCGCCCGCCTGATGAGCCAGCACTGTGGGGAACCCAATCAGTGCTACACCTTGTGTGATCCTCCTCCGGATCACGTGACACGTTGGTCCCCTATTACTCACGCCCCTTTCAGGGCGGAGCGTAGCAGGGCAAACCCCCGGTTGGTCAGGCCTCCAACCGCCCGAAGGACTAACGGGCGCCGTCGCGGTTTTCCAGGAACCTGCCCTGAAGCTCCTGGTCTTTGGCTCTGGCACCCCTATTGTGCCGCGCAGAGGTACCCTTACTGTACCCGTCTGCCGCAGAGGTACCCTTACTGTACCCGTCTGCTTCCAGATCGCCCTGTAACTCCGCCACAGCTCTGGAGGCGGCCACCGTCGCAGCCAGGGCCCCCCACCAAAACAGCTAATTTCTCACCTGTAACCTGCTTTCTAGGGCCTCCTGTATGTCCAGTGCAACGTGTCCATGCTGTGACAAATGCACCCCATGTTTGTCAACTTAACCTTAGGCGTACGCCTGGATGGCCAGTGCCCTCAAGAGCTGTCTTCTCACTTGCCACCTCTCATTTCCAGGGCCCCCTGCACGGTCAAGGGAACAAATCCATACCCCAAAGTAGCCCTTGACCTAGCCTCAATCAGCTCGTGTCTGATGAAGCCCAGACCCCTCTGGTCTGCGAACTTACGCCCTGAACAGTTCACTCTTACAGGGCTGTTCAATGGCCTCCTTTGACTTAGCCCGTGCCCCACTCTGTGGTGAATAATCTCAGGCCACCAGAGCTCACATTGAACCATGTCTATGCTGATCTCACCCAAGTCAGCCTTCATTGCTTGCAAGAATGCCCCCTTACCCACGGCAGTGAGGTCATTGCCTCCTAAATGGATCACCAAGATGTTAAGGAGACCCCCCCAGTCTCTGCTCCAATTTGTTCAGAGCTGCTCCATCTCATTCCGGGGGACCCCATCAAGACAAACTGCGTCTGGGAAAACCGCTTGGAGCAATTTATCCTACTCCGGGAAGAGCAACTGACTCCCACTACCTGTAGGAATGTGATGGCCTCCCAGAAGGGAACTCTACTTTTACCATGGCTATATTACCCTAGAGGCTAATGTAGGCTCCCACCTCCTGCAACCTGTAGTTGCAATACTCGCTGCCCCGCCAGTATTTTTTGTGCTTTAACACCCTCTTCCCCAATTTGTGGGACAGCATCGCCCATGGTAGATGACCGCTTCCATAAGCAGCCTATCTACTAGGGCTACCAGGGGAAAATTACCTGCTCCGCTAAATTTTAATCCTTGTTGATCACTGGGCGTGCCAAATGTTCTATTACATAGTAGCCTTTGGGCTTGACACCTTGTTTTCCCATTTCTAGGGACACTATGTTGGCTGACAGCATCACCACCCAGCGAGGCTACCATGGCTAACCGGGCCGGCATTTGAGCTTAACTGCAGGAACTTGTCCCTACCCTAGGTTCTGGGTGCACTTACTTCCCCGTTAACCATACGGTTGCACAAACCCCTTTGATTGTTAGACCCTGGCGAACACCTTAATGGTATCAAAGCTGGTTTGAAACAATATATGTCTTGTGCCCACTATTGGAGACACCTCACCCTTTTGTGCAATTACAACTTACGCAGCGCACCCCGCTTGCCTCACCGCCGTCGGGTCACAGATGCACAGTACCTACTGTCCATCTCCGACCCTGGATGCTTTAAGCCTGCCAAAGTGACGGAAACCAAGATTCCCAGTTCCCTGTTTAGCTGCAGTACACCTTCAGTGGGTCCGCTAGGAGATACCACAACCGCATTGTTCATGCAAACCTTAAATACGCAATTTTCACCTGGGCGTACCTATAAATGAGACAGGCTCCACCCAGCTGTAAGGCCAGAGACACATGTGTTATTCCCACTATTGGAGACAACTCACCCCTTCGTGGAGTGACAACTACACAGGTGCCTACACAAGTCACCCAACAGATAAGTTGGCCCTGACTACCTTGTGTTCTTGTGCCAGATTTTGAAAGAGCCTTGCCTCCACTTGCTGCCCCCTGGGAAACACCAATGCCCATGCTCTGGCCACAACACGGCGATGCCTTCGTGTAGCATCGAACCCCTGGTCAACTAAGAGTGCCACTCCAACTACTTAAACCTACACCTAGACCATGTGTGGAGTCTAGCTCTTCCCAAACTTCTGCTGGTGTAACCCCAGACACGCCTCCTGTTCAGTTCAATTTAGTAATTCATAGCACTGACCACAACAAGGACCTGCTGCTGGGCTGTGTAAATGTGTCCCAGGGTGGCCTAAACAATCGGCTTGCTGACAAGATGGCCAATGCAGGGAAGCAAGAGTTGTCCAGCCCGCCTTACTTCCTGTCCCAGTTATCTGAGTAAATTAGTGAAAGATGCATGTTTGAACTGGCAGCTGATACTGTTACTTACGCCTGCAACTGCACTGCTCAGAGCAGCCTGCTAGACAATGGCTTCCATAGAAAGGCGGTGCCAACAGACCTCCACGCATGTAAGGTGGTACCTCTGGGTAGGGCTCTAATCTAACAGATGCCCCTTGCATCCGATACCGCCTCTGGCTGTAAGCCGCTCAGTGCTACTGATGCACTGGCGCTTCTTGAACCACAGCCAGCTGACCCTGACAGAATCCGCTCGTGACTGGGACTCAACAGTGCGGTGAAAGCACGAGACATCCTAGCCTGACCTTAGCTCTTCACCAGGCTCCCACACAATTTTTTAATTACCTTCGTATCGTCCATACAAGAGAGACTTAGTACCATCTGCCCCTAATGCCCTGTGCTACCAAACCTCATCATGACATCACAGGGATTACATAACTCACTGGGTCAATCGGGCCACCGTCCTACAGCTCAGTTAGCACAACCCCGTAGTTGCTGGTAGGAACTGTACTTAGCATAACACAGCACAGAGTAAATGTGAAATTGTACTTTCCCACCATTGGGCTGGTAACAGACGGCCAAAAGACAGAACCTGGTCATGAGATCCCCGTTTCCTAGAGTAAAACAATAATTATCCTGCACCATTAACAAATGTGCTACATGCACCCAAACCCTAGCCACCTGTTGCTACAGTGGGCAGCTACCCCCTGGAGGCAGTGGTCTGTCCAGCTCTCCTCCGGATTTCTCAGCTATAGGGGCTCCAGATAATCTCGTGTGAGAAAAGTCTTTCTAACGTAGCCAACCGACGGTTTATACCTAAGTGACTGGCTCCCAATATGGTATGACCAAACCAAGGCTGACGCAATAGGAGCATGACGCCTTAAGCAATGGGTGTCTTTGTACTGGAAACATTAATTAGCCACGCAAAGAACCATGGACATGTCCTAAATGCGAGTCACCAGATCGTCCAAGAAATATTGATGGATTTGAGACCTATGCGCCATCCAAACTACTGAATTAAAATTGGCGAGAATAGTTCTTTGAAAGAAAAGCATTGAATGACTCCCTCATCAAAGTCAAAGGACATATCAAACCGCTTTGGTCTACTTTGCTGAGAAGGATGGAGCAATGCCCATTAACGTTATTAGTGAATGAAGGCATTATTCATTCATGTACGCCAAAGTGGGGGGCACTGCCCCTAAGTGGCCTTCCCACTTGTGGCACCCCGGCAGTATAAATTGGTTTAACGCACCAATAATCAACCCCAAATTGATATATTGTTTTGCCCCACCCAGGGCACCCTATCTGGTTGCCGCCGAGGCAGACACCGCAACGCCAACTGAAGGCAGATCCGATCCGCCATTCATGGCGTTAATCTAACGTGCATTGATAATTACATATTAATTACACAAATGTAACGTGTATGTAAATGCCAAGGTATTGGAACGCTATACATGAGCGCCAGTTGCATTACATATTCAGCACAACTATCCTAATGTGCCACCTGACCGCTTAAAGGTACTTAGTACCGCCACACAATTATTCGGGCCCGCATCACGGACCAAGGTTTACTCGCCCAGTCCTACTACCCTTATTGCCCCCTGTAAGGGTTACCAATCTGACTGCAACAGGGAACCCACCCTTGGTACTGCATAATTATTAGTCAATAATGTGTAAAGATGCCATGACAGAGCAGTTTTCCTTGCACGGTGATGTGCACAAGCCCCCTCGTGTATTTTAAAAGTAACTGTCACATGCTCTAGCCTTGGCTTGGTGCTAGTCCGCCCCCACCCAGAGAGCAGCCCGCAGACGTGCCTGGCGAGGCATGGGGCCCTCCACCTACGGAAATTCCCATGTGAGCGAATGAAAGATGCTCCGCAGCGGCACCTCCACGACACAACCTGCCATCCACAACCATCAGGCTCCGGACCAGGCCCCTGCCCAAATTTTCGTACCAGGCTGCAACAATCGGAATGGAACACACACTCAACCATAGAACCAAGCCAGCCAGAAAGCCCCACTTAACCTTTACCATGCTCTGAAAGAGCCCACCGGTTATTAAAACATGTCACCTCCGATATTCTATGCGCATCCAAATAAAATGGCACACTCTACACAATGGCCACCCCTGCTAGGCCAATCAGGAACCCAAATGGCGTCTCCACCCACAGTTCTACCCCGCTTCCAATCCTGCCTGAATAGAAGCATCCAGCAGAAAGGGTAAGTGAACGGAAATGCACAGCGAGGCTTGGCCGAAATAAATATCGGTGGCGTAAACCTCCAATGCACGAGCAGACAATCCCATGCGCACCGTCCCCGACGCACCCGCACCTCGGACATTAAGACTGCCTAGGCACAACTCCCCCACTCTGTCTTAGGTCCACCCGTGCATTAAGCCAGTGAGACCCACCTAGGCTGGAAGCTGACGGGACGAAAATGAGCCTGCCCAGTTGCGCGTCGCAGAGACGCCGGAACAGCAGGGTCACACTACACAAGAGGGTCGGAGTGAGAGAGCGGCAGGAGCCACCGCTACGCAACACCATCTCCTCAAAGTGGATACCCAAGACCGAACTCGCCTCCACACACGCAAACGCAGCCTGCACCACGGCAAGGGGCATCTGGCAAGAAAAGATCGCGCCGCAACTAATCTGCTCACCCCTGTGTTCCTAGATGAAGGGGGGGCGGGGAGCAGCAGACTACGACGGCTATCAACGCCTGGCAACGGCAGGGGCGTCCAGCCCCGCAACACAGCCTCAAGGAGGCAAAGATAAACCAGCAAATGCGCGAAGCCGGAGGCCAACGTTGCCTATGCATAACAGACCCACTTATACCTCTGATAATGCTCCAGTGACCCAAACCGCACAACATCTCCCCAACGCATCATCGTCTGGGCCGAGGCCCGCAAATGCCCTTGTGATGCCAAATCTCCGTAGTCTACAATCCCCTCCCAAGATAACTTCACCATTGTACCCCCTCAGGGTAAAGGAAGGTAGTCCGTCCTCCCCCTGAGGTACAGCCATGCCAGCAGGCCGACCACCCTACCATGGTGGCGGCGGCCGTGAATACACGTATCTCAGCCGTCCTCAGCCAACATGATTACTCTGTAGCATGCCTGCCACCTGCTGGGCATTCCATGAACTTATTTTGAATTCCGTTTCCTATCTGGCGGGATCCCGGTCACATAATTAGTCACCATTGCCATACACTGCTTTATCCGCCGAGCTTTCGCAGAGTTCCCGCTCTAGTCCTACATTCTTCAATGTCGACGAAGGGACACCGGCCCGGCCCCGCAACCCCAGGCAGCGACAGCGACGCTGATTACTACTGACCAGGCTGCCCGGGACAGCAGCTCTTTCCCCTGCCCATCGGCCTCTGTCCGACCCGTGAGCGCTTCGTGCCCTGAACCACGGAGGGCCTGCGCACCCGACAGACTGCGGGCCACCGCATCGCGCTCAATTGTTCCCCTTTAGTAGCCTCCCTGGGAAAGCCAACGCTACACCCAAAATGTTGCTTTCTAGACGATCCCGCAAAAGAGAAATCTACAGGGAGCAGAACCAGAGCTCTTAAAGCGGACGATAACCAACCGCACACCTTCAGCTCGTACTTTCCATCATGCCACCGAGGCGCGTAAAACTCACCGCAATACAACGAGATCCGCCGGAACGCGACAACGAGCCAGCCAGCTGACCTCGTGTCCGGCGGGGGAACAAGAGACGACGACAAGACGACCACCAACGAGGGAGCGACCCTTAGACGGCGTGGCTGGCAAACAGAGGCAAAAGCTGCATTCCCGGCTCCAGCAAGCACGTGGACCCAATAACACTGCCCCCATGCGGTGTCCACTTAAGCCCCGCAAGCAACACTCGCAAGACCCCCTCTCCCCACCCCCAGGTGCAAAAACAGCCCAGAGAGTGGCAGCAACGTGCAGCCGGCCCGGCCTGAAAGAAACAGTGGATCAAACACAGACATCCCCAGACTGAACATCGGCTCATGCAGCGTGCAAACTGCGTTGGGATCAGCTTGATAAGTTTGCATGGGGGGGGGGGTCACGCTCCGCCTAACCTAACACGGCGCCCTGGATCTCGCAACGACCCTCCAAAAATAAAAAATTCACAACATAAGCAATAATCATCGCCACACCAAGTGCAGATTAATCTCGACTTAAGCATGATAACGTGAATAAATCACGCCGTTACTACGCCTTAAGTACACGATATATTACCCCGGCGCTAACCAGTTCTCAGAAACCGGACCCGCGAGATACCAGTCCTCCCTGCTGGCCGCCAGCCCTCGACACATAGGGCCCCCGCCGGGATCGCTCCCTCGTCCGCCCCCAGCAGCCTGGTTGGGCTGGTGAAACAACGGGGGAGCGGCCGCCGGACCTGCCAGACTCCCGCCCCCAGCTGTCCCAGTGAGGGGTGAGCCCGGGACCCCAGCACCGCCGGTAAGAGCAAGGCATGTTTGGCAGGACGGGAGGAGTTAGCGCCGCGAGGGAACAGGACTCAGCGCACCAGCGGCGGCGGCAATCAGGACAGGCCGCGACGACAGTGGACCCCGCGGGCCATACTACTCCCGCGTTGTGGTAAGTGGAGCAATTAAAAGGACGTGAGCCCGCCCCCTTCACTGAGAGGGGCAGCGGGGAGCGACCGAACTCGTCACCCGCCAGGCCGGGCCCAGACTGGCTCACAACTTGAGCCGTAAATAGACTGCCGAGTTTGAAAGTGCCCCCGGCTCCACCGTTCCCCTGTAGGCGCACCCCACACGCCATAGGCTGAGCAACCCGACCCGAGGAAGATTGGCGGCAGGCAAGGCCCCAGAGGCCCTCCCTGTCCCCCCCACTCCCCGCGCAAGACGACCACCTCCTGGTCACCGGAGGCGCGGTGTATGCATTGCATGCCCAGCGGGGAACAGGGAGACCGCACCAGGCCGGCGTACCACACCACACAGCAAGAGCACAATTGTAACCAAGGGTGGGGGGGGAAAGCTATATCTAGCACCAAAGACCTCACAAAGAAGCGGGAAGAACTGCTCACCCGCGAAACAATATCACGCACCGCCTTCCAGCAAAAACCTTAGTCAGAGCCGGGCCTACGACCCTCGCACACACCGACGCCCACCCGTCGCCTCGCAACAATAACGACCCATGGGGCATGTGCAGCACTCGACCAAGCACCCCACACGGTATGCCGCCCCCCTTTTACCCTGACCAGGCCAGAGAACCAGCCCGCCTAGAGTGGGAGTAAACCGGGGGAGCATTGCTCTGCAACCCGTAGACCGCTGCCGATCCCGCCGGGGCATTAATTGGCAGCCCGGGACAAGACCACCCTCTCTCCGGCCTTCAGCCAGTCCCCACACCGCCCCCCGCTGCATGCACCACAAACCAGCGGTCCTCCACAGGTGCCGGGCTGCATACACCAATGGTGATGGGGGGGACAGAGCTGCGAGCTGGTGGCAGTGGATTGCCGTAGCGGGGAGAGGGGGCCGACTCACCTCGCCACTAGAAGGGGTCCCTGACCAACACGGCGACGATCAACAACTTCACGACGGCGTGTCTGGTGCAAAGAGGACGCCGGAGAGGCGGAGGGAGGTATAAATACCCTCCCCGACCTCTGTGCGTGCACCGGAAGTGACGCGCCTAGTGCGCCGAGGCGAAGGACTCCTACCCTGAGTTCAACCACTAGACTAGGAGGGGTGGCGTTTGTGCCCAAATGGCACTAAAGGGCCGCCCTTTTAGGTGGCCCCCTGCGGGGGCCGCGGGCAGCCGCATTTCCCTGGTCTCTTGTCATATCACAAGTGAATCCTGGGAAGACCATTTTAGAAAAGTTTATGTTGCTCCTCCAACAGAGGACATTTTTCTATCATTGATAGCAGGAAACTAACTGAGGTCAGGATAACAGTGGATGAGGTAGAAGAGGCCCTTACACAAAGCATAGGAGGAAAAGCCCGGGCCCGATGGTATACCGATTGATTTGTTTAAACTTAACATCGAACTCTGGTCCCCCATCTTAACCAATGTGTTTAGTAATCTGGCACTCACAGACGTCCCGGCCTCTTGACGCACCTCCATCATTGTCCCCATATTTAAGAAGGGTAATTGAAATGACTCTAGTTGTTATAGACCAATCTCGCTGTTTGACACAACTGTTAAAATTTTGGGACATGTCATCTATAACAAAATCCAGGAGTGGATCCAAGCTGAATCTATTTTACATTCTTCCCAGCACGTATTTAGAAGTAAGATTGGTACAATTGAGCAATGTGCCAACTTGAATCTGATAATAGGTAAGTACACTGTCGTAAAGCGAGTGCCTTTATATCTGGCTTTTATGGACTTAAGTGCCGCTTTCAACTGTGTTAATCAAAGCAAATTATGGCACATACTGCTGCTCCGGGGTCTGGATGCCTCTCTTGTACATTTCCTTGCATATTTGCATAGGGATATGAGAGCCAGGGTTAGAATAGGTGACAATGGAAATGTGTTTAAGGGTATTGAGATTGGCAGGGGTGTCCGACAAGGATGTGTGCTTGCCTGGCTCTTGTTCATTTTATATATTAATGATCTGTACCCAGCTGTAGCTAAGATAACTAGCGATGTTCCTTCTGTTAAAGGGAATCTCTTACCCACACTTGTATATGTGGATGACGCTGTGCTAATGGCTCGAACTCGCAAAGCATTGCGCCTCCTAGTATTTGCATTCACTGATTTTATGGCTAATCGAGACCTTTGCACCAACTTCACAAAGTCGCATATCATGGCATGTGGCCCACACTGTATTCAACTTTTCCGCATGCAAGTAGGTGAAAAGTTCTTGACCAGTGTCAAAAGTTTACCATGTTTGGGGAGTCACGTTTTCTGCTTCAGGAACCTGGTCACCTAGTATCGCACATCGTAGAATTCAGTTCTCAAAGGCAATCGGTTTGTTATTCTGCCTCCCTCAACCTCGGCCGGGGGGAAATTGACAGCCATGCTGCAAATCTGCAAATCTCAGTGTGTCTCCATTGCTACCTACGGTTCTGAAATTTGGGGGTTGCCAACTGCGAAGCCTTACAATATGAAGAAAATAGGTTCTGCAGGCGACTCCTTGGAGTACCAGTTTCCACTCCTTACATCATCTGCCACAAAGAGTTAAACCTACATTATATAACAGACTTTATCAGGGTGCAGCCTTTACTATTTTGGCTATTTATTTGGAGTAATGAGAAGTCAGTACTAACTAAAGATATAATATCTGACTGCCTCTCCAGTGTTAATGGCATCTGAATCCCATGGTTGGCATATATCAAATCAGAATTAGGTAAAATTGGCATGTAGAGGGCTTTTAATGAGACAAATTCATGTTCCAGTTTTAGTAAAAGAAAAGTGGCCTCAATTTTCTATTTTCTATGAATCAGTGCAGGAAAGGCGTTGCAAAGCGCAGAAGGGAAACCTCTGATCACAGCGTATTTGTCTTTGAGTGGCTCGGTGTATCCCCCTGTTTATTTATGGCAGCCTTGCGGGAGATGGTAGCTCTCTTTGTTATTCGGGTTTCGAGCTGACATCGTCAAATACTTATTGTGCTTCCCACTTGGGTATCAGTCAAACCTTGCTGCTGCCTGTGTGATAACAAAACAGGCCAAACTATGTTACACTTTTTATTATTCTGTAAATGTTATGAATTTTTTACCAGGTTGTTCCTGATCCCTCTTTTTAAAAAGAAATACTATGACATCAGGCTGTTTAGAGCCATGTTTTTATCGGTTATTCAACTGTTCGATAGTGAAACCTGGTTACATGTAGGCTCATTCTTAAGACATGCTGTGAGGGAGCGTGGCACGTTACCATTTTAAAAATTTTCTGCTATTTTTAATTCTTGTTCTGTTAATATTTATGGACATGGTTTTAACTGGATGAAATGTTTACTCGTTATATGTATGTTACTTTTATGGATGAAAATTCTTCCGAATAAAGTGTCTAAACTTAAACTGAAATCAACATAGGACTAACAGAACTGCTCCTGTTTCGGCCTTTTTGTAGTGTGTTCATGTAACAGAAATAACAGATTCTGGCCTGATAGAACAATCATTTGTATACGTTTGTTACAATGCTCACACCTGTCAAATGGAATAGTCATACATAGTGCCATTATCGTCATATGTGTGTGTGAGTGCACGCAAAATAGTGAAATGCAAATTCATAACATGATCATGCCCAATAGACAGCATGCACAGAAAAGGAAAGGAGCAAACAGATTAAAAAGGAGAAAATTATAAAAGAACATTTTTTGCTATTGTCGAACTGGGGTCATGAACAGTGAGACTGCAGGAACAATGTTTGTCTGCACAGCAGATATCCACGTTGGTGAACTGCTGGTAACGTGAACAATAACTCATATGCTGGCATAGTGCCCCAATGTACAGTGCATACGAAAAAATGAACTGAAAAATGCATCCATGTGGTATCTTATATGTGCTTAATTACCTGGGCTGGACTTTGGGCTCCAGAAAAATCTGAGGAAATCCTCATATAAAATGGAACAATGAGAAGAGGATACATGGCAAGTGCCCCACATTGCCTCTCACGTCTGCCTAGTCCTCAGGTGGTACATGGTAAAGTCCTCAAAGTTAAGAACCTCGCTTCACCCAGAACACTTACAAAATATCGACCTGTTGTCACTAAATTAAAGCTCTGAGTCCAAATATTAGAATGTCAATACAAGATAAAGAATATTTTATCTGAAGTGCTATTCCCAGTTGTGCCTCTCAAGAAAAGGGTTGGGAACCCGTGCAGGTGACACGCCACAATAGGGTGGGTCTCTTCCTTTCCTTCTGTAAATAGAAACAAAAGAAAAATTTTAATCAAAAAAATAAAACAGTAAGGGTTAAAATCACACAATAACAAAACATATTGTTGTCCATGTCTCCAATGCCAGATACAGTGTCATCCTAGGATGAGGAGGTGCTTGTCACTCAAATTGGGGGGAGGGGTGGGGAGGAGAAGGGGAAAAACAAAGAACAGCATAGGGAAATAAAAAGTCTGGTCTTCCTGCAGATGGATCCCTAATTCTTAGTCCTGGTTTAGTCCCCCTGGGCTCTTGGTCTAGAGGTCAATTATGTATTTTGACTCCTTCTTTCTCAGTTTAAGAACCCTGTTGCCACCCCTGGTAGTGTTCACTATCTGCTCAACAGCAAAATAGGATAGAAAATAACTATCTGAGAAGTGTTTAGCTTGGAAGTGACGGGCTACTGGGTAATGTGGATTCTTGTTGGTAATGGCCCTCGTGTTCCAGTACCCTTTTCTTGGCCATCAAAGTGGTGCTCCCAATGTACCACAGTTTGCACGGACATTCTAAGATGTATATGACGAATGTCGTCCTGCATGTGATAAACTAGGTGATGCGTTTGACAGTATTACCCAAGGGGAATTCCTTCTGCATGTAGATATTCTTGCAAGCTTTGCAGTGGCCACATGGGAAGAAACCCCGCAGGTTATGCTCCTTACTCACTGGATGTAAAGTGATGCCACTGTGGACAAGTATGTCCCTCATGTTGCGTCCCCACCGATAGGTAACTTTGGGTCTGCCCTTGACCGAACTACCTGTGATGGTTTCACTGGTAAGTATATCCCAACTCCTCACCAGAATCCTTTTGATGTCATTGGAATTCTCATTGTATGTCAAAATTATTCTGGTACTGTCATCATCTTCTTCTTCCTTGGTGGTGTTGGTATCAAAAAGGGTTTAATTCCTATTGACTTTGCCTGCTCTATTCAGGGCCTTATTCAATACCCATTGTGGGTAGCCCCATTCTTTGAATCTGTCAATCATTTTTTTGTGCTCAAGGAGGTATGCATTTTCAGTGCTGCAATTTCGTTTCGCCCTCAGCAATTCCCCGAACGGAATGCTCCATTTAAGAGTATCTGGGTGACTGCTGAGGGCATGCAGAATACTGTTGCAGGCAGTCTCTTTCTGAAAGAGTGTATGGTGTCCTGTGCCATTTCTATTCTGACACCTTTTCATACAGCGCAGTGCAACAGCCGCATATGCTGGACGTTCCTTGGGGAGTTTTCACCAGGAGAGCCAGATTCAACTGCAATATCCGGTTCCGGTTCCGAGTGAGCGCAGACTGAGCGGACTGAGCGGAGAGGAGTGGGAGCGGCTGGCGGGCGGCTGGCGGCTTCCCGGCTTGTTTTCCCATGATTGCTGCTGAGCGGCTGGTTGCGGTTGGACACGGTTCACGGCTTTGGTCCCGCTTCTGCTTCGGCGGCTTTTCTGCTCCGGCGGCCGGTCTCACGGCTGGATTTCCTGGGCTCCTGCGGGTGCTGCGGATGTTGCGGGGCTTGGACTGCCGCGGCTGACCACGGTCACAGTTCACGGGTTCACGGCTTCCGCTCCCGCTTTTTGATCGTGCTGGTGCCCGCTAATACCTGCCAACAACAAGATCCCAATCACTGAATAAAAAACTGTGAGTGCGGAGCCGGAGCTGGGGCGGGAGTTGGGCTGGAGTTGAAGTTGGAGCAGGAGCTACGTTGCTGCGGTGCTGCGGTGTTATCCCTTGCACCGTGCTTACAGGGCAACCAGGTTGGTGCTATGCTTGTTGCTGGAATCAGTGCAAACCTCCGAGTTACTTTCAATTCTCGTCAAGGCTGACAAAATTAGTACTAATAGCATCATTGACTTGGGTAAACGTTTAACAGAGTTAACAAACATTACTGACAATAACACTAGCACCTCTTACGATTGGCAGTGTGAGCAGTACGAGCATGCGTAGGAGCTGAGAGCAGAGATGCAGGAGCTGGAGTTGGGTCAGAGGAGCAAAGGTTGGGATCAAACCGGAGCAAGAGCTCCATATTGTGCCTCATTGCTCTGTAACACCTCCGCAACTGCTCCCAGACGCTGTGTGGATACTGTAGAATTAAAGGGAAAGCTGAGAAGCAGACCAAAAGGCACGCCATTATCGAGTGCCGCTGCGAGTTTCAGCAGCCGTTAGGCGGCAGCTGTAGAGAGTGTGCCAGGAGGACGCGGAGGCGGCCCAGTTAGATCTGGGTGCAGCCTGCTTTTAACCTGTGGCCCCGCTCACGTTTGAATCGTTGGAGTACAAGATATTAAAGATACTGGTTGTAGTGGCTTCAGTATGCGCTCAGGCAAAGAAAGAGCCTCTGGCACTACTACAAGAAGAACAAGAAAAATATTAGCACTAAAAGCACCAAAAATAAAAGCAAATGCAGTAGGAGGGAATCAATCCCTAATTTCCCCTATTGCACAAATGTTTGAAAAATCTATGAAAACACCATACAAATTCGATTTTATGAAGGATCCACTGGAGGCTATTATGTCAATGCAAACAGCAGGAGAAGCAAGCAATCTTCAAACACTGATTAAATCAAATAATAAAAGTCTACAAAATCTTGGTCAAGTTTCAGACGCACAAACACACAGTAAGTGTATGTATCCTTTAGAAACGGAAAAAGTGGTAAAAGTAAACATAACAAAGGGTCATGTCACAGATCTTGAAATGTTAAGTGTAGTACCAGCAACACAAAAGGAACAGAGTGATCTGGATGCACCTGAAAAATCACCGGATATGATGACTGTCAGTATCCCGCCACCTTTGGAGGTAAATGTAATAATTGAGAAAATCAAATGGGAAACTGGTTCAGAGACTAACACAACATTACCAATAGCAAATCAAGAGACTCAAAAATCAATCATACCGTGCACAGCTAGCAGTGACGTTTGTGTAGAAATCGATGGGGATATTGAACCCAACAAAAGATCTTACAAGGATAATAGTATAACGTATTACCTTAACACGGATGAACCGGATGGATATAAAGCAAATAAAGGAGCACTAGGAAAAAGTAAAGAGGAAATACAGTTATGTAGTACACCGAGTGATAGATCTACTTTTAATAGCAAAATATCACATTGTACTACAAAAAAAATACAGGGAAAGCAATCACAATGAAGGGGGCACAGAGAATGTAACTCAATTTGATTATAATGGTCAAAAAAATCTGAGTAACCATCAACACCATAATTCCACAACTTCAACTACAAGCAACCAGGAACTAGGGTCAATCTAGGATATTTTCTATCGTACATCCACTATGACATTAGAAGCTCTGACATTCCAATCAAATAAAATGGAGATTCAAGTCGATTTACTTAACGTGATGGCAAGCTTGGTAGTGGGCATAGATCAGAAACTGGCCGAGTTGAATAGCCTGATAAAAAGAGCACAAACGCAGGTCTCTACTACAATCATTGATTGTACATGTGCCCCCATAATAAGCAAATTAATAACATTACCAGAGGCAATGACAACAATTCTTGAAGATGTAAAAATAAGTCTGCAAAATGGGAGACATAAGGAACAAGGAGTAAATTGGAAAATTAATGACATCAATCCAAAAAACGAGGCAAACCAACAATGTGACTCTGACCAGTGTTTCTTACCCAGGGAAATGCCCTACACAGGTAGCTCAACTACGCTAATAGGTCATAACCAGCAACAAGAAAGTAGGATTTCTGATGAGGCAAAGAAACGGGTCAATTCATGTATAGAAGAAATCGTGAAAGAACCAACAATAAATGAACTTGAACCCCTACCACCTATTGAGATGAAGCCATCTAAGAAAAAACTGGGTACAGCGACAAATAAGATCAAATGTAGCCCAATATTGGTAACAACGGATAACAGAAGAATGGAAGCAGATCAGAGTCAACAACAAGATATAAAAAATTCAGCAAGATTAAATGATGAAGAAGCCCCTATTAATGGGGAGGTTAGGGAAGAGGTATCTCCAAAGTATTATTTATCGAAAAAACATAAGAAAAAACTGCGTAAAGCAAGGAATAAGGCCAAATCCAGCTTGGTAATAACAACACAAGCCCTAGAAAGTCAGACTAATGCTTTGAGAGATGATGATACTAACCAAATTGAAGGCTTTAAGGGAAAACAAGATAAAGAAACTCATGTGGATAAGAGCTCTCTAACTAACGGAAGTAGTAAGAAGTACTACGCCTTATTTAATAAAGGCACCAGGGAAAACTATCCTAAGGAAGACAGAAATGATATACAAAGGCAAAAAGGCATAGATAGCTTATTATCAACTAGTGAAAGAAATTCATATCATCCAGAAAGAGATGGAAAAGAGAGAGGTTTGTTAGGATCTTATGGTGTAACGGAGAAGATTACAACGGACCAAAAGGGAAAGGAAAAACCAGCAAAACCAGGGATCACCCCTAAAAATATAAAATCGAAGGAGGAGCAGAGTGAGCAAGTAGAAAGACATCTCCTACAAACAATACAAAGAACAATACAGGTACAAGTGGAAAATAAGGATAATACAAAAATTCCAACCACAAATGTGAGGATCAAGATGGGAAGAGAGAATGAGGATGAAAAACAAATACAACCTATACTTCAAAGAACAATTCAGGCTCAATATAATTTAACACACAGTGTATGTGAAAAGATGGAAACTGCTAAGAATTTAGCTACAATCGAAAAGATTAATGTCACTAAGAATGAGGACATGGATGGCCAACTAACCACTATAACGCTAGGACCAACTCAGAGCCAATATAGCATAAATCGTAATAGTCCTCAGGATCTCCAAAGACAAATAAACATGACTCACGAAGCTATAAGAGATCATGTCAAAGAGCCTTGCAAATTACGACCTTTTACCCACTATAGATTTGGGAAGTTTAAAGACAACAATACATGATAAACCGCAATTGATCTTTACTCCTGAATATTGTTCTAGAGGCAGCCACGATATCCTAAATAGAGGAAATATCCTCCACCTCTTTAAATCTATTCGTTCACTAGAAAAAGTCTCAAGTGAAAACATTGAATCCATCGAATTTCTTACAAACCCAGATAGTAGCCAGGAAATGACACTGATAACATTGGACACTATACTTGTAGCCGAACTAATCATAAATGTAAAGGAAGTTTTTTTCAGCTGGGGAATAAAAATCAGTAGGCCACAGCCTACAGTGTACCCGAAACCATTTGCTATACCTCTATCCCTGAATCACCACCATCAAAAAAAAGTAAATCCACAGGTTTATTCAGTATTAAATAATGCAAATGGAAAAAAACAGAATCATTGCTTGATCTACCATCGGATCTAGCGGAAACAGAAAAGCCAATTGGAGTAAATGAAAAATGGATTGGTATGGCTCTCCATGGCATAAAAACACAATGACAGAATACAAAAGTAAAGTCAATAGCTAAAATAAATAAAGAAAGTGAAACATTAAAATTATGCTCATGGAATATTAATGGCCTACGCAAATAAATAATAAACGCTTATTTAACCCCAGTCACTAGTTATTATCATGTTATACTTCTACAGGAAATTTGGTCTGTCAACCCTGTAATGCTTGAGGGATACAAAGGATATTTTAAGCCTGCAATTAAACAAAGTAAATGGGGGCGCCGCAGCGGGGGCTTAGCCACATTTGTCGCTCTAGAATTAAGAGTGGAACACGAGCAAGTTGATATGAATAATTCAAACCTATTGATAGTAAAGTTACGGTATTTGGAAAATAATCTGTTAAAAAATCTGCTTATAATAAATGTATATATACATCCTACAGCAAGCGCGAGAAAAAATATGAGTACTACCCTGATTGCTTTGCTATCTAAGCAAATGATGGATGACCCCTTCACAGAGTACATTATCTCAGGGGATTTTAATTAAACTTACTTGTAGCCTATGTGAGAGATGAGTTAATCCAGGAACAAGATTATCTCTGGGCAATCCCGCAACAAACACTTCCTACTGTTCCTAATGCCTTCCAAAGCCAACTAGGTTCAACTTTTGTTAAAGATTTAGAAGCGCTGGGCTTAAGAATTCTAAATGGGAGGTTACCTCAAGGCTCCCCACCAGCATGGACATTTCAATCGCAGGATCATAAATCAAGAATTGATTACACAATGGTATCTTTGAATATCTTTATTAATGTGATCTCTTTTTCAATTACAAAAGCATCTGAGAGTGATCATAGGCAACAAATACTTATTACCAATTTGACCGTTAACGAGCATACTGTATATGAAACATTGCCAGGTCAGACGGGTTCAGGAAACTATAGGAAATTAATTTGGAAGGAGCACAGCAAAGAAGATACTAACAAGGTGGCCCTTAAATTGGTAAGAACATATTTTGAAGATAACACCTTAACTGCGATTGACCAATGGGTGGATTTTATGCAAAAACTTGTTAATACCCTCAAGCAAAAAACTTTCAAAAAACAAAAGGTGCAAGTAGGAAGCGAGAACAAAATTGCGTTAACCTTAACGACAAGGATTATGAAAAGATTGCGTAATCAATTGAGGAGACAGATAAAAAGAATCCTAAAGATATGGATTTGTGTTTAAAATTAAAAAGGGTTAATTGCAACCCGCAGAAGTTATTGTGGGACAAAAGGAATAAAATAAAACATGATCTTTGGGCTAAAGTACTCTTTTGCAGTAAGCAATCAAACTCCAGAGAATTCTGGACGTTGATAAACGGCTTAGCACGACCAAATAGATCAGCTCTTACATCTTCCTTAATGGAGAATGAGTGGATCAAGTTCCTGTCTATACATCTAAAGCCTGGTGGGGATAAAACACAGCTGAAAGTTTGGGCCAATATGATCGAAGCAACAAGGAAGGATATGATACAAGATATTGATATAACGAACAAAGAAATATGTAAGTTAATCCAGAAACAAAAAAATGGTGCGCCAGGCCCAAACGGTATCCTGTTTGCACTTTATAAGAATGATCCCAGTCTATGGTCAGGATACCTGACAAAGGTATTCAAGGAAATTGTAAGGTCATCATTGATACCAGAAACTTGGAAGGGATCGCTGATAGCTCCAATTTATAAAAAAGGAGATTGGTCTTTGCCGGAAAATTACCGACTCATTACGCTCCAGGATACCGATGCTAAATTATTTGCAGGTGTACGGTTATCAAACTTAACAGAATGGGTAAAGGAAAAGCAGATAATCCCTTCGAACCAAACTGGATTTATACAAGGCTTAGGTACTACAACAAATATCCTTGTGTTATCTGTACTAATGGACAAATACATTACAAAGAAACAACCACTATACTTGTGCTTTGTAGATTTTAAGTCGGCTTTCGACTGTGTGCATAGAGATCTTTTGTGGCAGAAGTTGATAGATCAGGGTATACCACTCTCCCTTTTAAAATTAATCCAACTTCTTTACACTGACACATGGGTCAGAGTCCGGATGGGAGATGGCCTAACAGTAACAGAAAAAATACCAACTGCGTCATGTTTGAAGCAAGGATGTGTACTAGCCCCGTTGCTTTTTAACTTATTTTTAGCTGATCTAACGCAAGCCCTGGATGAGGTGAATGCTTGTCCACCTAAATTAGCCAAGACTCCGATATCAAACCTGCTATAGCAGATGATGTTATCCTACTTAGTCAAACGAAGGTTGGACTGCAACGCCTGTTAAATAGGATATCTACCTACTCTAAAGAAAATAGAATGGTGATCAATGAAACAAAGACAAAAATTATGGAGGTTAACAAATATTCAAGGTTAAAACATAAGTATAAATGGATTTTGGATAATTCACAACTAGAACAAGTGAGTACATATAGATACTTAGGAGTATTATTTGATGACCGAGGATCATTCCAACCACATAAGATTGACATACAACAAAGAGCAAAAATATTGCTAGCGGCTTTCAGAATCATACAGAAATCCATAGGAGGGCAGAGTTATGGACCGTTGTTAAAAGTAATATCAGCAAAACTTTTGCCAACTCTAACATATGGAAGTGAAGCATTGTGTGGAAAAGACTCAGTCATAATCAACAAAGCAGTCACGAAAATCTATAAAGCCCTCTTCTTAATTCCACATAATGCATCACCCGTGCAGATACGAATGGAATTTGGGATAACTAATCAGGCACTTGCGCGAAAAGGTCAATTTGTTAAAGTGTGGAAAAGGATAAAAACGGATACTGTAAATCAAATGTCCAAATTATTGTGGCAGGAAATAAACTTAAATTGGAAAGCCCAGGCGTGGAAATACCTTTTTACATCATTAGAGGAATATTCAGTAAACTCGGTCTGGGAAATGCCAATTACCTTGACCTCATTTAAAAAGTTATTAATAGTACAACAAAGCATTTATCACTTCTCTTGGATAAAGATACCTTCTCAAAAAGAAAACATGCGTGGCCTCTAATGAATGGCTATACCAAGGTAAAAGTCCAACCGTACCTTGAAATTCCTTGGTCTGTGAAGTACAAACAAATATTTTTAAAAGCTCGCTTTGGAGTATTTCCGGGCACATGTCATTTAATGCCATGGTTGAGTACAGAGGGACCAACGACCTGTAGCTTATGTAAACTTGGTGAAGAAAACATTATGCACCTCCTTTGTGCTTGTCCAGAACTGAAAGTTGAAAGAATATCCATTCTTAAGAGACATTTTAATGTTCATGGAATAAGGAGTTGCAGACAAGCTCTGATAATATGCCTCCACATTGACGATATAATTTTAGCTTCAGCTTTCATAAAGTTCTTAACGCGACTGAGAATTAAGTTAGAACACCAAAAACTAATAGAAAATAATGTAGGATGTACATAATATGTAAATAGTATAACGAACTTGATGCCCAAATGTTTTTATAATTGATTTTATAATTGGATTTTATAAGTAAGAATTACTGCATATATATTGTAAGGTTTTAAATAATCAAACAATAAACTTTTTCATTCATATTCTGACATCTAGATAGTCCACAGTGGTCTTGCTGATGGTACTGGTAAGGTGTTGTTTGCGGTTGTTGGTATTGAATTTGCCAATGAACCTGACAGCCTCCACCTTGGTTCCCTTCCAGATGATGAACTGGTCATCGATGTATCCAAGCCAAAGTATGACCTGTTCTATCTCCGAAAAGTTGACGATGTCTTTGAAAATTTCTTCTTCCCACAACCCTAAGAAAAGATTAGCAAAACTCAGTTCGAAGCAAGAACCCATCGCAGTCCCCAGAGTTTGCTTAAACAGGGTGCCACTAAAAAGGAAGATGTTGTTTTTGAGACCGTATTCTATCATGTCTAGGATCATGTTTGTGTGATCCCTAAATCTGACATGTCTAGACTGCAGGAAATTTTGGCATGCAGCAATGCCCTGCTCATGGTCAATTATGGTGTACAGTGAATTGACATCCAAAGTGATGAGGAGGAAATCCTCTTCCCAGTGGATGCCTTCCAATTTGCCTAAAAGGTCCTTGGTATCCCTGACATGAGGGGGAAGATTCAATACCAAGTCTCTAAGGAAATGATCTACATATTTGGAAACATTTTCCAGGGCACTGCCTCTGGACGATACAATCGACCGGCCTGGTGGATAGCAGGAATCTTTATGTATTTTGGATAAAAGGTAGAATACTGGAGGTTTGGGGAACTCTCTCTTCAAAAAACAGTATTTTTCCCATTCCAAGATGCCCTGTCTTTCCATTCTGCTAACCTATTCCATATCTCTATAATGCTGTTGATATAGATCTCTCTTTGAACAATGGAGTAAAATATTTTATCCTTAAGTTGACGATTGGCTCAAGTAATATACATATCCCTATTAAGCAGAACAATGTTACCGCCTTTGTCTGCTGGGCGTATAACTATGTTTTTATCCTCAGATAAGGATATGAGGGCCTGTCTTTGTGTGTAAGTGAGATTGGGGGGTGAACGATTCTTAAACCATGTTTTGTGACGAAATCCCATCAGACTTTTGGTAACATTATCATGAAAAGTATTGATGTTATCATGTGGTAATATGGGATTAAACACTGGAGCATGGCTTAAAACGTCATCCTGGCAACGGCATCATGAGTGATGCCCAGTTCATCCAGTATTGTATCCACATTGATGAAATCCCCCTCACTGTTGACCTCCGACTGCAATTCATGTAGGGTCAGGAGGGTGTCAATGTCCCCAATGTTGAGATCCATCTCTGCCAATTTCTCCAAAGGTCTTTTGTCCCTACCAGATGTAAATAGTCTGAGACTGTGCCATTTCTTAAGCTTCAATTTTCTTATAAATCTGTAAAGATCTATTCTGGTCTCCGCATAATTGAATGGGGTAGATGGACGGAAGGAAAGTCAAAGGGACGGTATCTTTTTCTCAGTGTCACTTAAAAGTCTGCTCAATAGATTAATAATGGTTCTATTCACCATTTCTAAATCCATTATGTTGCTTTTTGGAGCCTGTGGTGCTGGTTCGCATGCACCCCCTTCCTCTGCCTCTTTTCCCATTTTTGTTGTATTCTTTTTCTCCTGTGCCACTCTCCTCTCTCCATCCTCATCTATCTCTGAGTAAATTGGTGTGGATTCCTTAACTGCTGAGGTAATTCACGTGCCAGAATCTGTTATTCCCATTACATGAACACACTACAAAAAGGTGAAACAGGAGCAGCTCTGTTAGTTCTATGCTGATTCCATTTACAATGTTTAAAGGGTACATGATTGGTGGTTTTGCACATGTGATCATGTCTGCTGGGCAGCGTAAACGCGTAATGTGTAAATAAACGGATTCCTGCATTTCACCCTGCCTGGTCCTGAGAGTGCGTGTTATACAGCTTTGGAAGCAGAATATATATATATATATATATATATATATATATATACACATATATGTATTATACACACACACACACACACACACACACACACACACACACACACATATATATATATATATATTACCTACTGGCGGGCGCTAGTAGCTATTTATAGTTAGGACCATGTTTCTTTTGAAAAAGCGTTTTCTCTTTTGCCAATATCTTTTGCGCCGTTTGACGAATCTTTGCCATAACAAACTTCTGCTTCGCTTCATGGAAGCGAGAGCAGGAAAACTGCTCTCGCTTCCATGAAGCGAAGCAGTATTGCTTTTGGGCAAAGGGAGCTGTTTGTCAGCAGCTCCCTTTGCCCAAAAGCAATGCCGGCTCCTGCAGGAGGTGGGGAGCTGGCAGGGACCGCTGGGGCATTGGGGCTCCCCCCGTGGTCCCCAAACAGAGGCCATGCCCCGGGGGATGGGGTCCCCGGGCCCAAAATGTCCAGGGACGGGGGCCACTTGGCCCCCGCATTTAAATTTAAATAAATAAATAAATGAGGCTGGGCCCCGGGGTCCCCTGGGCCAAAATAGGCCTGAGGAAGGGGGGCCACGCAGCCCCCCTCCAAATTTTTGTTAAAAAAAGGGCTGGGCAGGCCCTCGGGGACGGGGTCCCCAAGGCCAAAAGTGTCCCAGGGAAGAAAAAAAGACTTTTAGCCGGGCCCTGGGGGATGGGGTCCCCGGGGCTGAAATCGGCCTGGGGAGGGGGGGCCGCGCGCCCCCCTCCCTTTTCATTATATATATATATATATATATTTTTACTCAAAACACAAAGGTGCACCACTTTAACAGTCAGAACAAAATATACATAGGAAGAGCACTTTGGATCTGATCGTAGTCATATTGAGGCTGATCAGGTATTTGTCCTGTAATTTCAAGCCCACCAGATTCAGGCGTGGCCATTGATAAGGTCAAAAATAAGGTGTTATCAGACCTTGGCTTTTCTACAACGTTTATAGAGAAGTACTCTTCGCCGTGAAATCTATTTTTATTGGAAAGAGTTTGTGTTATCTTGACCTACAAATCTACTTTCTGTGGATACCTCGACGTTGATCCTAATTTGGAGTGTCCGGTTTCTCATTTTTATGCCCTGAAGAAGTCCTTTATTGGACGAAACGCGTCGGCTGTGTTTTAAAACAAGACTAATATAAATAAAAGAAGAGTCCAAAAAGAATTATCATATGGATTGTTATATATTTTGTTCTGACTGTTAAAGTGGTGCACCTTTGTGTTTTGAGTAAAAATTGTTATAATCCTGTATTGGATTGCACCGTGGCAGTGGGTGCATTAACAGTGTGCACACATGAGTAATGGAGGATTTCCATTTTAGAAATAATATCTAGGGATAACGGGTCAGGTGCTTGGTCTCTACAGGGTACACTGCCAACAGTTTGTTTTATATATATATATATATATATATATATAAATATTTTCTTTTAAAAGGCTCAGGCCCCAGGGGATGGGGTCCCCGGGGCCCAAAAGGTTCAATGGAAGGGGGGTGTTAGAATAGAACTGAAAATTACCATATTGTTCGCATTATGTTCAAAGTGATGTTAGCATTGATATAACTAATGCATTAATACGTATATTGTGTGAAATATGTAATCAGTGGATGCCTGCATTATATTTGTCCGATTGACATGTGCACTGCCATTTTGTCTTGTTAGACGCCATTTTACAAACAGAACGAAACTGTTATGTTTGTTCTTTCTGAGAAATAGCCCTTGGTAAGTTTTGTTTCTTCAATGCTAAGATTTTGCTCGTTAGTACATTCTTCTACTGTTACATCAAGGCCTTCTCCCACCTGTCTGGTAGGGAGGATAAGCTGGACGACCTTGGGCAGTAGATAGCATGTGCCAGGCTGTGGAACTGAAACTCATACACTGTACCCCCATTGTATTACGACAGCTACCAGTACTTTTCCATAATAGGCGGGTCTTAGTGGGCTCTGCAACCTACATAATGTAACTTTATGCTTGTTCAAGTCAGTCCTTCGTCAGCCAGTAGTAGAGGCTGGTTAGGCTGGACTCCACTGCAGTGTAAATTCCGAATAAACTAGCTTGTTGGCATTCTCTACTGCGTCATCGACTCTTCATTGCATGGAAGGCTAGCGGAGGTCTAGAGTGACCCGAGTGACCCTAAACGGGTCACTTCCTTCAGTTGGCGCCCAAACAGGGACTCCACCAGATGACCCATCTCACCCGTAGATGGGTTGTAGAGGTTGGGGTTGCATCTGGTCGGACGGGCGGATCGGGGTACCCCACACGATTGAGCGTTAGTTCTCGCAGCTGCCCCGCCTGTCTGATCGGGTGGCTCCTCGTCTAGTGGTCATCTCGGCTGGGGTCCTGAAGAGGCGAAACCCTTGGATCTGACTGTTTAGGTCTGAAGAGTCGGCAGTGGAGAATAATCTTGTTTGACCTGTGTGCACCAGGTGAGCTTTGGTGAGTGCGGCGCCGTCTTGATTAATTTGGTAGGTCTGCGGACCCTTGTGATACGGGGCATTTAAAAACGTTCCGCCAGGCCACCTGGTAATTTGGTATTCTTGAAAAGGCCTGGGGCTAGAGCCTATCTTGTTTTGGTGCAGTCTGAGGACTGTCTTGTTTTGGTGCAGTTTTTGGACTGCTTCTTGGGAGCTCTTTGTTTGTATTGTGAGGAGTGTGTGTCTGTGTGATGAGTGGAAGTGTCTGATGCTAAGATGTCTTGTTGGAGTAAATTGTGGTGTTTTGGGTGTCGAAAATGCTCAGCGGAAAACAGACTGGAGGAACGGCAGCCCGCGCCTCCGGAAGGCACTCCGGGTTTTGAGATGTATGTGAAGCATGGCATTGGCCCTATTATGTTTCGTACATTGTGGCACAAATATACGAGGGAAAATGCTGAGCTTCAGTGACCACTTGATGGTACTTTTGATGAACAGAAATTGAATTATTTACAAGATAAATTGTTTGCTAGAAGAAGTAGGCAGTCAATGTTCGATACCTTGCAGTTATGGCAGAAAGAAGCCAAACAGCGACGTATAAGGGCCGAGAAGGTGTCTAGGAAGAAAGCAATGCAGACAGTGGTGCAGAAAGCTGTAGCGTATGATAGAGAACAGACAGAGAAAGGTATTGAGTGTGCAGATAGGAAATTTCGGTTACAGTGTGACAAGTCTTATGTGGTTAGAGAGGAGGTGGATACTTTTGTGGAGGAACTATTGGAGACCCGTCCTCCACCTCCGTGTGCCCCACAGAGAATATATCCCGATGTTCCTTCACCTGTTCCTTCACCTTCTTTAAGTGTTCCTGTGAGCTCGGCGGCTTCGGCCCCTGTTTTGTCTCCCCCCCGTCTGCCTTACCGATTACGAGTGCGGTGACTGCGGGCACCCCTGTGAAGTCTGTTATGTCTGCTTTTGTTTCCCCTCCTTCCCTTGCCCCACTACACAGCCACTGATGACATTGTCTCCTTTACATATGTCATTTATGTCTTCCCCAGGGTTGTTACCTACTGTGTTAAGTAGTGTTCAGACACCAGTAAGGGGGCCGGATAGAGGGAATTGGGCGACAGTACAAGAGCGAATGGAATAGGTGTTAACTCGATTGAATGTAGGTGAGGAAGAAAAGAGGATGGTGGTGAATCAAGCAGCGCAGAGGGCTCAGAGTCCGATCTATAGTGCGGTGGATATATGGAGTGTAATGAAAGATTTTGATCCGTTTGTACAGCAGCATGCCCTCCAACACATGTCAGCTATTTTGATCAATTTATGGGAACAGTGTATTGGGGGCATAGCCCCTCAAATAATTTATGATATTCGAGATCGAGTATATTCAGCTGGCATGGCCCCCGGGGAGGTTTTTGGTAATGTGGGGACGTTGATAGGCTATCGGGAGAAATTACTTCGGTTGGGAAATCCCAGTTTCCGATGAGGGAGGTGCATCCTATTTTTCATCCTGAGATCCCAGAGCAGAGGAACCAGAGAAATGAGGTGGTCCAACAACGGGTGGTGGCTCGCTTTCAGGAACAGTGGGTTTATACTCCATGGAAAAGGAGTGAGGTATTGGCCCTTAAGAGTCAATTACCAGACCCACGAAAGAATCTCACAGCGTACTATAAGGAGCTGACAGAGGCAGCCTCCTCGTCAGTTATGACTCTTGCAGACATAGAAATTTTCTTCGGGATACTAGTACCGGTGGTTATATGGAGACAGGTACATACTCAAGACCATAGGGTGGAGCTAGGCGGTACGTGGGACAAGATTAAAGGGTGGGATGCAGAGCGAAAGCCCGGTGAAAAACCTAGGGCTGAGATTCTGACTTTGCCGAATCTTATTATTACATATATGTATCCCACCTCGACGGGTTGATTGGGACAAGCTAACAGCATGTAGACAGAAGAAAGAGGAAAGTGTATCGGATTTTTTTACAAGGTTTGAAGGAGTTTTCTTGGATTTCAGTGGGCAGGACTTGTCAGTGGAAGGGGGCGTTCGTTTGTTTGTTAATAGGTTTGTTACAAATTTGCTTCTGGAAATTGCGGCCCGGCTACAGGCCTCAGAGAGTACCTGTACTACCTCTTCCCCTTCAGTGATATTGAGTATGGCTCAGTATTACGAGGATCGTGAAAACGAAGAAAAATACAAGGTAGAGAAGAAGAGTAAGGATTTGAAAACAAAAGTATTGTTGCAGAAAGTTGCTAGAGGGTCTGGAAGGGGACGTGGTGGCGGCGGTCCGACAAAGGGGCCGAGGTGTTGGTAGAGGTGGTGCACCTTTTGGGTTAAACCAATGTGCCTACTGTAAAAAGGAGGGGCACTGGCGGAGTGAGTGCCCAGATTTGTTACAAAAGCTTGCGGTTCCTGGAGGGCGAGGTTCGCACGGAAGAGGCCGTTATGAGGCTAATAGGGAAGAAGGGCAAGTGGGTGTGCCTTCAGGGGATCGTTCTGATTCTAATTATTTTGATGTTCCCCGGGGACGACAATACTATCATGATGATTATGCTACGGACGATGCTGCAGGAGTGTTGTATGGCTAGGACAGCCAAGGGCAGGGTAAGGGTCCAGTCCAAATTCCTGTAGATCAGTGTGGTCCTTATGTCACAGCAGATTTGCATGGCTCCGTATAGAAATTTTTGGTGGACACAGGTGCGATGAATAGCTCAGTTTCAAATAAATTGGTCCCTGGGGCAACTCTGTCTGGCCGTAATAATGTTTCGGTAGGCTTTTCAGGCATGCCGGTTGTGAGCCCCATTTCCACACCCCCTACTTTAACATTAGGTCCTTTTACTGTGGACTCTCCATTTTTGTTAACGTCTAATTGTGGCGAGAATTTTATGGGATTGGATTTGTTGAAAAAGTTACATGCTACCATTTCCTGTTCCCCAGATGTTGTGTATATGACTATTGGACCTAATGTGGCTAAGGCGAAACAGTGTTTGGCAAAAGATACACATGTTGCACTCGGAGCCTTGCCGGAAAGACCGGGCTATATTTGATGTTTTGCTCTTGCATCATCCATTTGACCCCCATGAAGCAGTTGCAGAAATCTTAGACTTTTCTGGTGTAGTCAGGGTAAATTTGGATCAGTTTACCCTTGTAGTGAGGCAGGCCATGGACTCGCACATATTGTAGGATCGCATGTCTGTCCCTGTAGTTGAACATATGTGCTATGAGCGCCCGGGGGGGCGCTCCCGGTCGGGCGACAGGACCCAGAGCACAATGTGCACTCTCAATCGTGAAACATGTAGCTAGGCGGACAGGGCTCAGCTCCGTAGCAATCCAGTACTCCAAAAATAGCTCTGGCAAGGGGCACTATGCTCTCAGGAAATTCAAGAAACCGCAGGTTGTTTTGTCTTGCATACCTCTCTGCATCCTCTAATTGCCCTTCCATTTGTGCTGCTTTAGTTTGGAGAGTCTTTAAAGTTTCCTGTAACTTTTGTAAATTCTCACGGAGTGTTATTACTTCCCCCTCTGTATTTGTGACCCTCTCAATGGCCTTGCGAAGGTCTAGGCATAGATGAATAATGTCCATTGCCATACTGTCCATCTTGGACTCCAGCGCCACCCAAGACTCCCGTATAGCCTCGAGGATCTCCAACTTAACCTGTGTCTGCTCGTTTTGCTCTAGGCTATCCTTTCACTCTGTTTCTGCTCCTCCGCCGCAGGGGCAGAGACTGTGATTTGCACTGTTTCGTTGGTCTGCACTCCTCTGTGGGGTTTTAGGCAGCCTTAACCGTGGGCCCATGCCTTCTGCGTCCAATTCACCGTGCCCTCCAATGTTTTACTTTCTGCTGTTTGCTGCCACAAGCGTGTGTCCAATGGGGAATTCACCCACCACTTGACATCACGGTGTGGAAGGCAGTTCAAGGTGCGCCCAAGCTCCTACCCTGGTATAGTGCCAAAGTCACGTATATCCCGCAGCACTCACATGGTCCAGCTACCTCATCTCCACAGGGCACAGCCATGGTACTATACTCGCCTCCGGGTCCCCTCTATCCAGTAATTCAAACTGGGCCTGTGTGTCTCCAGGCTTGGGGAGGTCTCTCCTCAGTGCAGGCTATATCTTCAATGAGTGGCCTCCCTGATAGAACAGGCCCAGCATGGTTGTATGACGTTACCACGCATTCCGTTGCAACGCATGCCTTTACCACGCATGCGTTACAACGCGAATGCCATTACCACTCATAACCTTTACCACGAAAATGCCTTTAACACGCATATCTTTACAACGTTTTTCGTTCTAAAATCATGCATGTTAATGGCATTTTCTTGGTAAAGGTTATCTCCGATCCCTTCCCCATTACCATAATTCCCCGTCCCTGTACCCCTGTGCGACCCCATCCCTTAATTTATTATTTACATAATCTAAAATCCCCCTTACCTCTCCACGTCCTCTCCTCTCCTTTCTCTTCCGAAGTTCCGATCTACGTTGCACGTCGTTAAGAGGAAGCGGAAGTGTCTTTCCGTTTCCTCTAACGACGCCGATTGCCTCCACATCTCGACTGAAACAGGTGCGTTTTTTTGGGGGGGAGACCCCCCAACCCCCCTTTTTTAATCGCACGCTTTTTTTAGGGGGGGGGACCCCCCCGCTCCCCTTTTTTAATTTTTCCTTTAACACACATGCCTTTACTACGTATCTCGTAGTAAAGGTATGCGTGGTAAAGGCATTTCGTGGTAACCACGCATGCGTTGTAATGCATGCGTGGTTATGGTAATCCGTGGAAACGGCCGCGTTGTAGTGGCTGTTTCCCGCCCAGCATACCTGAGTACAGCTCCCCCATGCAAGGGAGGGAGCACTGCTCAGTTCACCAGCTCCGTCACTGTGGATTCCTGGGCCACAGAGGCCCTGCCCCGTCACCCCGGGCCCCCCGGTGGAGCCCTTCGATTAGTTTTCAGTCCGTCTTTCCCAGCAGTCACTCATAGAGGCCGGCAGCGGCGGTGCGTCCATTGGGGCGTTGGGGCGTAGCCCCCCCGCCCGCAGCTCCCTCGGCGTCTTTGAACCTTAGTAAACTGAATCAGTTTACTTAAGTTCAAAGACGCCGAGGGAGAACTGACAATCATGTCAGTCAGCATGACGTCGGACCGCCCACCCCCTTCAGAGTCTGAAGGGGGTGGGCGGTCCTGCGTCATGTTGACTGACATGATTGTCAGAGGGACCAGGGGCAGCAGGCAGCAGCACAAGTGCGCATGAGTGGGGAAGGGCAGCAAATTTTCGCGCCGTGCCCAGTCATGCGCACTTGTGTTTGCACTGGCTTGCGCATGCCCATTAGGAGAGCGAGGGTTGAGCAAAGGCTCAAACCTTGGTCTCCTAATGGGCAGGCGGGCGAGAGGTAACTGTGCCCTAAGCCAATCCTGGCATTGCCAGCAGCGCCAGGATTGGCTGAGAGGGGCTTTAGGCGCAAACGGAGTCAGACCCGAGGCGGCGCGGACGGCGGACCTGCTCAGGTAGGATTTTCTTTTTTTATTTCAAAACTCCCCATGGGCACCCGGCACCCCCCACCCTCTCCCCCCCCCCGCGCGCGAGCCGCGACTGAAGACACTGCTATCTTTCTCGGTTGACCATCTCGAGGTGAATGCTCAGATCCGTAGAACTCAGATCCTTAATTTTAATAACATGGAGTGGCTGATCTGTGGGATATTCACGCCAAGGTAAGGTTCTGGGCATCTCGAGTCTTCATTGTAGGGACCCTATTAACAGGGGGAAACATCTCTGGAACTGATAATGGTCAGAACTGTCAAAAAATCACCTTCGTGACTGAGGTGCTCGTTGCGTTTATTTATTTTGCTTAGGTTCTGCAAAACATCTCTACAGACAATTATTCATTCGTTTTTTTTCCACATGCCTTAGCAGGCGGCTGTTCAAATTCCAAGCCCAGGCCCATCGCATTCTGCAGAGACGCTAAATATGTCTCTGGATATAAGCTTACATGTGGCCCAGTCCACCACAGGACTGGGCACAGTTGAACCTAATTTTCTATGGGAAGTTAGTTTAAGTGCCTTTAGGGGAGCTGTGATCAGTCACGCTGTACTCCTGTTTCAGTGTGGCTCATGTTACGGCTGCACTCCTGTCTCCACCAGTCACTCTACGTTGTAGAGGAAGTAGGTACTGGTTTTACATTAAAAGTGTTTTGCCTTTTATTGCGATTGCGAAAGATTTTTACAGCCACAGACGCTTACTCTGGAGTTCTGGCAATCCTCTCAGTCCTCCTCTCTCCCTTCTTCCTCTTCTTATCCCTGCTCTCTCTTCTTTCCTCTCTCTATGCTCTCTTCCCCCTCTATCCCTCATCTCTTCTTTCTCTCTCCCTCCTCCAGCCCCACATACACTGACTCCTGCCACTCATTCATCAAGTACAGGTGGGTGGGTTGTCCATAGCGCCAGCCTCGCTCTAACACTCTAAACTCTCTAGGAGCTAATACCTCTCTCTTTACTGAGATAGGGGAGGTGAGTCGTCCATAGTTCCAACCCAACCCAGCCCTCCTCTTGCCCTGTGTCATGCTGCTCCCTGTAAACGTGAGAGCAGCAGCACTGCAAAGTATAATTAAAGCGCCAAATGCACTGTGCTAGCAACAGTAATAAATTAGAAAGAATGACGGTATCATCATGTGAATGGAAATTAAATCTCTGACCTTCGTTTGTTGTTGTCTATGCTTTGATGCAAGGAAAACAAGGATTTGATTTCTGCTGAACTGTGAAGCGCCCAATGGGGTTTTCTTCTAGTCCAAGGTAGGCCTGTTTAAAATGTTGGCAATTGGTTTGTCTGCAGGGAGCGCCAATGACATTCGTGAGCTACTTATCTTTAACTTGCATTTTCAAGAGCAGCCTATGTGCTGTTAAATGAAGTGTAACATGTGCATCTGGCGATTATTTTCAACCCTATTGTTTTAAAATAATGCAGTCAGGCTAAATGGATGGCATGGGTGGAAGCAGGAATGAAGTACGATATGGGACAGTTTAAAATGTGTTTAATTATTTCAAGACTACATATCCTAATTACTTTTAGAAATATTCTTTCTTTCTGAAATGTGGTGTAACTTGCACCATTTGGTCCTTTTTTTTGTTGTTCTTCAAAATTTCCTTGGCGTGAGGGTCCCGCAGTTCCCCTTTAGTCAATCAGGCTCGCTTACGACACAACACACATTCAGATCCTTCCTTTACGCCCCACCACTTTCAAATGTCACCAGCCACCTCTGGAGGCCGGAAGGAAACATCTGCATCCTCCACTTCTGGTAGTCTCTGTCTTGGACCACGCCATACCTAGGCTGACCCCAGCTAAATCTTCCGGGGTCCTGTTCAATGCCTCCCGCGGTGGCAGCGGAGCTCACAGGTCTCCTCCACGCTCCCCCTCTGCTGGGTCACACCGGGATGCACCTCTGCAACAGGCCTCTTCAGGGCCGACACGGGTCCGCCATCTTGGTGACCAGGATCACACAATGCTCCCTCCGCACCGTGGCCAAGCAGTCATCTGCTATTACTGGGGAGGGAGTGTTTCAATTGCTCCCCCCCGGATAGGCCTTGTTTCCTCACTGGGCAGGGCTAGGCAGGCACCTCCTTACGCATAACTGCTTTTTGGTTCTGCTGTTTTGTTATTCAGGCCGCACCACGTCAAGCCCTGGCTGGGTCCCCGTCGCTGTGTACTGACCTGCCTTTCAGTTCCTTTAGGGGCAGGATCCCCATCTGGAAGGGCCAGTCAGAAATCACAGGGCATGTCCATGTCCCCCCGTGGCATCCGCAGCCAGACCGGCCGCAGGTCTCATCAGGATGCTGTAGGATAGTTGGATTAAGACAGGAGCTCTAAAGGGGCACGTCTGCCAGGCCATCTTGCTTGGCAATGCCCCGTCTCCTTATCCCTTAATATATGTATTATCCTGGTGTGGAAATCCAGCACCAGCTAAGTTCTTGTGAGAGTGTTACTTGCGGCATTAAAGAACACTATCAACAGTTCTCCTAACAAGCGACCATCTTAAAGAGTGCTATTATTCTTATAAAATCAGACAGCAGCCATAAAACCACATCAACAATTTTAAATATTATCTCTCTCAAATTGTATATAGTGCAAAAATCTGTCACATCACAATATCCCTAGTATTCTTATTATTTGGCATGGTGTCTAATGCCAAATGGTATCTTGCATGAATAACATGCAATATTAGGGGACACTATCCAGCAGCCATCTTGGAGTTTCCTAGTATTCTCACAAAATCAGTCAACATCAATAAAATTATCCTTCTAACTAATCTTTACTGAAAGGATTTGTCATGACATAATATCACTGGCTTAGTGCGTACTATTTTGGGGAAGTTGTCCAGTACCTTACTCCATTGCTGTAAATCAACAATATGTTAATAAATCAAATATTAATCCTTCTGTCCAGAGGAGTCAAGCTTCACCTATTCTACCACATAGTAAGCGTTTTTATATTGACCCTAATCGTTAAATGGTATACCCAAGAATCCACAGTCTACACCTGGGAGACCTATTATTGCCAGCATTGGGGGCCCGATAAAAAGATTGTTTAGAATTTGTGGATGTATTTTTACAGCCCTTTGTGCTAATCTCCCATCACACATTCTTCAGGACAACAAACATAGCCTGAATATATTGACGGATATTGTTTGGGAGCCTGGAATGATGTTATTGACTATGGATGCGGTATCTTTATATACCAACATCACATCATAATGGTATTAACGCTTTGAAACACTATCTTAACAACAGGTCCATTGAGCATATGGAACACACGGATATGTTACTTACCATGACTAATTAGATTTAAAAAAAATCTTTTTATTCAAGTTTAAGTACATTTAGTCCACAGTGTCTGTAACAAAACAAGGCGGGATCGCAGTCCCAGATGTAGTCAGAGGAAACTGAATGATTGGTGTTACAGAGTTGTCAGGTTCAGATTACAACAGGTGTAGGGGGCAAGTAATCAAATAAATCTAAAATCAATGAATGACATTCACATATCAACTATCGACTGGATAATTAGCCGCGCAATGAAGCCAGACAAGCCCCACGAGGGTTGACAATGGATATCTTTGCAGTAAAGTAGACAAGATTCTATTATATAAGAAAAATGCTTACCATGACTAATTTGGTATTGGAATATAATATTTTCCTGTTTAATGGGAACTGGTACAGACAGCTACTTGGCGCCACAATGGGCTCCAGGTTTGCTCCATCTGACACTAACCTATTTATGGGTTGGTTTGAGGAGGAGTGGATCAGGGGGCTAGGGGTGGGGGTCTAATTGGAGTAATTACATACATTAAGGGGAAGATTCATAGATGATTTTCTGATGATCTGGACAGTGGATGTAACAATGTTGAAACTGTTTTTTGAATATTTGAATTTAAACACTTTTGGCCCGATTACGATGTCGGACGGACCGGAGTCCGTCCGACATCGCTCTGGAAATGGAACCGAACGACCTCCCGTTGTCGGTTCGGTCACAATCCTATACTTTACTATGGGAACATGCATTCCGAAGGGAATGCATGCTCTCATAGCAAAGAGCAGAGGTGCAGTTCATCCCTGCACCCCGTGGCAGACACCTTAAGGTGCCTGTCACCGGGTGCAGGGATCAACAGGGAGGCACAATAGGTGCCCCTTAGGCTGCCATTCAACGGCCATGCACCCATGGGGGCCCCCAAAGACAGTTTCCCAATGCCTTTTTTGTGTCAGAAAGGCCGGAACAGAAAGGCAGTGGGAAACTGCCATCGTAATCCCTCGGCCGGAAAGAGCCGGCCGACGGATTGCTGAGGGACTTACGAATGGCGGACGGGCTCTCTGAGCTTGTCATAAGCCATTCAGAACTCCTGTTTCGAATAATTTCCGACCAACTCCATCAAAATGAGTCGGTCGGAAATTATTCCAAACAGGAGATTACGATGCGGTAAGAATGGCTCCGACCAACGGTCGGAGCCATTTCTTACCACATCGTAATCGGGCCCTAAGAATATGTCTTTCACTTTTGAATACAATCACATTGTATTTTTAGATGTGGAATTGTATATACAAGAGACTCATATATATAGTTGAATGTACAGGAAAATAACATTGTGCAGTTCTCTACTTCATGCCACTAGCTCACACCCAAAGACTAAAATGATTGCCGTTCCATAAGAGGAGATGGTTAGAGCATGGTGTAACTGTAGCAAAGACAATTTATTTCTGGACACACTACATGATATTGAATGCAGATTCCTGTGGAGAGGTTGTGATAAAGATGTGGTCATGATGGCTAGTAAAAAAGCTCATCAACTCAAATGTACTTCTACATTAAGCAATAGAAAATGGCAGACAAGATGTAAAAAAGAAAGAGTGAGGTTTGTTACTGGTTATAAACCGGAATCTGGGAAATTGTACAATATCCTTAAAAAACACTAGCATTTGTTAAGATCAGAGAAGATGCTACAACAATTCTTGACACCTAACCTGAGTGTTACATTGCGTAAAGGAAAAACACTTGCTAACAGGATTAGTCCCAGTTACCCTACTCCTTGGATACAGAAATGCTGGTTATCGGATATGAATGGAGGTTTTCCCAAATGTGGACATTGTAATATGTATAGATGTACAGTAAACAAAGTGAAAGAATTCTGTTATGGCAACACAGGTTAATATATGACCAAGACATATATCGATTGTGGAACTCGAGTTGAGGTTTATGTGATCATTTGTCAACATAAAAAGGTATATGAGAGATCATATCTCCAAACATGTTAGAGCTTTGAAATAAGACGATATAAAGTACCCTATTGTTATTCATGCGTTGGAATGTGGTACTCAAAATGCTCACTCAAACTTTAAGTTTCAAAGTATTGATCACATCCTTAATGATGTTAGGGGTGGCAATCGCAAATTAAAACTCTGATGGTGTGAGGCAACTTGGGTCATGAACTGAAAACTGTGGATCATGGATTAAACATTGACCATGAATTGCAATATTTCTGGGCGATTAACAATATGTATGATACGTGGTTATATATGCTGTTGTTATAGGTGAGCTTATTTTGACTTGCTGCATCATCCTCTGTGCCAGTAACATCAGGCTTATATTGAGTTCTGATGTTAATTTCTAGGACTTGATGTGGACTATTTGGTCCATTTGATTCACCAATAATAAACTTTAGTCAGTGGAGTAGTGCTTTGCAGAATACTGAATGACAATGTTGGTTCAGAGAACATGACTATTCTGTGTATTTATTATTGGATATTGCAGATTAAGAATGATATAAGGGACCCAACCTTGTTATACCCTTTAACGATTAGGGTCAATATATAAACACTTACCACGTGGTAGAGAAGGTAAAGTTTGACAACTCAGGAAGGGAGGATTAATATTTGATTTATTAACATATTGTAGGAGTAAGGCGCTGGACAATTATACCAAAATAGTACACACTAAGCCAGGGAGATATAATCTTACAAATTGCCAATGTGATTGTATGGTTACAGACTAATTTGATAAGAATAATAGTACACGTTAAGATCGCTGCCTGTTACGAGAACGGTTGATAGTGTTCTTTAATGCTGCACATTACTCTCACAAGAACTTATCTGGTGCTGGATCTCCACACTAGGATAATACATATAATATGGGATAAAGAGACGTAACAGATTGTTGTATTAGATATAATCGGAGAGTTAATCTTGTCAGCTGTTGATATCATCTAACAGTTGTTGCTTGACTCTATAAGAACATTAGTACGTTCTAATATGGCCGCCGGGTTACTAAAATAAAAGACAGGGCTCCTCAATGCCATATGCAATTTAAGGAGATCCAATATGGCTCTGCACTACCAAACCAGAACTACACACTGAAAGGAGTTCTCTCCTGCGTTTCGGCTATACAGTAAGTTTTGGAGTCTTTGATGGGATAGTCTGTATCCCTATGTATTGGCTGTTGCATTACTTTGTATTTATTGCTTTTACGTTGAGATTGCATGATTCTATTTCATTTTGAGGAATAACACACACTGTATTATTTGGAGTTTCGGCGTACTTTGCTTACTTATGCACTTTAATTACTGTCTCTTACTCGTATCCTTATTTTAAAGGTTTCAGATGGATGCAATTTTGGAGAACTCCGGGTTATGCATAGAAGAGTTTATAGGGTTTGAGCTTGCACGATTCTGTTGATTTTTGAGGAGCAGGATGAGTTTATCCCATAACATGTGCTGTGCTGTTTGGAGTGCGAACGCGCTCTGTGTACGTACTCGCTTCAATTACTGTCTCTTACAAGTATCGTTACAGGAGGTTGGATAATTTTGAAGATTTTTAAATACTTATGCAATACTAGAGAACTCCGAGTTATGCACAGAGGAGTCTAAAGAGACTGATTATAAATGTATGATAGGTTTATTGATTATTTTTGTACAGAACTGGTTGGGACTTTTCTTCCCAATACCACGGACATATTCATTTAGTGACAAATTTAGAGGGGGGTAAGACAACAAGTGAGTTTTTCAAAGGTAAATTTTTATCATTATTTGCTCTGCGACTCATTAGGGGTCTGGTTACTATGCCTGGCACAGGTGGCTAAGCATGTATTTTGAGGTTTGACACCTTGTATCATGTACAGCATGTTTCTTTCCGTGCACCATGCACATCTTGATTTTTTCCGTGCCACGTCTAAGTTGTGACTACACATTTACAAATGTCAAGTGATTTCATGAACTGAGATTTCACTACGTATGTGGGTATAAGGCCATTGCATTTCATGATACACTAATTACGTTTTGGTAATGTATAGTACATCCCGTTCCTTGCACCTGTTGGTGGGTTATGATACCAACATTATATTATTTAGAACACTTTCTGATGTGTGATATATCTATTTGTAGCCCTGATGAAGTCAGAGACTAATGATTCCCCTTGACAAAACACGTGTTGGCTGTTATGAAAACGAGTCTTCTGTGATTAGCTGTTAAGAAAATGTGTCTTCTGTTACTGAATTAATGCAATATAGATGAACTCAAAGAAGTAGTTGTGGCTCCAATAAAGAAAACTGAAAAACACAACTTTAAATTTGGATAATTCTAACTTATGTTATTTGAAGTGCTCAGGACAGTAAACACAACATTGTTTTTCTTGTAACATTATCCTGACCTTATACAAGTTCCTCAAATGGTTTTCTAAGGCAGGTAAGGCAAAAAGCATAGGGTGCAGGTCTCAGTTCTCACTGCTAGGAAATTCTGATTTCAGATACTTCGGAAAAGAAAAGACCTAGCAAGACTATTACAAAAGCGGTACTAATTGGATGGGGCAATGCAGGATCTATTTATACCCTGAGAACAAACAAATACAATGCCTTGGCTATGGACCAGCCTCTAAAGAGCAGTTTCCAATTCTGATTGACCCACAACGCAAGCCAAGCGAAAAATTGGGGATCGCACCTGGCTGTCAGCCTCCACTGAAATATGCCTCACAAAGGTTCAAGGCCTAAACTTTACTCTCTATCAAGATTTCTTGCTCCTACTATACCAACCATATCAGGCCCATCATCACTATGACAATGAGCCCAAACTCCACTGGCCATAAACCTTTCCTAGATTCAAAGAAGCCTTTGATGTGCACAGAGGATGTGCTGCAGCCCTTCCTCTAGTGCCTGTGCTTACTCCAGCTCTCAGGGATGTCAGCAATCATCTTCTCCTATCTCCTAACCTCTACCATCCTTTCAAGGACTTGGCTTCCAAAGTGGAATCCACAAGCTTCCACATTACCATATTATCTACCATGTGCAGGCAGGCATTAACATCCTGTGTATCAAACACAAGGACTGACCCATATACCCAGCCTAAAAACTGGGTCAAATTCTAGACCCAACACAATGGTCCTGTGTGTTAAATTTCTCCAAGGGTCTACTACCCCATCAATACCTGATCTATGGGTGTAGAGGTGTATCATTGAACGATTCACAAGGCCCAACATGATATATTATTTCAACAACATCAAAACAGCTTAAGTTAAATTCTAGTACAGACGGCGCAAGGTGCAAAACATGCTCAGTGCATGAAACATATTTACTTATATACGTCATGACAACACCGAGTATCCACAAATTGTGCTCCACAACATCAATAAGAATATATCACTCTCTTGAGTTATGTGTAAAGGTTAACCCCCGTGCGTGTCTCGATGTTTTGACTCAAATGGAATTAACCACAAGTCTCATCAGGACAGGTGTCCTTAGTTGGAAGAAACTTCAACATTGCCAAAGTATGCAACACCTATGAACACTCATGATCATCACAAACCAGGTAAGGCTCCATCACAGGATATGGCCCACCCGCACCAAAATACTCTGTGTCCGGGTAATACCACAATGGGAGATGAATACCCAGCCCAGAGTACCACGAAGGGATGTGTGGGATAAGTCTGCACATCCTTGTGGGACATAACAGCAAGGTAATCTAGATTGATGCCACCCGACATATACATCCCAGCACGCACACATAAGTATCATGCACTGTTCAGTGCTACAGGCATAGCAGCGGAACTTTGCATGAGTTGGCCATTAGACAACATTCCTGTGACACAGGTAGTGAGTCCTGTTCACATTGCTTGTCATTACTAAACACAAAGTGGGAATGCTGCCACCACTGTGCTCGTGTGTCTTAGCTCCAGGTAAGAGAAGTAGCCCTCTACCACTATGAGGTTAGTGCTTGGCACACCCCTCTCGGTCTTCCAAGACCATGTTACAATGAAGCAGGCCCTGGTCTTGGTGCACACACATAATTGTGCTCTCCCATTAACAAAAGGCAGTACCAGGGATCCATATATCCATGTATCTCCGGCACTCAGGGAAGGGTTGCACGGCCATCACTGTTCCATCCCAACATACACCCACACACATAGCATCATATGCCAGCACATCAACCATCATGCAACAATGCAGCCATCTTTTACCAGTAGATTACCTTGTCTTAAGAATCTACCCACTCCACCATGCACGCTTCAACACACTTAGACACATAATTAAAAAGGCTCTCAAACAGGAAGTTTTTTCAAAAAGTGAGAGTTAAGGTCTTAGAGCCAGATGTTCGAAGACCGTATTTTGCGGTCGCAAAAGGGTATTCAACCCTTTTGCGACCGCAAAAAACGGTGGTGGTATGTACCAACGCCATTTTGCGAGTCACAAACAAAATAGCATTTGCGACCATTTGCAAACGGGAAGAGGTCCCCAGGGGATCCCTTCCCCTTTGTGAATGGGTGCGAAAATATGTTTTAAGAGGAGGCAGTGGTCCCAGGGACCACTTCCTGCCCTTAAAAAATGAAACTGAAAAGTTTCATTTTTCTTTTTTAAATGCATCCCATTTTCCTTTAAGGAAAACGGGCTGCATTTAAAAAAAAACTGTTTATGTAAAGAGCAGTCCCAGACATGGTGGTCTGCTGACCCAGCAGGCCACCATCCCTGGGAGTGTTATCCATTCCCAATGGGGTTGCAAATTGCGCTTGCATCATGAATATTGATGAGGCATGCAATTTGCGACTCCATTGAGAATAGCTAACATTGGATATTGCGAATCGCAAATTGCGAGTCGCAAAGCGACGCAATTTGTGAATCACAAAATGCAAGCATCGTACATCTGGCCCTTAGTACCAGGCTCTAGCAGATTTTGAAGGCAACACCATAACTCATGAATTGTATAACTTTTTAGTTTGAATGGCAAAGCCACTGTTAACATATTAGTTAACCTTAAATACATTTCCACTTTAGTTTATACGTGTACTTTATGCAAATATTCTACATGCAATGTGCCATTCCTATCATTGTTGAGTGTGGTTTAAGGACTGTGACTCACAAGAGTTGAAGCCTTATATAAGTAATTATGTCTCTTCCTCAACAATGGAAATTAATAGGACCCTCTGCCCACCTGTATATAGGGTTTATGCCATGCTGATTTGTCATGTCAAGTAATGTTAAACAAACGGTTAAAAAAAAACACTGAATGGTCATCATTTTATCTGTTTCCCTCTGTCAAGTCATTTTACCATCCAGTCTGAAAGAGAGTAAGCAGTGTTTTTTCACAAAAGTTACCCTAAGCTATGGTAATAACAAAAAGTTTGAACTGTAGAGATAAATATGTGAATTTGCCTTTACTAATACATATAGGTGTAGTTTATATAGTACAGTATTAGAGTTGGCGATAGTGATAGTAGTTACATCTGAGCTTCAATTGAAAAAGCAAATTTTGCTTTACTCATAACTCTGTAGCAGATCTGCACAAACTTCGCTTAGTTAAGCGGTCACTGAAAGAAGCTTGGTATTATGATCGAGAGTCATTGCTACAGTTCAAAGATAGGCAAGCTCAGACAGGGTTGACCTGCATCACAATGTTTCGTACAGAGTCTAATAGGATTAAAAGATTATCCTTTAGTACTGACATTAACTAGACAAAAACGTTGTGTACTGTATTTAGTGTCCATGTGCAATGTTCTATATTGGTAAAACCACACAAGAAGTATGAAAGCGTATCATACAACATCAGTCGTGGATACGATGCAAAGTGGTGAATGTTCCGTTAGTTGATCACTATGTAATTATGTCACATGCACCCAATGCTATGGAATGGTTTGTCCTTGAGGTAGTCAAATGTTACAGACACAGACATGATGTAGATTGCTTACTCACAATGAAGGAGAATGAAAAATGTCCTAGTGTCGTGTAGTTCCTACTAATTCGTAGGATCTGCGCGTTTGTTGGACAACATAAACTAAGGGGTTGGTATCTAGACTGATTCCTGACACCCCCGCAGGATATGTTGGCCTAGAAACCAGGTAGCTCACAGTGCCATCGTAAGCCCTCTTACCCTTACCAGGGAGCGAATGGTTTCTGGCAACCACTGAACATGACAACCCTGACCCCCTCAGGGTTCGTGGAAACAGTACAGATCCTTTTGCTCAGTTATTGGTGCTCACTTATTCTCAGAGAAGTATACACAGAATACACAGTGGGATGTTTTCAATATGTTTATTGAACCAATGCTATTCTTGTATAAAATACGTGTGCTGCAATGATTAATAGACAGAAGCAGATGAAAGTGATTACAAGCAGCAAAAGTGTAAATAGTAGATATAGTTCTACAATGGTGGTAAAACAGTGTATATATGCAGGTATATAAAACAAGGCAGTAATCAAGGGTACTCCTACTATGCGGACCCTACTCTAAGTGTACCTAGAGTGTGTGTAGGTGTGAAGTCAAGAATCTCCCCAAGGGAGGGTCCAACCCCCTTACCTGATGGGAGAGAATGAAGGACCCCGTCTTGGTCACAAACTGGACACCACTCAGGAGATGTCAGACCCCTGCGTGGTGAAGTCTCAACATGCAGAGACCCTCAGTGTCAGCTGAAGTGCCTCCTCTGCTAATCTATCGGGATGCTAATTTTTTCATAATAGAAAGCAGCCTTGCGATGTGCACATACATTAGTGATGTTATTGATATGTAGATAGCCCTGCCGCCCCGTGGATGAAGATAGAGATGACATGTGTACTTAGCACAGAAAGAAACCTTGTACATGATGTTCAGTGCGTTGTGATAATGTTATGTGAAGCTAGATGTGTAAACAAGTTTAGTTTCAGAAAAACCAATCCAACATTGTCATGCAAGCAATATGTGCAAAAGGTTACTGCTGAAAAATAGGACAATGTAAGAAATGAGCTGCTTCGCTACATGGGCCTAACCCGGGAATATAACACCCACTCCTCATACTAAGAGTCGATATATGGAAGCTATCTAAAAAGACAACATGAATTACATTTTTAAAAAGTAAAAAAACAACTCTTAAAAGCATCTAAAAGCAAAGTTCCCTTTAAAATATTCATATAATAGCCTTTACACCATTTGAAATCCCAAGTACTCAGAAATCCATGGTGCCTAGAAAAAGAAAGCAAAAAGCTGTTTTGGTTCATTTCGTTTTCAAAGGATAAAAAAAAAAAACAGGCCAAATTGTTCCCACATGGAAAAAGCCAATTGTTTATGTGTTCTGAGTGGTAGGAGCTGTTGCAGTGATTCTGCACAAGGACAGAACTATGCGTAGGATTATGGGACCTTAGTGCTTAGGGATTGCATCATCCTACCACCGTAGTACCCATGAGCCCAGGACCAACTAGCAATAGTGTCTCACTTGCTCTCTTAATCACTCACAGAGAAACAAGTAATTAGACACCCCAGAACACAACACTCCCGACTCTCTCAGGAATCGCGGTTGCAAGACACACCATTTCACTCACACTCTTGTACTTGTCCACAATAAGATCTGACAGAGACATGAACAAGTTTAAAATATTTATTTTAACTAACATGCTCTAATATACAGTATACGTGCCACAATAAGCGGGAAAATGCGTAACACAAATACCGTCAGCATAGCAAGTAGTCCGTAAATCATGAAAGGAGCTGTCATTATGAAAAGACAGTGTACCCTAATCTCCCTCCCCTTGTATAGAAGCAGAATGATTATATATTAGAAGATCTCTGGGTGTTATCTGCAGACCCCACACCTCAGGCTATAGATGGTAGTTCTACATCATAGGTGCTGTCATGCTCTACTCCCTGGAAGGTCCCTCTCCAAGTGTGTGCTACCTATTCGCGTATTCCAATAAGACCAAAGTACGTATTCCTAAACAACAGCTGTATCGGTATGTTTTGCCTAGGTGCTAGGGCCTGACCAGAACGGAATAACAAAGGGCATTGTTGATCGACACAATCTTCTGACTAAATCCCAGGAACCTGCAGAGTGTGTACACAGTGATAGGTTCTCATGTGAAAATGGCAAAAGAGGCATTTGCAAAATAAACTTGTGTAGTAACATGCGCAAAGCAGCGGACAGTCTGCAGCGTGCTCTTGCTAACTTAGAGAAGATGGCAATGTCCCCAAGGGCCATGTGGCACCCTCCCCTTGGTCAGGTCGGTAGCCCTGGACTAAAACAGAAATCAGAGGTAACCAGAGGCAAAGCGTCTTGGTCAAAGGCCAAATAACGATTCAAATCCAAAGTGGAATCATGGTATCCATTCACAGCATATCTTCTTGGTCAAAAACTTTGCAGGATAAGTGGAATGCCATAAGCTCAAACACGCTGTCAGAACCTTCAATATTAAAAAGGTATGCCATTCAATTAAGCAATTCGAATGAGCAGACATGCTCCTCATATCCAGAGGCAGTCAGGAGCATTTCAAGGCAACCTGTGTTGACTTCGATGAAACTCTGATCCAAGAGGCGCTGTGCTTGAGCATAGGTACTAAACTCTGCCGATGGTCCAAGTGTAGGATCGTACACAATGCGCCTACCCACAGAACAGTCCTGGTCATGGGACATCAATGGACCCATCAACAGCTCACAATCCAGGGCAGCGTGTGCCGTAGTGGACAGGCAGACATCCAGGGCCCATTGAAAAGGGCACTGGAGGCAGTATAACACAGCTGCATGCAGGTGAAGTAGGCATAATGAAAGGTCAGCCAATAGTCGATGTCAAGAGCTTCTAATGGCATCAAACCAAAAAGCTGCCACATCCGATCACGGTACAGCTGCATCTGGTACCGGCTTGGCAGTACCGCAGGTCGAGCAGCCATTACGGAGCAGCAGTAGAAGTAACAAAATGCCGCAAACCAAGAGGAGCAGCAAGGGAAACCCTCCGAATACACTGGAAAAAATAGAATGAATAAAAACTGGGATTACCCCCAAAAAAGTCTGAAACGAGGTGACAAGGCCAGATCCCACAACCTTAAAAAAGTGGGACAGGCCCACTGTATCAGACGCATTAAATTTTTTGTGAATTAATTCTCCAAAATGCAGGGAGAGATTCGTGTTTAGCAGTGACTGAATCTCACTTGATGTTCTTGCCACCTGCAATTCGAAGGTCTGATAAGCTGATGTGAGAGCCACTTCTTGTTGAAACAATAGCGCTTTGAGACTGCTTAGCTTATTGAAATCTGTTTTCAAAGTAGGAATGGAAGGCCACAGCGAACTATCTACAATCCCGTGTGGGGGTGGAAACAGGACGTTGCTGCAACATGTAACAACTTGTGAAACTGTTACTGTATACGGGATGCCTGCTCGTAAGCCACTGCAGTTTTGGTTATCTAGAATAAGATAATTGCCGTTAGAAAGCAGAGTTAGTGTGGGAATAATAGCTGGGTCCGGGGTCCCTTTAAAAAGCAAGCCAAATTAGGGGCCAAAACGTTGCAGGCGCCATGAATTTTTACTTTCTTACAGACAAGGGAGAGTCCTACTGTAGAGTCACTATCCTCCCCTGCAAAGAAAACTTCCTTGTCTGCTCGCTAACAATCAATCAATCAATCAGGGAATTGTAAGCACGCTACTCACCCGTGAGGGTCTCAAGGCGCTGAGGGGGGGGGTCTGCAGATCTGTTTAGCCGAAGAGCTAGGTCTTGAGGGTCTTCCTGAAAGTGTTCAGGGAGGGGGCGCGTCTGATGTCTGCCGGTAGCTCATTCCAGGTCTTGGCTACAATGTGAGAGAAGGATCTTCCGCCTGCTCTGGCTCGGGGTTTCGGCCAGTGCGAGGTTGGAAGATCGGAGGTTTCTTTTGGGTACGTGGAAGTTGATTCTGTCGTTGAGGTATTTGGGTCCGTTATTGTGTAGGCATTTGTAGGCGTGAGTGAGGATTTTGAAAGTGACTCTTTTCTCCACGGGGAGCCAGTGGAGACTTCGTAGGTGTTGGCTGATGTGTTCGTGTCGGGGGATGCCGAGGACAAGTCTGGCGGCGGTGTTTTGTACTGTCTGGAGTTTGCAGAGTAGGGACTTGTTGATGCCGGCGTAGAGTGCGTTTCCATAATCCAGTCTGCTGGTGATGAGTGCGTGGGTGACTGTCTTCCTTGACTCAGGGGGGATCCACTTGAAGGTCTTGCGGAGGATGCGGAGGGTGTTGAAGCAGCTGGAGGTGACGGCGTTGACCTGTCGGTTCATGGAGAGTGATGAGTCGAGTACGATGCCGAGGTTCTTGGCGTGGTCTGAGGGGGTAGGTGGGCTTCCGAGGGCGGTCGGCCACCAGGTGCTGTCCCATGCAGAAGGGGTGGTACCGAGGTAAGGACCACAATTCATGAATATAACTGCTACCAAGCGGTTCATGTCTACCTACAGGATAGTGTTTCATGCAAGCTGTAAATTGGAAAAGTGAGATTGGCAATAAAATAACCCCATGTATCAACCACACCGCTGAATCAGTTTCTGCCACCGAAAATGGTAACTGTTCTAGTTTCTCAATGTGTAACATAGTGTATGCTGCGTCTTTCATTGACATAAGTTTTTGTTTATCTGTCAAATTAAATGGTAAATACAGAGTGGAAGCATTCAGGTAATCCCATGGAACCCTCCCATTTTGTTTGTAAGGTCCAACCATATTGCATAACTGAACGCAGCTGATTCTGACCATGATACAAAGTAGACACTTCATTTTGAACACTCTGTTTTATTCCATTCAGAAATAGAATTCCTATGGACCACGTAATGTCCTTTTCGCGTGTCTACCCGTGTCTTCCCATCAGGGAAACGCTTGCACCATGATAAGTACGCGTAGTTGTAGACACATTCAGATTTCTCGCCCGGAGCTTCAGTTCACAGCGTAACTACAACTATTCTGGAAACTAATGACGTGTGGTCTTCAGAGACCTAAAGAGCCGCTTGCTAACGAAACAAGAAAGGCAGACAGGAATACTCCTCGTCAGAATCTTAACTACCAACAATTCAAGATATACTTTATGCAAAGAACTGCCTTTTAAAAACTTAAATGAAGCCTTGAGAAAGTCCAGGAGGACGAAACGCGTGTCAGCTGCTGTCTTCTGTTTTTCTGAATGGAATGAAACAGAGTGACTGGATACATCAACCATTGTGGACTATTGTTTGGAAACCTGTTAACGCAGTCTTCAGATTCGATGCTTTTTCTTGCAAGCACTATTGATTGAGGATAAGAGTAACATTGGTTTGGTGTGCTCTGGTGCATTTGTTGGATATGTAGTTGGTATGTGTATGCCATGTGTCATAGTCAGCCAAAGATGGAATGGAGGGAGTATTTAAATTTTTAGCAGTGGCTAAACCGAAACAGTTAGTTTGCTGAACCGTCTGATTTAAAAATATTAGTTGAGATGGTATTAAACATGCATGATGCAAGGACTCAGTACCCTGCACCTGCCAACCCTTTGTACCCCAAATAGATTTTAAATCATCCGTGTCCTTCCAATAATCGTAACCTTTCAGGAATAAATCTGTTATGAAGGAAGAGGAATAAACCAATTTAGTGTGGGTAAGCATGTATTTGTTGCGGGTGGGCACATTTTATTTATGAAAATAGGACACTGGGTCTGATAGATTGTAACCAGAAAATTATCCAAACTTTCTTTTCTGTGTTATTGAACTTCCCTTAAACGGTGTTGGGCAATGCTCCCATTGCGTGTAATTAAAGTGTGGTCTCTGAGTACTGGTCTTGTGCAAAAATGATGGCCATAATGTTGGCAGCAAAATAAATTCGCCTAATTTGCAGAATTTTAATACAGATCTTCAGTATCAAATACAGTGTAATATTGCAAATCAGAAAACAGTGAGTAAACAGCATTGACATCCCGATCATCGAAGGTAAAACAACATCACCCAAAGAAACTCGGAATAAGTATGGAATTTGCAAGGTCTCCGTAGGACCATATACCTCAAATGGTACTTTATCCCAAACAATGCAATCAGTGATTGGGAATGCTGAAATATTAACTAGGGCTTGGTCTCGTTTCATTTTATGAGATAAAGTATGTGGGGCCAGAACTTTGTCAACCAAGTCTACAGCAGAGCGTTCAGGTAAGTAGTGGCCATTAATCAAAAGGAAAAAAAACAGTCACAAAGCCAATCCACATGAAGAGGAACACCATCAACAACACAATCCAGATGTATGTCCATGGTGGGACTAGGTAAGTTCTTTTTAGCCACGAGATGAAAACACATATCCGTGTAGGAGGCACCGCTACAGACGAAGACAACGAAGATGTACCCAAGGAAAAGTTATCTTGGTCCATATAGTAACCACTGGAATCGAGCTGAAACAATGGGGCTCTTCTGCATTGGAAGGGGAATGTATTGTACTTTCAGGAATATCAACTATAACTTCAACTGGTGGAGAAGCATACTTGTTTTCCACAGTTGTAGATGTAGAAGGCAAAACAGTCAATAAATCAATTGAAGACTCCATTTCCCCTTCCAGTTCCTGTGGAGAAGACAAAGAAACCTAATACATTGTACGAAGTGAAAAATCCAGACTCAGAATGCTTGTAGGCATACTATTGAGTATCGACCATATGTTGTAACTTGACATGTTCAATGGAAATAAATCGATACTCCTTGCGACCAGGCAGTGGAGGTAAGATCACAGTACAGGTGCCTTTCAAACCAAGGACTGGGACTGGTGCACGGTACGATGGACCAAAATCATTCTTGTTCTCCACCTTCTCTCGGACCAGATCACCAACTTTAGAAAGCCAGCCAGAAACTGGGATCAGCATTACTACATCCGTGGATGAGGGCAAATGAGTTTTCGCAAGAGCGTCACAACTCTTTTGTAGATCCTGTAATATAGCACAATGGCTATGTATGTCAAACGTTGCGGCAGCCGCCACAACGTCTAGATCATCAAGGTCTGGCACAAACATCTTAATGCCAAAGAGCATTTCGTACTGGGTCCGCCCACCCAGAGATCTTCTAGATAGATTGTTTAGTGCTCGTTGGACTCCATATAGATAAGTCAACTATCCCCGACCTGTACCTAATACCCTTGCTGTTAAAGATTGCTTTAAGTCAGGGTTCATCCGCTCCACAACAAAATTGCCCTTAGGCCGATATGGAGATGAGAATTGCACCTGCAGCCCCATAGACTTCATCGCATCCCGGTAAGCCTTAATGGCAAATGCCGGACCTTGGTCTGAATGGAAGGTGCCACAGGCATATGTCCCAAACATATGCAAATCTTTTATAACAGTTCGAGCGTCAGCACTGTGTTGTGGCCAAACCCAAGGAGCCTAGTGCATGAATCCACTGTAAACAAAATATACTTGAAAGCATTGCCTGATGTCAGAGGACCGCAATGATCAAGATAAATACAACCAAACGTTTGATTTGAAATGAAAAGTTGTGTATGTGGTGGACGTGAAACAATAGAAGGCTTAATCTGCTGACAAATGTCACAGGAAAAAACATATTTGCGCGTTCGCTAATATAAGCCATGCCACCAAAAACGATGCTGTAAAAGCAAAATTGTTGATGTCACCCCTGCATGTGCAGAAGCCATGCCTTCATGGGCAGCCACAAACAAAGAAAGTCTGCGATCCTTTTTGGGAATCAAACGATCACCAACTGATGGAATAGTTACAAATGGAATTTGATCAGGAATTAAATGATAAGTGTAAGGGAATCCCTGGGGAAACTGCGTTTCGTCTTTTGTTGCGGCAATAGCCGCCAACATGTCATCATCAATTTTAGTCATAGACCTAGTAACGGCTGCTACTGAGCATGTGGCAACTGCAGATTTGGCTGCCTCATCAGCCATAGAATTACCAACGGTGTATGCTCCCACACGCTGATGGCCCAGTGTATGGATAACATGTGTGAGTGGCAAACGTTCCTTAAGAGCGGCCACTCTGACCCAAAGCTTTTTATGCTTTATTGCGCTACCTTTCGAATCACGAAAATCATTTTGTTTCCAAAAGAACAAGTTGTCATTAAAGGACTGTACACAGTAAAAGGAATCGAAAACTATAAGTGTAGGCACTTCAGGATCAGCAAACTCAAGACCCAAAACCAAAGGACGTAAGTTAGCCAATTGTGCTGTGCAATCCTCAAGGGATTTAAAATCACCGTTCACTATCGTGCCTGTCACAATTGCGCAGTCTGCGGAATAAGCATGTTTAGAACCAATGGCTGGCTGCGCAGGCCCATCAGTGTAAATTATACATCTGTACTGATCAAGAGGGAGTAGTGATAAAGGAGGAGGATGAACGTATTCATATCGTAAAAACTCTTGTGTTTGCAAAGAAGGATCAAAGATAAAATTGACATCAGCCGACGTCAACGAACTAGCCCATTTTATCCAACGAGGATGCAGGGCTTTAGAATTGGGTACACTCGCCTTCGTGCCAGCCTCTAAGGCAGGCACCGGCGAAACCATGAAAATGCGTTTCCCCTGAGCAATAGAGCGTTCCTTGGGAATGGCCATCTGTACTGCCATCATAATTTTTTCGGTGGAAGAAAAAGCATCTCAGCAGGAGTATACAAATGTGATTTATAAGCTATTGGAACTGTGTCCCCTTCATTGAAAGTCACGTAGTTGAATCCTAACTCTCCTGGTCCAATCCTTATGACCAAATTTGTGGTATTGTTTCTAGCTAACAAGAATTGAGTCGTGAGCAGTTCAGACTGCAAAGACCTAAGTACTGCGGTATGTTCCGGAAGCCAACTGGAAGACAAAAAAGAAGGTTGTATCAACGCGTATATCGGTTTGATACGTTGGGCATAATCAGGATTGTAGGTCCTGCCAAAATTTAAGAAACCCAGCAAAGATTGTAATTTTTGAGGGTAGATGGAGTTTGCAATTGAGCACATTTCTTCAAAAAGTGGGGGACTAACCCCATACCTTAATTATTGTGCTCATAACCAAGAAAAAGGACAGCCAAAAAGGCTATACGCGACTTCGCAAAATTGAACTTATAACCTAACTTCGCTAAATGTGTGATAATGAGATCTACACGCATAAGATGTGGATTCCTTTCATCATCCGTCAAGTGTATGTCATTGACATACGAGAAGGCATCAGGGTCGATTTCATGTAAAATCAACACAATGCATGCCGCAAACACTCCTGGGCTATTCGTATATCCCATGGGCAATCTCGTATATCGTCTTTGATTACCTAGAGCGCTGAATGCAGTCAAGTCACGGCTTTCAGCAGCCAATGTGTGACTAAAAAATCCATTGGAAATATCCAAAGTAGTTTTATATTTCTTTCGAACAATGTTATTTACTAATGCAGAGCTGTGTGTGTTCTGAACCGCAAAGGTGCGAACATGACTGTTCAAGTGTCTGTAGTCTAAAACACAGGGTTCAATCACACCCTGATATTCCAATTGAGTCGAAATGTCACCAGCGGATGCTTTAGCATTACGTTTAATAGGATATTGCGGTTGGGGCTGTCGCGTAGACCGCAAAGGAATAACATGCACGGGCGAATCCTTGTCCCAACCCACCTGATTGCAATATAATGCAGGAGCTAAGTCTAGAGCCCACTCCGAAGCATAAGCATTTTTAGTCTCTTCTGGGACATATATTTGAAAAACATGGTAGAATAACCTCCTCTCCCCTAGAGGAAGCGAGGACAAAGGGGGGAGGCCAATTAACCTCCCCCAACAAAATATCATAAGAAGACGTCAGATTGTCGCAAAAGACTGCCTTGACAGTACGTTTAATACCTCCTTCAATTTGGAGGCTTACTTCATAAAGCCTATCAGGGGGTGCTACATGGATGTCTGGTGTTTTAATGGTAATGAAAGGGTCAGTTGCTTTCGCGTCCAGATGCTGGTGGAAAGTCTGCCGCACGATGGTAACCTCCACAGTGCTGTCGAGGAGGGTTACCGCCCACCTTCTGTCGAGGAGGAGGGTTCTCACTGTCTGAGGCATACTTTGCACTCACTGCGGTACCCTTTTTCTTCTGAAACGGGGCTCGATATTGAGGTGGTTCCTCCTGCTTGACTTTCACATCAAACTGGCTCTGCGGGTCTCGCCTTGACTGCATGGACACGCCTTGTCTGCGATCCTGAATTGTTGATCCGACGATTCCTGAAAGAAACGAGGAGAATGAGGATCAGGAACCTGGAACCTCTCGGGTGTCTTAATTTTAGAGCGGTCATGTAAATCCTGTGTATGTTCGGAAGCATCTGGTAGAGGCGAACCAGCACAAGAACCAGGCTTCTGCTGTTGCTGCCGCAAATTTTTATTCCATGTCTTTTTTGGAAAGACTGGACAACCCTCCTTATCCCGAGGGGGTTTATTTTGTGTCTGTGTAAATGGCCGGACCCCCAAATTATTGCGTCCTAGGGACATATAAACATCCGCAATAATTATCGGCAACGGTCACTCCCGATCAGCCTCCACCACCGCCGCCAGGCGTTGACGCACCTGAAGGCAAACCGCTTCACCTTTAATGTTGGCCAGAATCATATCGGAGACAATAGGGAACATGCCCACCAACCTCATCCCCAAATTCAGAGCTGGACCAGCCCCGTGTTCATCCTGTACTTGTTTTAGAATGCTCTGCAGAACGCTCATGGAGGGGGTGCCAAAGCACAGTGTTTACACTCAAGCAAACACCGTACCCCAGGTGTTGCAGTCCGCTCAAGGAGGAATCAGACCACTCGGCAAACATATCGTGAGGATTCTCTGCCTTTCAACAGGAGATGTATGGGGAAAAACAGCCTCAAGCTGTTCAATTTTTTGTGCTATCCAAAACGGTAAGTCCTCACGAATTTGAGTATGTTTTTCCAGCACCGAGTTAATCATGACGGGACTGATCACAAGTCCTCCACTCTGCATTGGTGCTGGAAGAGCAGCTCCAGCCGGAGCTACCAAAAGTGCACGAGACATACACTGTATGACTCGTCTATGAAGATGAACTAATTGTGTGTATAGCAAACGTAGCCCCACGATAGAAACATTGAGATAATTGGGATGTGGTGTAAAGCCAGCCAAAACTGGCCAAGTAGCCCCATCGATAGACAAGGGGCCCATTCAAACAAAAGAGACAGGGTAAGGAAGGGCGCTATTAAACCAAATGGTATGCTCACAGGACATCAACTGAACTTCAATCATCGCATAAGGATGATATGCTGCTGGAGGAGCAGCAGGCGTGTAAGTATGGAAAAAATTATCATTAGCATCAACCGTCGGAAATGTAACCCGAGAATAAAACACTTCGAAGCGGTATGCTGGATCTGCATCAACCACGAAAATAATTGTAGCCCCCGCTTTGCGGATCCCGTGCTGAGTCAAATAATTTGTAACTGCTGCTCGCTATGCGCTGGTATAACGACCGGTTGTGCTATGTGAAAGGTGAAAAAGATTGAATTAAATGGTAGCGCACAACAGGTCTAAAAAAAACTTTTAAACTTCAAGCTTGAAAAACCTCCCAAAATAGTTATACCCTATAAATGCAGGAGGCGAAGCCCCCCCCCATGCGGACATCTCCGTATCGTGGACAAGTACAAGCGCTACTCAGGGGTACCTTTAATAAGTACCAGACCAAACTTTGGCGGTGCCATGTTGCAGAGATTCTTCACAAGCACAGAACTATGCGTAGGATTATAGGGCACCACACTGCATAGGGACTGAGTCATCCTACCACCTTAGTACCCATGAGCCCAGGACTGACTAGTTATAGTGTCTCATTTGCTCTCTTACTATCTCACAGAGGAACAAGTTATTAGACACCCCCGAACACAGCACTCCCGACTCTCTAAGGAATCGCGGTTGCAAGACACACCCTTTCGCTCACACTCTTGTACTTGCCCACAATAAGATCTGACAGAGACACAAACAAGTTTAAAATATTTATTTTAACTAACGTGCTCTAATATGCAGTATACGTGCCACAATAAGCAGGAAAATGCATAACACAAATACGGTCAGCATAGCAAGTAGTCCGTAAATCATGAAAGGAGCTGTCATTATGAAAAGCAGTGTAGCCTAATCTCCCTCCCCTTGTATAGAAGCAGAATTGTTATTTATTAGAAGGTCTCTGGGCGTTATCTGCAGATTCCGTACCTCAGTCTATAGATGGTAGTTCTACATCAGAGGTGCTTTCATGCTCTTCTCCCTAGAAAGGTCCCTCTCCAAGTGTGTGCTACCTATTTGTGTATTCCAATAAGACCAAAGTACGTATTCCTAAACAACAGCTGCATCGGTATGTTTTGTCTAGGTGCTAGGGCCTGACCAGAACAGAATAACAAGGGGCATTGTTGATCAACCTTGCTCACAATGTTCAGACTAAATCCCAGGAACCTGCAGAGTGTGAACACAGCAGTAGGTTCTCATGTGAAAATGGCATTTGCAAAATAAACTTATATAGTAACATGCGCAAAGCAGTGGACAGTCTGCAGCGTGCTCGTGCTAACTTAGAGAAGACAACAATGTTCCCATGGGCCAAATGACAGTGTAACATTGCTGTTGCCCACAACCGCAGACCTCGTTCCCAGAGGCGCACCACGTAGCATGTTTATGGAGCAAAGGTGGTTCCATCTAATTACCGCAGCAGCCGCTGAGAGAGGTGTGGCAGCCCATAAGTGTTCCGCAGAGCTCTGTTCACATCACTAGAAGCTGAAGCATCCCAGGGTGGCCTAAGAATGCATTCATCATTAATTGAATATGCTGGGGACAGCAATACACATGGGCCTTTAAAGGATCCATCAGTACCTCATTGTCTGGTGGCGCAACAAATTGTGATCCAAGATATATACCCAGGACGCATTCGTGGCTGCAAACCAAACAGCGCAAGACAGGTTGTATGCAGTCAAGCCAGACAGGCCTGAAGGATAAGAACCAGTGCTTGTTCAGTTCTTGACGTTGAGGTGTGCCGAAGCAGTGTACCATGCGCTCACGACAACACAGCACAAGAAGTGCTGTCTCCATTTCGGGTTGAACTGTGACGTCCATTGCAGAGCAGAAAAATTCAAATCAGGATTCCCACCACAAGTAGCAGGACAAGCGGGAGCCCTCCAAATATGCTTCCAAACACGGAATGTATGAAAGATGGTATAACTCCAAAAATCGTCTGAATGGTGCTAAGCAGACCAGAGCTGATACATTTAAAAAAGTGCACTATTCCTTTCGTATCAGACATGTTAAAGATACGGTGGACCAGCTCCCCAAAATGCAGCAGGAAGTTAGCATGGAGTAGTGTCTTCAGACTAGGGCCTTGCAACCTAGAGATTAAACGTCTCTCTGGCGGCCACATCCTTCAGTTTGCTCAGAGAATGAAAGTGTATGTTGGAAACATTTATCGAAGGCCATAGCGTTGCCTCCCTAACTGTGCGGGCCGGTGGAAACAATACTTGTGTGCAACAAGTTACTACGGAATTAATCATCACCAGATATGCAATGCCTGGTGTCATCCCGCAGCAGCCTTGATCATTCAGCATCAAATAGCTCCCATTCGAGAGCAGCCTGAAAACCGGATGAATCATGGCAGCTGGAGAACCCTTCAGATAACAGGACAAGTTTGCGACTGAAGCATTGCATGTTCCATGAAGAGAAATGTCCTTGCAAACTAGGGACCCGCTTACAGCATTCTCACAGTCGGATCAGCTAAGAGAAACTTCAGTGTCCCCATTCCTGATCTAAATCTGAATGGCAATTCCCAGTACTCATGTACATAACCTTCCCCAAGCTCTTCGTATCTGCCTACCTGGTGATATTGGAGACAGTATTGGAATTGGAAAGTCGTGGGTGGATGGTGTCTCAGCCACGATGAAAGGTAATTGGTCTAATTTATCAATGTGTAACATAGTATATTTTGCATTTCTTTGTGCCATCACAATCTGTCTTTCAGTTAGATCGTATGCCTTAAACAGACTTGTGCTATTGATGTAACGCCACAGCATGTGTCCAGAACGTAATGTTTACAACATCCAGTTTAATAACACAATGGACCCTAATTGCGATTGCCCATGTTGCAGGATAGACATATCTATTGCAGAAGACAGTATGTTACCCAGTGAATACATTCTGGATGTTAATGTGATCATACCATTGTCAACCACAGCCAAAGCCTTTTCTAAATTAACCCTTTCAATCTAGCGCAGTCTCTCAGCAGCTTCCTGTTGAGAACCTTTCCACAGCTCATTGTATACTGCATACAAGAAGTGCTTTTGACGTGGCTTCTGGGGACCTAATAGAAAATTCCTGAGATACATATCATCAGACAGAAGGGACAAGTGTTGCTCCACCTGAGAGAGTGTTGAGGTATTTAGCCAATCAAGGCACAACTTCCCAACACTATATGATGTCATCCCCCCTAGGGGTCTGACTGGACATATCGCTGATCAGGCCTATTAATCCAGAACCCTCCGGTGTTACCCATGAATCTAGTTTGGCACCCATTTGTGTCCACAGGCCAAACCAACCATCCCTTCCAATTGGGGTCTGATGAATTGTAAGAATCTTTTCGTATCAAGATGTCTAGTGTATCCTCGCCGAATTATGTCACTTATTGCCAACCCTCAATGCGTGTAAAGGAGGGAATCCAAGGTGTGTTCTAATTCTTCTTCTTGGCTATCCCAAGACAGGAAGTCTGTTGCACAGTTTTATTTAGGAAAATCATCTGGTGTGGTATGAGGCATGCTCTGAACAAAGCCTCATTTCCCTGAACCTACCAATCTTTCGTCCCCCAAATACATTTTGTGTCAATGGTGTCCTTCCAAAAGTCGAACCCTTGTACAGACAGTTGGGAAATACAAGAAGCAGAGTATATCAGATTAGTGTTTATCAGCATATTGTTTTTTGCAGGTGTGGGTGCAAGCCTATGATAGTAAGAGGCTGGGTCGGATTTGTCAAAAACCCTTAAAATATGCAAATTTCTGTGCAAATTCTTTTTAACTACCTTTTGGTGGTGTTTGGCAGTGTTCCCATTGGGTGTAATTGTAAACAACACGTGGAATACTAGCTTTGTGTAGAAAATGGTGACCATAATGTTGATAGCAGAACATAGCACCAAAATTAGATGTATCATCATACAATTAATCATTGGAAAATGCAGCTGATTGCTCTAGATATGTAAGCATATTGTGCACTGTTTCAATGTCCCAGTCATCAGAGAAAGTACTAGAGGTGATGATATCATTTATGGAAATTTTAAACAAATATGGAATTTGTAAAGGTTCAGTAGTACCATACACATCATACGATACCCTGTCCCAAACAATTTCTTCAGGAACTGGAACTACTGTAATGTTCACCAGGGACAGGTCCCTCAATTCACAGTGTGAAGATGCATGTGGTTTCAGAACCAAGTTCACTAGTTGTACTGCCGAGCATTCTGGGGGATTGTGTCCATTCAGAAGTAGGAAAAAGACAGTCACCAAACCAATACAGAGTACTAAGAAAAGTAACCCCATTGTAATCCAGAGATGTAACCAGGAAGGGATGAAGTAAGTCTTTTTTAGCCAGTGGTAGAAAGCATACACCCGTAGCTTGAAAGGGAGAGTCGGTGGTGGTTCAGGTTCACTTGAATTCGATGAGAAGTTATCATAATGCACAAAGTAGCCAGACGCCGACCGGTCCATTTTTAGCAGCTCAGAAGGTTTTGAAGAACTGGGAGATGACTTGTTCTGTGACATATTTACATAGACGTCATTGATGTTCCGAATAGAAATTCGTATTTCTGTACTTGTTCGTTGTACAGTAATTGGTGTTTCAACAGGCAGAAGATGAACTTCAATGTTGTTTACAGCTTCACTTTGGAGAGTTGAGTATTCTGTATTTATTAAAGCTTTCATCTGAACTTCCTGAACTTTAGCGAGAGGAGTAAAGCAGCTACTCAGGAGCCCACGCAGCCTTCTGTTGACAATCGGCCGAATAGTGTGGTTTGATCAGATCAATAGAGACAAACCTTTTGTCTCGGCGACCGGAAAGTGGCGGAAGAAGTACAGTTCTAGTACCTTCAACAGCCAGGAAAGGTACAGGCTGGCCCAAATTCTTTTTTGGCCACTATTTTTTCTCTGACCAGGTCCCCAACCTTCGGGACTCAGGCAGGTCTTGCCGGTACAACCTTTACTTCCCCAGTGGCAGTACATTTTTACTTGGACATTGCTTTGTAAAGCCCAGAATTCATTGAGTTCCTGTAAATCGTTTTTTCCTCTCAACAACAAAATTTCCCTCACAATGGTACGGAGAGGAGTACCACAAGGCCACACCCAAACTTCCCATGGCTTCTTTGTAAGCATGAGAACTAAACGACAGACCCTGGTCAGAATATAGTGTGCCAATTGCATATGTCCCAATAGAGACATGCAAATCCTTTATAACAGTTTGAGCGTCAGCCGAACGCTGTGGCCAAACCCACAGGAATCTGGAGCATGAATCTACTGCCACTAAGATATACTTCTAAGCCCCATCTGATTGTAAGTGATCTAATTATACACAAGCCAAGGGCTTGTCTGAAATTAATAGAGGTGTCTGTGCTTGACGTGCTACGGTGGAGCCTTTCATCTGCTGGCAGCTGTCGCATTTAAGGACAAAGTCCTTGTTCTGTTTTGATAGATTTGGCCACCAATAGCAGTGCTTCAGTACTGAAACTGTAGCAGTAATCCCTGCGTGAACGGTACCTAGACACTCATGTACAGCTAGTATTAGTCCTAATCTGCGATCAATGTTTGGTATTACTCTATCCCCCACTCCTGGAATCTGAGCATACAGAATGTTTTGTACATCTAACTTGTAGGAGTACTTGAGTGGAAAGACTTTTGGCAGGGCTGATCTGTTGCGTGTGGCATTAACTGCCACCATAGTTGTTCCGTCTATCCTGTACTTGAGTGAGTTATTGCAGCAGCGGCAGCAGTACAAAATGTTGCCTTGGTGGCTTCATCCACCCTGCAATTCCCTGTAACGTGTACGACAACATGTTGATCACTCAATGTATGAATAACATGAGTCCATGTCAGGCATTCTTTCTGCATTGCCACTTGTTTCCAAAGCATCTTGTGCTTTACTGTGCAAACTTTAGAATCTCTAAATCCATTCTGGCCCCAATAGTGTAGATATTCATTATATGACTGGACACAGTAAAACAAATCACACACAATAAGTGTGGGGAATTCACGATCCGTATTTTGTAGTGCCAGCATCAGGGCTTTGAGTTCTGCCAGCTGCGCTGTACAGTCCCCTAGGGACTGAGAGTGTGTTTTTCCAGGACCTAACTTTCTATCATGCATGCACCCTTTAACAATTTTGCATGCCGTGGATTATTGCTGTTTTGTTCCTACTGCAGGCTCGGCAGAACCATTGGTATAAATGTTGCATTCCTATCGATCTAGAGGCATAATTTAATTCGGCAGAGGACATTCTTGTTTGTACTTCAAGAATGCTTGTGTTTGTGATGTAGAGTCAAATCTGTAATCTACATCTGTGGCAGTGAGAGAGTTAGCCCATTGAATCCATCTTGGATGCAAAGCTTTAGCATTTTGAACGCTCGCTTTAGTGACGGCCTCTAAGGCCGGTACCGCGGTCACACCAGTTATGCATTTCCCCTGTGCTTGTTCTCTCTCTCTCTCACTACAGCAGTGTGTGCACCACAGCAGTCCTTCTTTTTGGAAGAGAGTCCACATGTCCACAAATGTACTGAAGAGTTATTGTGTGAGGTCCTACTTTTATACCCTGGTTCTGGAAGGTGGAAGAAGTTTCTAGACAGTGACTTTAAAGTGCATGGGATTTCTTGGCTCCCCTGCCCCGGCTCCAAGCTGGCTGCAGTGACAATGTGAGGTTGTTGGGCCCTTTGTGTGAAGGGACAGCAAAGGCTATTTAATCACAAGGGGGGCTGTGCTTAGGTCCATCCCTCTATCCTGCCAGCACATGGCCCATTCAGGCACACCTAATCCCTCTATTGTGTGACTGCCAGGGAGGAATTCATAAAGTCTGTCAGCTACACCCAGTCATGTGATCAAGGCCAGACTACAGGAACAAAAGGGCTTATATTTGATTAAAAAACCTGACTTTCCCATTAAATAGGGCTGTTTACCACAGTCCCAAAGACACCAAACATGAAATAGCTACCTTCTCTCAATTGGAAATTACAGCTTATTAAATGTAATAAGAATCCCCAATGTTGTCCTCCAAGAGGGCTAGGCGTTACAGTTGTGAAAAACAAATTTAGGAGTTTTTCACTACCAGGACATGTAAACGTAAATGTACATGTCCAACTATTCAATTACACAGCATCCTGTCCTATGGGCTATCTAGAGCCTACCTTAGTAGAGACTTGTATGTAATAAAAGGAGATTAAGAATTGGCAAGGAGGTTTAAATGCCAAGTCAAAACTATACAGATGCTGCAATAGCAGACCTGGGACATTTTTTAAGGTGCTACTTAAGTGGGTGGCACAATAAGTGCTGCAGGCCCTCTGGTAGCATTTAATTTAAGGGCCCTGAGTATATGGTGTGCCACTCTACAAGGGACTTATAAGTAAATGAAATATGCCAATTGGGTATAAGCCAAAGTAAACATGTTTTAGGGGAGTGAGCACAAGCACTTTAGTACAGGATAGCAGTGGTAAAGTGCACAGGGTCCTAAGACCAACAAAAATAAAGAGGGTGAGGTATAACATTTGGGGTAAGACCACCCTAAAGCTGACAGGTGAAACATTGGCTATCAACTTCATGAGCCGGCAACTAGAGCCTCTTGTGTAAGAACTGCATTAGGGCATGTGGCTGCAGCGCCTCAGTTACGATTCCCTGTTCAGTGCGCCAAGCATTAGTTACAGTTTTGTAAGAAAGGAGTCTTCTCCTGTGGATAGCGTATTGCTTTATGAATGCATTGGAAGTAAGGAGCTGACCATTGTAGAATAAATCTTACAGGGTTTTAAGACCCACTATGGTCCAGTGTCTTAGTTCTGAATGAGAAAGAATGCCCCTGAGTCTCGGTCGGCCCAGAAAGTGGATGGCAGGTGCATAGGGGGTTACCTGTTTAGTATGTCACAGGCTTCCACGAAAACAACTGTGCGCTACTCACAATAAACCTGGAGAAGCAGCTTCTATTGTGGCAGATGGATGGAAGGGATGTGACTGGTTGGCAAGATTCAAGGGCCCCATGCTACTACTAGTGGCGCCAAGAGAGCAACCGGAAAGCCAACTGTGCACCCCCTACAATTGCACCACCAAGTAAAAGTGTTCCAAATTAGGGGCTTCTAGTCTTTTTTTTTTTTTTTTTATTTATTAAAAAAAAAAATAATTTTAAACAAAAAAAGAAACATAAAAATACAATCAGTCTTGTTGCACAGTGTAGCATCGTGACAAAAACATATACAGCCAGCCAAAGTCAGTAATGTACAGAGATGCCAAAAAACCTCAGACAGACCATCTGCAAATAAAAGAAACACAATGGCGGCAAACCCATATATTATACTGAATTTCGAAGCCCAAACCCTAACAACTGCACAAGCCTGTTATGTGTGAAACAGGGGGGACTGTGGCCACCTAGCACCTCAACACGCGGGTGGGGATGGGAAACCAAAAGCAGGTTAATTAGCAAGAGGAGGGTTAGTGTTATCTGGAGTGGAGGTTCCCCTACCATTGTTGTCCGCTACTCTAGTGGACAGATATGTCGTGTAAAGCTCCCAGAAGTTCTTGGGGCGACTCCGGGGGGGGAGTAATTCGCTGAAATTTTCGGTTTGCGTACTGCAATAAAGCATGTCGCGTGCCCATTGTGCCATTGTGGGTATAGGGCCCCCAGACCAGCTGATCGCCACCCTCCGTTTTGCAATGAGGAGCCCCATATCCACCAGTCTCTGTATGCCCCTGGGAGTTTGCTTGGAATATCCCAAAAGGGCCAATGCAGGGTCCGGAGATAAAGTTGAATCCGTTATTTTCCCCAGTTCACTGAAGACCGAGTCCCAAAACTTGTGCACCCCTGGGCACTACCAGGCCAGGTGGAAAAAATCTGCCAGCTGTGCATGTCACCGCTCGCACGCCGGGGTGACTCTTAGCCCGTACCCATGTAACCTCTCTGGGGTATAGTATACTCTATTTATAAACTTGAAGTGGATCAGTCTATGTCTGGCGTTCAAGGAGATACAACGTGTATTAGCACAGCAGTAAGTCCACATGGTGTCATCTATAGCGCGCTGCAGGTCCCGTTGCCAGGCCAGCCTGGCTTTGGTATAATGGTTCGCCCTATGCGACATTGACAGTTTATATATATTAGAGACGATCTTACGGGAGGACCTAGCTTTGATGGTTTAGGTCAACTCCATCAACTCAGGAGGTTCTTGGAGGTCCTCCCCCAGTATGTCGTACAACGCATGTCTTGTTCTATGGAACTGGAACCTCTGTAGGAGCGAGACAGTAGGCACCAAGGTCTCCAGTTCCTCCCCTTTTTTGACTACCCCGTCATGAAACAGGTCCCCTACAGTGTGGGTGTTTAAAGATTGCAGCACGCGTATAACTCCTTTGTCTCTACATGGTGGCAGCCAGCGGGTCCACTCAATTGGCATAGCCGGGGAGTACAGAAGAGCGCCTGCTTGTAGTTTTAATAGGTGATGCCACGCATGTCGGGTCAAGTTAATGGAGTCTAGTATACATGTTCTTCGATCGATAGGTTCCAAAATCATGGCCGGTAGTGGGAGCGGGTCAGCAATAATCGTCTCCATGCGAAGATGCGGAACGTCTGGCGAACCGTGGATCCAGTAATAAGCCTGAGCACTTTGCGCCGCTCTATAATATAAATTTAGGTCCGGCGCACCCAGCCCCCCCATGTGATATGGTAGGGTAAGTATCTGCCATTTCACCCTAGCTTGTTTACCCGCCCAGGCCAATTTGATCAATAGTTTGGTGACTCTATGGAAAAAGGAGCAAAGTAAGACTATGGGGATATTTGTGAAAAGGATGAGGAACCTGGGCAGCACCACCATTTTCATTATGGAAATCCTACCTAAAAGATACAGGGGCTGCCTAATCCAGACGTCCACATCATCCTCTAATCTACTGACAGCGGTGCCATAATTTTCCTGAAATACCGTTTCCGAATTAGTGTGTATCTGGATGCCCAAATAAAGTACCGCCTCCGTGGTCCATTGTACTGGATAATCCTGGTCAAAAGGAATCGTAACCGGGGTAAGTGGAAAAACCATGGACTTAGGCCAATTCACCCGCAGTCCCGACAGCGCCCCGAAGTGCACCACCTCCCTTAAGACTGAAGAGAGATTTTCTTCAGGGTTGCGAACGTATAATAACGTGTCGTCCGCGTATGTGGACACTATGAGTTCGTATTTCGGGACCCGGATACCCCTGTGGCTATGGTACTCTCTCAGTGCGCAAGCCAGGGGCTCAGCAACCAGCGCGTATAGTAAGGGGGACAGCGGGCAACCCTATCGTGTCCCTCTAGAAATAGCAATGGAATCTGTCACCAAGTTCCCTATTTTAATTCTGGCGGAGGGGGAGTTGTATAGAATCCCAATCAGTTGTAGGAAGACTGGACCCAATCCCATTCTGGACAGCACATGGCGCATGAAGGGCCATTCGACAGAGTCGAAGGCCTTCTCCATGTCGAGGAAGACTGCGACCGCCTTAGAGTTCTGCTTGACATGTTGTATGGCTCCGAAGACCGTGCGGAGATTGTAGGTGAGGTTCCTATCAGGGATAAACCCTGCCTGCTCAGGAGCAACCAACATCAGAGCCAGGGGGACTAAGCAGTTAGCTAGGATCTTGTCAAATAATTTGGTATCAACATTGAGCAGGGAGAGTGGGCGGTAAGACCCACACTGCTCCAGAGGCTTCCCTGGTTTGGGGATTGCGACTATGATTGCTTCTCTCATCGTGGGCGGCATTGTGCCCAACACACGAATGTCCTCGAAGAGGGCAGATAAGTGCGGGAGTAAGACGTCCATAAATGCTTTGTAGAAGGCAACCGTGAGGTCATCCACGCCAGGCGCCCCCGAAGCTTTCATACCCGAAAGTGCCAATTGTATCTCGTCTTTTTCTATGGGCCTCATGAGAAACTCTCGGTGAGTGTTGGTGAGGAACGGTAATTTAATAAGCGCGAGATAATCTAAAATTTCATCCTCCGTCCCCGCCGCGCGAGACGTGTAGAGGTTGGCATAAAATTGTTTAAACATGTTCGCTATTTCCGTCTCCTCCGTTAGAATTTCACCCTCCAACAATAAAAGTTCGGGGACCTGTATTTTACTACGCTTTTTCTTCAATATTTGCGCCAGTACGGCGCTCGGCCTGTCACCTTCTCCATAAACCCGCGCCGTGGCGTATTTGCCCAAGTGTTTAACTTCGCTGTCAGCCGCATCCTGGTATTCTCCCAGCAATTCTTTTATTTTGCGTGTTATTGCCTCATCAGCCTGTGTTAGTTGACGCTTCTCTAAAACTCCCAGTTTCTTTTCCAGATCTGCCAGCCGCTGTCGAATAGAACGGAGAACCCCAGAGTGTTTGGCCATGGCAATGCCACGTATATAAACCTTGAAGGCTTCCCAGACCACCTGAAAACTATCTACTGACCCCACGTTGATGGTGAAGAAAGCTTCAGCCAGGTCCTCCCTAAAGACCGGGTCAAGTAGCGAGTAAGGGGGGAACCTCCATGTGAACGGCGGAATAGTTTTCCGGGGCGTGGTAATAACTAGTAGCAATGGGGAATGATCCGATAGAGAGCGAGGAAGCACCAAGCATTCTCTGACGTGGGCAGTGAGGGGCGAGGAAGCCAACCAATAGTCAATGCGGGTATGCAAATTATGATAAGCAGAGTAGTGAGTGTAACCTCCCCTGCCCGGATACCACGTGCGCCAGACATCACATAGGTCGAAGCGGATCATGGCATCCTCAAGTGCTTTGGCTGCGGCGGAGGGACGCCTCGCGGGGCCCCCCGATCTATCTATACTTGGGTGTCTAACCAGGTTCAGTCCCCCCCCCACAGAAAACTCCCCTCCGTGTACTTACCAACAGTATGTTCTAGTGATCTATAAAATTCCGGGCAGTCGAAGTTAGGGCTGTATATGTTAACAATCACTAACTCCATACCTTTCCCACGGCATCTGTAAATAGCATATCGGCCATCTCTGTCTGTGTCTAATGGTGCCAATGAGAGCTGAGATTTAGGATTAACCCATGTCAGCACACCGCGCGCCTGAGTAGTGAAGCCTGAGGCATGTATGTTATCTAATAACCCTCTATGGTGAAGTAGTGGGCTATTGAGGAGAAGATGTGTCTCCTGAAGCAGGGCTATGTCTACATTCTGTCTATGCAAGTAATTCAACACTTTTCGGAGTTTCCTGTGATCATTGAGCCCCCTAACATTCCACGTAAGGGCACGGAGGGTATCAAAGGCCGCAGGGGCGTTACCGTTACCGGGTTCCACCATCGTGCGTGGTTAATTGTATTACGCAATCTGACCTAAGCCGCCAGCAACCAACTAGTACATTTTGTGCAGACTGATAGAAAACTTCAAACATTGAAAACAACATTGCAAAACTACCAACCCTACCTCCCTCCACCCACGTCAGACCACCCCCAACTTGTCTGCGATACATCCCGTTGGACTACCAATCAGTCCTCCGCCCCCCCCACCCCAAAAGAAATATACCTTCCCTAATGTGCTTCACACGTGGGCAGAAGTCGCCCGACCAACAAGGAGTTCTATCCAAACATCGAAGAGCCCACCCCGGACCCCGTCAGATGGTAATTGAGCAACTACATAAATCACAGTGTTTCAAGTCTGAAGAGCACTCGAAGGCATATCCCTTCGATCCCGTCGTCTGACCAAGACGTGGAAAAGAATCAAAGCCGGCCCCACTCAATAGTCCTGGGGAAGTCCCATTGTGATCGAGTCTCTCGCATGCCATTGGGCATATGACCCAACCCCCCCAGTGCAACCCCCACCAAGCCAACCCTGACCCCAACCAATGGTATTAATGTAACCATCCCAGGGGGTATCTCCCCAGGGAGCCAGCCGTCCAGTGAAAGGAATAACCGGCAACGGCCAGTACTCAGTAGGCCCATGCGGGCAACAACCCACCCTGTATCCCCGTCTCTAGCTATACTTATCGACGGGAGGTGTATTGTCCCAATCATTCCTGTTCCTCCAATGTTCCTCCAGCCACTTCATCGAGTAATTGCCACTCCGGACTGTGGCGTAGTTCCTTGGACCAGTCTTTAAGAGCCCTCTGCAGGGCCTTGGGGTCGGTAAAGATGTGTGAGCGGCCCTTTCTGTTGACCCGCAGTCTCGCTGGATACAACATGGCGTAGTCGATGCCCAGGTCACGTAGTTGTTTCTTCATAGGCAAAAATAGTCGACGCGCTTCCTGTACCTTGATGGTAAAGTCCCGGAATAGTGAGATCGTGGGGCCCTCAAAGGCCAGTGGTTGCTTTTCTCTAGCAAGTTTCAGCGCAACGTCCCTATCTCGGTAGTTTAGCAGTTTAGCGAGGATTGGCCTAGGTGCCGCCCCTGGGGGTGGGCGAGGCCCCAGGGACTGGTGGGCCCTCTCCACCATAAACATCGTGGAGAAAGTTCCTTCCCCGAGCAAGTTAACCAGCAATTTCTCGATGAATTGTTCCATGTTACCAGTGGGGGTTGACTCAGGCAGGCCCGTGATTCTAAGATTGCAGCGACGAGAGCGGGCCTCCAAATCCTCAGTTTTGTCTTGCAAGACCCGCAGGACTCTACCAAGCTGCTTATGTTCGGTGTCTAGAGTTGTGTGTGCTTCCTCTACCTCCGTAATTCTGCGTTCCGACATTTCTAGTCTTTCGGTATGTTTATCAAGGCGCTCTGCCATTCTGTCCATCCTATATGATAATGCATCCATCTTCGTGCCCAGTGATGAAATACCGCTCTGTAGACTCTTCTTCATAGCTACCAACATACTACGGATGTCCGGGCCAGCGGCATCGTTCGGCGCCCCCTGCATTCTGTCAGCGTCTTCAGTGGAGGTGTCTCAAGACTTCGATTTCTTCTGCTCAAACGAGAGCTTTGGCGGCGCCCTGTCCACTCTGCCCATCTTTGCCACCAATACGTCCCAGCAGGGGGATCGACGATTCTCCCCTTAGTCAGTGCTCAGGGTGATACAGGTCTAGGCCGTCCGCCAACGAGAAGTACCTCCACCAATTCCCTTCAAAGATTAATGCTCATGCAGAGAGGCTCCTATGACAGGTAGCGCAGGCCTACCCATCCAAGCGGCCTAGCGGGGAATCCGGGCCCCACGGCCTCAGCCCATACACCACCACCAAAGCGCTGCAGGTCTGCTCCCATGTAGGCTCCTCAATCCCAGTGAGGCGCCCAGCGAGCGCGGTCCCTGCACAATCGTCATCCACCTCCGGCAGCCCGTGACAGGTCCCCGCCTCCACTGTCAGCTACTTCTGGTACTCAGTAGGCGCCAGCAAGCCACCGGACCGCAAGCCGGGTGGGCAGCGCCAGAAAGAGCCCTGCAGGGCAGCCGTCTCCCGCAATGGTATGAAATGCCGGGAAGGGCCGCCGCAAATCCAAGCACACAGACGCTCAGGTAATCGCCGGTGATGATATCAGGGAGCACTCACGCGGGGACCACAGCAAGCATATCACCAGCCCTGCCCAGGGGCGGAAATCGCACCTCCTGCAGATGTCGCCACGCAATGTGGCCGCGGTCTTGTACGCACACCGTGCGCCGCCCCAAGATGGCGGACCCGGAGGCCCGAGTACCCCCCAAATCTTCAGGGACTCAGGGTGTATCCGCGATGTCCCAGTCCATTAGGGTAGCAGCTCGCAGCCACAGCACGCAGACGAGAGGGAGGCAGGGTCCGGCCAGTATCGGGAGCCCCGCGGAGAGAGGCGCCGGCAACGCGTACCGCAAATCCGCCGTGCGGGCCCAGGCAGCGCGTCCGCCACCCCCGCACCGCCGGGCCTCACCAGCAGTCGAGTCGGCCCCTCGGGCACCAAACTGCCATCCGCGGCTCGCAGTCGTCTTGGGAGCCGCCGATAAAGTCTGCGGTGAGGCGCGACAACCGCTCTTCGGGCCCGCCAATGGCCGTGCTACCAGGCGAGGATCACTCTGCTGCCCAACTTTAGCCCGGGATTTGGGCCCAGCAGGGCTCACTCCGGCCGGATGACGTAGCGCCGCGAGTTTCGACTGCAGCAGCGCCAAAGTTCGAGCACTCCCCTCCGGCGAACTTACAGCGGCCAGACCGGGTTGCTTGCGGCAATTTGAGGTATGTAGCTGCCGGATCTTTATCGGATTGTGTGACGAAGTCACGGAGCTCTAGGCTCAAGCGGCCATCTTGGTATCGAGCAAGCTCCGCCCCCCCTGGGGCTTCTAGTCTTCCCCCATCCGACGGATGCTGCAGTTTGGTAAGGGTCACACTGCAGCAGTCACTCTGTCATATGAAGTCCCCAGCATAGTTTCATGTTTACAAAAACATTTTCTAGGGAGGCTCAGTTGTAGATTGGCAAAATAATATAAAAAGGAGGGGGTATTATAATTTTGGAGAAGGTTATGCAGTCCATGGCAGTCAATGGCAGGCTTTTACAAAACATAATTTGATTTTTTACTGCAGAGATTTCCCTGGTATGGTTGCCATCCAGCAGGCCATGCTCTGAGTGGTAAATACTGATTCCCAGGTATCTGAATGATGTCCATTTCCAAGTAAGAGGACCCACAGCTATATCAAATGGTGTCTCTGCAGTTAATACGCAGTACTTGTGGTCCTGATTCCCTGCCTAATGCCTGGAGGGTGTACGCCATACTGTTGTGACCAATGCAAAAAGAACAATTGTAATGTAATGTAAATTGGTACTTATAGAGCGCACAGCTACTCAAAAGAGTGTCCCGGTGCTAAGAGACCTCAGGGCAGAAAACTGTCACTATAACTAAAGGAGAGAGGGGCTATTGGCTATTGCTGAAATAGCCAGGTTTTCAGCCGCTTCCTAAAGGTAAGTAAATCATGCACCCGTCTGAGTGACAATGGCAAACAGATCCACAGACGGGAGGCCTGCACTTGGAAGGAGCGGCCATCCATGCGGGTGCGGAAAAACTTCCGAATTATCGCCTGCTGCTGCGAGGAAGACCTCAGAGTTCTACCAGGGATGTAGTGCTGGACTCTCTTTCTAATATAGAAGGCACCAGTGTCATGTAAAGCTTTAAAAGCCAAAACCAAAGCTTTGAACCGAATTCTCTTTCGGACCGGCAGACAGTGCAGAGTTTTCATGTGGATGGCAACCCGCGCTCTGGGTCCTAACATGAGAATCGCCCTGGCTGCCGCATTCTGGACCACCTGAAGCCGATTCAGTAGATATTCTGGAAGGCCCAGGTACAAGACGTTGGCGTAGTCCAACCTCGAAACAATAAGAGCCTGGACTACAGTCTTCCTATGAGTGATCGGTAGTAAGGGGAGAAAGTTCTTTAGAATTCTTAAGAGGCCAAAGGAGGATCAGGCTACTGTTTGGATCTGAGCTTTCATGGATAGATTGTCATCTGGCTTGATCCCCAGGTTCTTAACTGTATTTACTGAGGTTGCAGGGGGTGACATGTCCGAAGGCCACCATTGACGCCACATGTCGCAGGATGAGGAACCAAAGAAGATAATCTCGGATTTCTCAGTATTGCACTTTAATTGGTTCAGTCTTAGCCAAGTGAACACCCCCGTCAAGCAATTTATTAACCTCATCACCCCTAAAAATCATGAACGTAATGCTGAAATAATGTCAAACATTCCCCCCACTATAAAGATATGGGGCTAAATACATCGTTTTTTTGCACATCATGCCATTCCAGTTTAGACCCAGCCATATGCAAATCAGTCTTGACCCTGCTCCCCATGGGAACAGTCCAGCCCGAACTGCCGGGCCAGGCCTTCCCTGGACCAGAAACGAGTATTCTCAGACCGGTTTCAGGGTATCACCCCTCATCAGCCAGGCTAGCTTGACTCCAGTGGCATGGTGAGCAAGGGGCCTAAGTCTGGGCATACCCTTCACAATTGTGATCAGTATGGATATTTCTAATATATAGCAACATATCATCTGAAGCCTGAATGCAGTTTTAAACTGCCAGGTCAACTGGCAATATAACCCCTTTGCCAAGCCTTAAACTTCCCTTTTATTGCATACAAGTCACCTTTAAGGTAGGCCCTAGGTAGCCCAATGGGCAGGGTGCATTATAATTAAAAGGTTGGGCATGTACTTTTAAGTTTTACATGTCCTGGCAGTGAAAACCCCCTAAATGAGTTTTTCACTACTGTGAGGCCTGTCTGTCCCATAGGATACCATTGGGTTGCCTTATTACGTTTAACAAGTATTAACTTCTGATTGGGGACAGGTAAGCATTTCATGTTTGGTATCGATGAAATTGTAATCAATAATCCTCTTTAATAGTTCAGTCCGATTTTATATTGCAATTTAGAAAATGCCACTTTTGGAAAGTAGAAAAATTATTAATAGAGAATGCACTCCTTCCCTTATGTAAACTCCTTCTTCAAATTTTTTGTCGTCCATTAATGCGTGCGAAACAGGTGCTGTGTACCGTCCCAAGGCACAGCCTATATAATCGAAGTATCCTGGGGCACTTGATCGCGCCCCACCTGCCGCACTGCGAATGTGGGAAAGCTTCCCTCCTTTTATCCATTTCTTCCAGTATTATCCAATGTAATCTTGTGACACTCATAGTAATCATTATTTTTAAACACTTTTCCAATTTCATTAAAACACTGTTGAGACAGCATCCTTTCACCTTCCATCTTTATTTTAGCGTCTTCCAATGTTTACTGAGTGCCCATCGAGGCTTTTTCACAGCAACATAATCAGTCAAAGGTGAAACACAGAGTAGGCTCATCACGTTATGTTCCCAATGCATTTTGAGCCTCATGGGCTCTTCGTCAGGGGTTTCTACAAGAATAAAAGACAATTCAGCCAGTTGTACCCTACTAACCTTCACTGTTAAATCATAATCACAATAAAACGATCATACTACGCTCTCCTAGTGCCTAAACCTGCCGCCTCCCACTCAATCCAACATAACGTGATTTCCTCAATAATTCACCCGCCTGATCAAACAACATGCAATCCCCTCCCTCCCCTTTCCAACTCTACGTGCCCTCTCTCACTAAACTCCCTGAAACAACCAGATAAACTGATGTCTCATTCCCAATCTCCTGTGCTCAAAACCCACTTTTAAAACTGCCAACCTATTATAACTCCAAACCCTCTCGTATTTCGATTTCCCCTTCATTCGGAATAGTGCTAAAATAACTTGATGAAGCCGCAGCCAGCGACCTGACCTCCTCATCCACCTTCCCCAATATCTCAAAAAATCCGCTGAAGCCGTTAGCTTTTAACCACCTCCTCACCTGTTACCACCCAATCCTAGCTAGAATGTCAACCATGTGACCTGTTCTCCTACGCTGCGCCAGGTTATTCTAAAACTACTCTCAAACTACTAACCCCACAATGCACCCTACGCTACCCAATTCCCACTGGTGATGTGATCAACTGAATAAAGCCCCCATCTCTACCTCGTCTTCTCTGTATAATATAAATGTGCACTAAAAGAAAAAGTGATGCCAAAAGTGTAACAATGCCATAATCCCACGTTTGCACAAATAAATCCGTTTCACCATAATTGCGTGTATTAACACCAATCGCGCTTACTAGAGTTCATACACAAATAAACAATCCATAAGTAAAGTCCAACAGTTCACAAATGTGCTGCAAATTGTTCTTTTGTCAAATGTTCAATAAATCCACTCCAGTCCTTCGCTGTCCAAGCAGTGTATGAATGTTCCTTGTTTCAAAATACTTTCTCTTAAACTCATCCTCAGGGTGCAAACTGCTGTCGGGACGATAGTATTGCTAAGCAGAAAAATTATTAATAGAGAATGCACTCCTTCCCTTATGTAAACTCGTTCTTCAAATTTTTTGTCGTCCATTAATGCGTGCGAAACAGGTGCTGTGTACCGTCCCAAGGCACAGCCTATATAATCGAAGTATCCTGGGGCACTTGATCGCGCCCCACCTGCCGCACTGCGAATGTGGGAAAGCTTCCCTCCTTTTATCCATTTCTTCCAGTATTATCCAATGTAATCTTGTGACACTCATAGTAATCATTATTTTTAAACACTTTTCCAATTTCATTAAAACACTGTTGAGACAGCATCCTTTCACCTTCCATCTTTATTTTAGCGTCTTCCAATGTTTACTGAGTGCCCATCTAGGCTTTTTCACAGCAACATAATCAGTCAAAGGTGAAACACAGAGTAGGCTCATCACGTTATGTTCCCAATGCATTTCGAGCCTCATGGGCTCTTCGTCAGAGGTTTCTACAAGAATAAAAGACAATTCAGCCAGTTGTACCCTACTAACCTTCACTGTTAAATCATAATCACAATAAAACGATCATACTACGCTCTCCTAGTGCCTAAACCTGCCGCCTCCCACTCAATCCAACATAACGTGATTTCTTCAATAATTCACCCACCTGATCAAACATGCAATCCCCTCCCTCCCCTTTCCAACTCTACGTGCCCTCTCTCACTAAACTCCCTGAAACAACCAGATAAACTGATGTCTCATTCCCAATCTCCTGTGCTCAAAACCCACTTTTAAAACTGCCAACCTATTATAACGCCAAACCCTCTCGTATTTCGATTTCCCCTTCATTCGGAATAGTGCTAAAATAACTTGATGAAGCCGCAGCCAGCGACCTGACCTCCTCATCCACCTTCCCCCATATCTCAAAAAATCCGCTGAAGCCGTTACTTTTTAACCACCTCCTCACCTGTTACCACCCAATCCTAGCTAGAATGTCAACCATGTGACCTGTTCTCCTACGCTGCGCCTGGTTATTCTAAAACTACTCTCAAACTACTAACCCCACAATGCACCCTACGCTACCCAATTCCTACTGGTGATGTGATCAACTGAATAAAGCCCCCATCTCTACCTCGTCTTCTCTGTATAATATAAATGTGCACTAAAAGAAAAAGTGATGCCAAAAGTGTAACAATGCCATAATCCCACGTTTGCACAAATAAATCCGTTTCACCATAATTGCGTGTATTAACACCAATCGCGCTTACTAGAGTTCATACACAAATAAACAATCCATAAGTAAAGTCCAACAGTTCACAAATGTGCTGCAAATTGTTCTTTTGTCAAATGTTCAATAAATCCACTCCAGTCCTTCGCTGTCCAAACAGTGTATGAATGTTCCTTGTTTCAAAATACTTTCTCTTAAACTCATCCTCAGGGTGCAAACTGCTGTCGGGACGATAGTATTGCTAAGCAGAAAAATTATTAATAGAGAATGCACTCCTTCCCTTATGTAAACTCGTTCTTCAAATTTTTTGTCGTCCATTAATGCGTGCGAAACAGGTGCTGTGTACCGTCCCAAGGCACAGCCTATATAATCGAAGTATCCTGGGGCACTTGATCGCGCCCCACCTGCCGCACTGCGAATGTGGGAAAGCTTCCCTCCTTTTATCCATTTCTTCCAGTATTATCCAATGTAATCTTGTGACACTCATAGTAATCATTATTTTTAAACACTTTTCCAATTTCATTAAAACACTGTTGAGACAGCATCCTTTCACCTTCCATCTTTATTTTAGCGTCTTCCAATGTTTACTGAGTGCCCATCGAGGCTTTTTCACAGCAACATAATCAGTCAAAGGTGAAACACAGAGTAGGCTCATCACGTTATGTTCCCAATGCATTTCGAGCCTCATGGGCTCTTCGTCAGGGGTTTCTACAAGAATAAAAGACAATTCAGCCAGTTGTACCCTACTAACCTTCACTGTTAAATCATAATCACAATAAAACGATCATACTACGCTCTCCTAGTGCCTAAACCTGCCGCCTCCCACTCAATCCAACATAACGTGATTTCCTCAATAATTCACCCGCCTGATCAAACAACATGCAATCCCCTCCCTCCCCTTTCCAACTCTACGTGCCCTCTCTCACTAAACTCCCTGAAACAACCAGATAAACTGATGTCTCATTCCCAATCTCCTGTGCTCAAAACCCACTTTTAAAACTGCCAACCTATTATAACTCCAAACCCTCTCGTATTTCGATTTCCCCTTCATTCGGAATAGTGCTAAAATAACTTGATGAAGCCGCAGCCAGCGACCTGACCTTCTCATCCACCTTCCCCAATATCTCAAAAAATCCGCTGAAGCCGTTAGTTTTTAACCACCTCCTCACCTGTTACCACCCAATCCTAGCTAGAATGTCAACCATGTGACCTGTTCTCCTACGCTGCGCCAGGTTATTCTAAAACTACTCTCAAACTACTAACCCCACAATGCACCCTACGCTACCCAATTCCCACTGGTTATGTGATCAACTGAATAAAGCCCCCCATCTCTACCTCGTCTTCTCTGTATAATATAAATGTGCACTAAAAGAAAAAGTGATGCCAAAAGTGTAACAATGCCATAATCCCACGTTTGCACAAATAAATCCGTTTCACCATAATTGCGTGTATTAACACCAATCGCGCTTACTAGAGTTCATACACAAATAAACAATCCATAAGTAAAGTCCAACAGTTCACAAATGTGCTGCAAATTGTTCTTTTGTCAAATGTTCAATAAATCCACTCCAGTCCTTCGCTGTCCAAACAGTGTATGAATGTTCCTTGTTTCAAAATACTTTCTCTTAAACTCATCCTCAGGGTGCAAACTGCTGTCGGGACGATAGTATTGCTAAGCAGAAAAATTATTAATAGAGAATGCACTCCTTCCCTTATGTAAACTCGTTCTTCAAATTTTTTGTCGTCCATTAATGCGTGCGAAACAGGTGCTGTGTACCGTCCCAAGGCACAGCCTATATAATCGAAGTATCCTGGGGCACTTGATCGCGCCCCACCTGCCGCACTGCGAATGTGGGAAAGCTTCCTCCTTTTATCCATTTCTTCCAGTATTATCCAATGTAATCTTGTGACACTCATAGTAATCATTATTTTTAAACACTTTTCCAATTTCATTAAAACACTGTTGAGACAGCATCCTTTCACCTTCCATCTTTATTTTAGCGTCTTCCAATGTTTACTGAGTGCCCATCTAGGCTTTTTCACAGCAACATAATCAGTCAAAGGTGAAACACAGAGTAGGCTCATCACGTTATGTTCCCAATGCATTTCGAGCCTCATGGGCTCTTCGTCAGGGGTTTCTACAAGAATAAAAGACAATTCAGCCAGTTGTACCCTACTAACCTTCACTGTTAAATCATAATCACAATAAAACGATCATACTACGCTCTCCTAGTGCCTAAACCTGCCGCCTCCCACTCAATCCAACATAACGTGATTTCCTCAATAATTCACCCGCCTGATCAAACAACATGCAATCCCCTCCCTCCCCTTTCCAACTCTACGTGCCCTCTCTCACTAAACTCCCTGAAACAACCAGATAAACTGATGTCTCATTCCCAATCTCCTGTGCTCAAAACCCACTTTTAAAACTGCCAACCTATTATAACTCCAAACCCTCTCGTATTTCGATTTCCCCTTCATTCGGAATAGTGCTAAAATAACTTGATGAAGCCGCAGCCAGCGACCTGACCTCCTCATCCACCTTCCCCAATATCTCAAAAAATCCGCTGAAGCCGTTAGTTTTTAACCACCTCCTCACCTGTTACCACCCAATCCTAGCTAGAATGTCAACCATGTGACCTGTTCTCCTACGCTGCGCCAGGTTATTCTAAAACTACTCTCAAACTACTAACCCCACAATGCACCCTACGCTACCCAATTCCCACTGGTGATGTGATCAACTGAATAAAGCCCCCCATCTCTACCTCGTCTTCTCTGTATAATATAAATGTGCACTAAAAGAAAAAGTGATGCCAAAAGTGTAACAATGCCATAATCCCACGTTTGCACAAATAAATCCTTTTCACCATAATTGCGTGTATTAACACCAATCGCGCTTACTAGAGTTCATACACAAATAAACAATCCATAAGTAAAGTCCAACAGTTCACAAATGTGCTGCAAATTGTTCTTTTGTCAAATGTTCAATAAATCCACTCCAGTCCTTCGCTGTTCGCTGTCCAAACAGTGTATGAATGTTCCTTGTTTCAAAATACTTTCTCTTAAACTCATCCTCAGGGTGCAAAAAATTATTAATAGAGTTGGCATTTTCCTACCCTTGCTATTTGGCGCCTGCAGCCTCTCCTGGGTCACTTGATTTGGTATAGTTGGCAGTTGAACTTTGTTTATTTCTCCCAGACACCCACATAATAGAGGGATTAGGTGTTTCTGAATGGGCCATCAACTGGCAGGGTGGGGGCGGATCTGGGCACAGCCCCACTTACAACTGAATAGGCTGTGATCTTCCTTTGCAGAAAGGACTTGTCCCCACTGCATTGTCCCTGCAAAAAACTGGGAGCCAGTGCAGGGAAGTCAGGAAACTTCAAGCACTTTAAATAAACAGATTTTTCTAGAAACTTCTACTTCAAAGAAGGCACCACGTATAAAAAAGGGACCCTCAGACCCAATCTTAAGTTCACATTCTGGACCTGCGGAATGACTCTAAGGACTGCCTGCTGCTGAGGCCTACTTTGTACTCCACAAGACTGTTTTGCTGCACCTGGAAGGACTTCTTTGCTTCCTGGAGTCAGCCTTGAGTTTTGCTTCATTACCTGCACCCAGGACTACCAGCGTGACTCCAAGGGCTAGTGTGCTTGTTAGATTTGAAAAATCCCATTCTCGTTATTTACTCGTTTTACAATATATTAGGTTAGCAGTGTGCGGCTAAATGAGACACCATTCGTATTCATGTCATGTAACCCACTGAGTTATCCATGCAATGTGCGGCCTTTAGTTAGCAACTGTGACTCCATTTTGTATTCCGTAATCCCAATTAGGCTATGTCTGTACCAGACCTCACTGTTCGTATTGCTTGCCTCAGCAGAACGCTGTACTCAGTTATTATTTTCTCTTTTGCTCAAGGTTGTCTTCTGACTTACTAATGAATAGGCCATTTTGCCCTCGCATACCTATCTTTGTATGTAGCTCGGCTCCCACGTTAGGAGCCGCCGAAACCCAGCACGGCAACCGTGAGCTAGTGATAACACGTACCCATCTGGCAGGTGATAGTCCATCCCTCTGTGCCTCCTTTGTTCATGTCTGGCCTAAGCTGGTAACTTTCCATTGTGGGCGTGGTTAGGAGACCTTTGGGAGGAATGATTATGCGTTGCCGACTGTTGGGGGGCCAGTCCTTCGGCAGACATCTTAGGGTGCAGGTCAGATTGGACTCCTCTGCAGAGTATTGGTAATAAACGATTGTTTTGTATTCTCTACTGTCTGACCGACTCTTCATTTTGGGGAAGGCTAGAAGGTGGTTGTAGGAAAGCCGGGTGACCCTTTTTGTGTCACTTCCTTCATGCTGGCCTCCTCCTGTTCAGAGCATCAATGACAGAAAAGGCTCCAGCATCTTGGACACACACCTAGACCCAGACTGAGTCAGTCCCAACCCCCAAGTGGCGCCCCTCCAGTCCTGAACCCCTGGTGGTGGTACTAAAGGTGCCCAGATAGTCAAAATCCCAAACTTGGGACTTGGAAACCTTTTGGCTAAAAACTACTCTGAGAACCAAGAGAAGACCAGGTCCAACCTGTACATCTATCTACCCAAGGTGCATCACCAGTCGGCCTGACTGTGTAGGAGCTTCTGCTAAGTTATATTCTACAGCAGCTAATCCTGTTCAGTGTCCTTGCCAAAGGGATATCCAGCCTCATGGAACTCCTGTTGGCTACAGTCTCATGCCTCATCCTGCTGGGGATTTTGGACTAAGTCCGAACATAGAAATCGTAACTTCGTCCAGAGGCCCCCCAACGATGACGCTCCCTCCTCAGACACCGCCTGCAGCCTTGCCCCTCTGAACTTTAACTTCTCAGAACATTTTCTTCACAATTTTATCTAAGTCCAAAGGTAAGATCTGACTGGGCCCAATCTACTTTTTGTATCCAACTCATGCTCCTTCTTGGTCGGCCATATCTTTGTTACTTTGACCCAGTCTTGCGTTACCAATGTCTGCTGTAGGCCATTTGATTTTTTAGGCGCTAAATTTTACTAAAACTTTACATATTCATAACTCCGGCTCTGCTGATTGAATTTTGTCATTTTGGTGTGATATAATTTATTAAAATTTACTCTATTTTTCTAAATGGGTGCAGTATGTTTTTATGTTGTTTCAATGTATTTCTGTTTGTGTGTTGCACATTGCCTCTAAGTTAAGCCTGACTGCTTTTGTGCCAAGCTACCAGAGGTTTAAGCACAGGTTAATTTAGGATTGTGGCTGTTGCTTGAATAGGGTCAATCAACAACCCAATTTCTCACACCCTCCATATGGATTATGACTGCAAAGTTAACACGCCAAAGTTCTTTAAGTAAAGAGACGTGTTTCCTCAACGCTGTTTTATGAGCATTATGGGGGGAGATGGCTAAAGCTTTGTTTTCTATCCCAACAAGGAGTTCCTAATGAACTGTAAATCCCAATTGACAACTTTACGGGCACCTTGCTACTACCTGCATTCAGTGTTCCCTGGTTAACACTTTAAAAGTCTCCCATTTGATCATTAGAGAGGATGTTCTGTTTTGGTTAAACTTAATTAGTTATTAATTTTCTCACTCTGCATGGCTTGAAACACCACATCATCAAGCATGTAGCTCTGCAATCTCAATGATTGAATGGGAGTACACCTTTCCCCAGCTGAATCTCACCTGCAATGGATTGTGATCTGAAACTGTTCAGCCTTGGTAGCCAGTGTTGGTTGTAGGGGGCAATGTGGACTTAAAACATACAATGCAGTCTAGTCTCACATATACATCATGTGGAGGCAAGTAAAAAGGGTATGTTCTGGTGCTCAGATTATGCTGCCTCCATCTGTCCTCCAAAGACCACTGATGCAACCAGTGCATTAGGTTATTGGTATTAAGTGATGTGAACGCATGAGAGAGAGGGCAATATCATCTGCCAAGCGATACATCCAACACACAGTTAAAGTTGAATCCCAATACACATAGTATCTCTGTCCATTGCGCTAACCGGTCTGTTAGTCGATTTAGGAAAGGGGGTTGTTTTGGGTCGGGGGTATATATGGTGCCCAGCACAACTGGACATCTGCCTAGTCGGCCCTCACCTAAGGGAAATCTACTATCTTTGTCTAACAGAAGGGTACATGGTTAGAAAGAGATACTGGGTTTTATCCAAATTAGGGTTCTACGTAGGCCTGGGTGGAACTTGCGGAGTTAGAAAAAAAAGGAGATTCCACAGAATTCCACAAACGGGCAAAAATAAGCACGTTGCTCTGCTCGTGCTGTGATTTAGCACCGGGAGCTTATTACATGCTGAAAAACTAAGTGCGAACGGCACCATGGTGCACACCAGAAGACACAGTTTCTCAAGTTGATTTTGCTGCCACATGAGTAGATTCTCTACTCGAGCGGCAGCTTTCTGACCGTAAAGGGTCGTGACTGCCCGCATTGGAGAAATGTCTGCAGGCGCCCTCGTAGCGATGGAAAATTGCGCTAGGAGACACCAAATCTCGCTTGCACTGACCAACTTACCGCTTTCGAGCTGCACACTTGAAAAAACTCTGCCACACGGCAGTTGGTGTAATTTGCATTACAAGCGTAATTGGGAGTGCCCAAAATTCCCGCAATTCCTCCGGCAAACCGCAATATATCGCCAACCCCTAGTTCTACGGGCATATATAGAATAGTTTGGGAAAAGTTCTGCCTTCTCCGGTGCTTCTGGAGCCTTAAAACTTCTAATTCTATATTGTGGTATTCTTGGAGTAATGCAGTGTGCGTTCCTTTGTATTTAATGTATGAATGTATGGTGTACCTCTGTGCTAGAGGTATTGCTCTAAAAGCACATTTATCTGTTAAGTTCCTATTAAGTATAGTACTAAAGGTGCGACACTGCCACTGCAGTTAAGGCAACAGCCTAGGAATAGGATTTGGCCCAGCCTCCAAACTAAACAAGGAACCTGGAATACATAGGGCATGAGTCAAACAGCCCCTGTTCATACTTGTGAAAACACTTAGAAAACAAAATAGTTTGGGGTGTGAGCTTGGTTTGGCTATTCATGGAGTTCTGTCTAGTGCCTTGGCATTGCTATGGTGTGGGATCGCCTTTCTGAATAGTGGCACAGTTATGCATGCAAGCAGCGCAGGTCTTCTCAAATTTAGGTAGCAACACAAACTATGTGTAGATTGGTGTGGGCGTGCATTCAATCAATCAATCAATCAGGGGTTTGTAAAGTGCGGCTACTCAACCTTGAGGGTCTCAAGGCGCTGGAGGAGGGGGCTTCTGGTTAGACTGGTGGAGGATCATTTGAAAAGCCAGGTCTTCAGGTCCTTCCTAAATTGGGTCAGCAACGCAAATAGACTGAGGTGGAGAAGTCTTGGCGGCGAGGTAGGAGAACCACCTTCCTCCGGTTTTGGTCTTGTGGATCCTGGGGACGGAGGCAAGGGCGAGTTGAGAGGATCAGAGTTGTCTGGCATGGGTACATGGAAGGTGAGGCGGTGGTTCAGGTATGCTGGTCCTTCGTCGTGTAGAGCTTTGTAGTCGTGAGTGAGGCGCTTGAAAGTGATTCTCTTGTTGACTTGGAGCCAGTGGAGTTCTCGGAGTTGTTGCGTGATGTGGCTCCATCAGGGGATGCCGAGAACCAGTCTGGCTGCAGCACTTTGGACATTCTCTAGTTTCTTGAGCTGTTTCTGGGTGGTGCCGGCGAAACTGCGTTGCTGTAGTCGAGTCTGCTGGTGAAGAGTGCATGGGTAACCGTCTTTCTGGATGCTGTGGATTTGGGCACAACACCCAGAAAGGGAGCTGTAGTGACCCCTTGGTGGTTAATGGTGTGATTAAAATTAGACAATAAGTGGCAGCCACAGAGGTGCTGCCAATAAGGGGGCAAATATTAGCCATCAGCTGCGCAGCAGGCAGAGAGAAAGAGAGTGGGCAAACAATTTAAGTCATTCATCAGTTGTTTGTGGAATCACAACTAGAAAGGGTGTAAACTCATGCAAGGAGGCTTGTGAAGAACAGGTGTCTTCATCACTCGAGGAGCTGCGCTAATAGGACCCTTTGGCCACTGTACATTCTCCGAATGACACTGCCACTTCCAAGGCTAAGCGCCTGTAAGCAATTGCTTGCTCTTTGGTGGGTGCTGTGAAGAAAGTCATGTGTGTGGCTTCTTTCTTCTTGCTACTTTTAGATGTGTGTCTTTTAGCTTGCTGGCTCCATTTCCTGGGGGCGCCCACCTGGGAATTTGGTCCTATGTACTCCACCCAGTCCTCATTTGGATCAATGAAGAAAAATGATTTGTTATCAGATAATACTCTGAGGGGCATATTCTCAAGGACACATCGCCAATTTATCGGCACTTTAGCGTCGCAAAAGTGGCAATAGATTTATCGCCCCATTCACAAGCTGGTGCAAACTGCTGACATCGCCAGTTTTCCTGCGATAGCTACCGCAAAACACATTGCCACGGAAGAGTGCGACAACTAACGCTAATGATATGCAGTGTAGGCGTTCCCGTGCAAAAACACACGAAAACACCACTTCGCGAGATTCTCAACGACCAGTCATATCTGCGATGCGAACCAAGAACAGGCGATAAGGCGCGTTAGCAGCAGGGATTTAACACCTGCCTTTTGCTGGTGTTAAGCAGGACAACTACCTGCAGTATGAAAAGGAACCCAGCCCATAGCCACAACTGAAGACCAACAGATGCCATGGAGCTACTGATCATGCAGCTCGGAGAACCAAGAGGGCCACAACACCCACCGCCACCACTCCCAGGCCCCCCCCGGACCACCACCCCCAGATTACCACCTAGGCAGCGCAGGACAGCGGACGACCCTGAAACGCACCAGCCCCAGAGACTCAACGCCAGAGGAAGCCATTGGCCAACACAGGCTCAAAAGGACAACCATCCACCGCATCCTGACCCACGTTGCCCACAGGCTGCCGGTACCAACACAGCGGACAACCTACATGCCCCTGCAGACAAAGCTGCTGGCTGTGCTGCACCTGTTGGCCCCTGGTACCTTCCAACCAACAACTGCCAGAGTCGGAGTAGTCTCACAGCCAGCCCCATCAAACTCCCTCACACATGTCAAGGATGCATGTCCACAAAAGCAACGGCGGGCCCCTGTATACGCACCACACGATAGTTCCAATTCGCAGTGTACCTGCGCAACCAACCCCAATGCCAGCCGTGCTAGACGCTTCCGTGCCCCAGACCCAGGATCGTAGTAACCGTAATGTGGGTGCGCCAGGTCATGAAGTCCAGTAGTCACCAGTAGTGCAAAAACAGAACTTTATTACAAATACACAAACAAACAAAACGAAAAGCTCAGCCAACGCGTTCCATTCCCAACGGGAAACTTCAACAGGGCAACGTGTCTCCAGAAACCTGTGGGAGATATGGTGACAATGGTCAAACTCCCGTATAGTCACATGCCTAATCTGGTACAGTGTACTGCACTTGGACAAACCGGAATGCTCACAGGCATGACAAATCATGCATGAGAAGACCGTAACAGAAGTTCATCTGGCCGTAACTGTCGTAGGAATGAAAAGGAAGTTAACGACTACACGAACTGCTGTTACGGTCACATCATGCAGGACTCATCATACCGGAAAGCATCACGGTGTGTGTCAGCTCGATACCCCTGCCCCTCACTCCACCCACACTGCGCAGGAACAACTTGAGACCACGCAAGGGAACTACGCCATAGCTGGCATCACGCACGTGTTGGGGGCAATTCACAGCTCACATGTACGACTCGTGCCCCCTGCCGACACTGCACACAATCACCACAACAGCAACCACACGCATGCCATCAATGTGCAGACAAAAGTGGACCACCGTGGCCTGTCCACCAATGTCGTCGCAAACTCCCCAGACTGTCTGCATGATTCCCACATGTCCGCAGGTCCGCCACCAACCAGCGCTTTGAGGATGTCCCCCATGGAAGTGCACTGCCCATCGGCAAGTACCAACTGAACACACAACACACCTCAACTCCACAATCCCCCAACTCACAACTGTGGGAATGCACACGTAACAAATCCACCACCAAAGTGACTACTGCGTGTGTCTCAGTCTCCACCATAACCTGTCCATAGGCCTACACACACGTGGCCGACCACCTTCAACGGGCAGATTCACACTGGAGATGAGATGGCTACGTCCCAAAACAACCCGCGCCCATCACGTCATTGCATGCAGGGCTGTGTCAGCCAGGACGGCGCCCCCCCAGCCACGAGGCCGCCACCGTGACCGGTGGTGCCTGCGTGATCCTGTGTGCATGCTGCACCCCAGCCCTGGTCCCGAGGCCACCCCGCTGCCCAGCGATGACTGCCCGCCCCTGCGCACCCATGCCTCAATGCTCACCTGCCGCCACCGGCGTGTCTACATGAGGGCCCTCCACGTGCTAGTGCAACCTCCTCAGCCGGACGCTGGATTCCGCGCCACAGGCCCCCAGCGGCCCCGCACCGCGGAGTCATGTGTGTGCCGACTGCTGCCTTCGGTGTGCACCACGGTCCAGCAGGGCTCACAATTCAAATCGAAGCACGATTAGCAGGACGGCTCATCGAGGCCTACGCATCATCGCAGGCTGTACACCCGCTCAGCCCTTCATGTGCCACTAACCCTGTGCTACTCAAGTCGTCGTCCCGTGGCGGTGGGCCCCTGCCAGCCGTAGTGCAGCGGGTGCCACTAACCCTGTGCTACTCAAGTCGTCATCCCGTGGCGGTGGGCCCCTGCCAGCCGCAGTGCAGCGGGTGCCACTAATCCTGTGCTACTCAAGTCATCGTCCCGTGGCGGTAGGCCCGTGCAGGGCCGCAGGGCATCTGGAGCCACTAACTCCGTGCGCCACAAGTCATGGACCCTTCATGATTAAGCCATGTGGTGCGGACGCCATCATGTCATCTCCGGCAGTGGGGAATGCGATGTGCTAGGCCCCTTTTATTGGCAGGGTCACATGTCCTGTGACGCCTGTGCCGAATGGGTGTGGTGTGGGTGTTAACCAGCCCTCAGGGAGTGGCTGTGGCATGCTGACAACTAGACCAGTGATCAGCAGATCACTACAGGGAAGACCTGGGACAAGTAGCTTTGTCGTCCCCCCCTCTGAGCGTAAGCGGAGTGGTCTGGCCTGGCATATGCCAGGCCAGCGTAGGGGTGGGAACAATGACCCCGGCGCTCTGGGCGTGCTTCAGCTCCAGGCTAGACAAGGAAGTAACTGATGCTTGTGTCTCTGTTGTAGTGTCTACGCCACACGGACCGCAATCGGCAATGTTGCACCCTGTGGCTCAAGTCCCACGACATGAGCAACATGGACGTAAGGGGGAATCACTGACCCTATATTCATCCATACTTTCATACTTGAATGATCAAAGACATGAAACATCTGTGCGATTCTGAATGTTTTATTCACATCCAATGGAGTGGTGCAGCTGGAGCAGTACAGGGCCGTGCAAACCCCACTTCACATTATTGGCCCGTGGAGGGCCAGCCAGAGTCCTTCAGGGAATGACAAGTACATCGGAAGAGGAAGAGTTCAGTCCGCAGTCTGATCGCTGTGTCATTGGCAACCAAACAGAATATGGCAGTCGAGGTCCAAGGTGAGTGTCGCAGAGTGCATCGGGGTACAGTGGAAGGTGATGATGCAAAGGGCAGAACCAAGCAGAAACAGGCCATATGGCGGAGATGAATGCTACTGCCTCCTCCTTACCAGTAAGGTTGATTCACCCGCATCTTCGTTCTCTGATGTCACATGTGCCTCACACGTGGGTGGTGGTGGTATGCCTGCCGCAGTGTGAGGCATTGACACATCAGGGGGCGGAGATGTGGATGTAGAAGCAGCAGCAGCATTCATCTGCCAAGGCCTCGAGGCAGCAATGCCATGACAATGTGCTGCAGGGCATGGAAGGTCCCAGCCACAACTCGCTGGTGTGCAGCCGTGGCAGCCATTCTTTCCGCCGTCATCCGCTCCATGAGCCCCCGCATCTGTCCCAACGCCCGGCTGACATCGCTGGAGCCACTCTGACTGGACAGTTGTTCTTGTCTCAGTATCATGACTCCAGCGATGTCAGCCATGGATCGTTGGAGAGCATGGAGTGGACTGTGGGTGTCCGTTAGGGACTGTATGTGGTCCCTGATGGGAATCAGACACCCATGTATGGCATCAAGTTTGGCTGCCATGAGGTCGAACCCCACCCGCACCTGATCAGCCATCTTCTCCTGGACCTCCAACACACGGTGTTGGAAGGCCATGTGTTGTTCGTGGGGGTCCTGGGAGACGGCCGGGGTGGTAGGTGCGTCCTGCTGTGTGGTCTGTGCAGGGGGTGGGGTCTGCTCGATGCAGCTGGGATGCCCTGCTCCTGGAGGTGGGGTGCCGAAGCTGTCAATGAGGACTTGGAGGGCTTCGGTGTCGATGTCGGGGATGTCCTCATCGTCATCAGTGAAGAGTTGTTGGGGCTGCTCTGCAGGAGGTGTTGATTCTCCCTCTGCAATGTGAAGGGGAGATGCAGTATTACATTGTGTTCACATGTATGTTGACACATTGTACAAGTTCACATACAGACTGCATGGCAATGTACATTGTGACTGTTCAGGAGGAGCTGCCTATTTGATGCGGGACAGTGGACATTTCGACAACATCACGGATATGTGTTTGTACTTGTACATTGACATCTCACATTTCCCTGCAATGCCAAATGTGATTGGCCAGTTTCTACACACAAGCGGCACCTGTGGTGTCCTCTGTCCTGTTGTTAACGTGTTGCAGTTTGTACCACATTGTTGTCAATGCTGATGTGCTCTGAATGTCATGTGTGTGTGCTGCATTTTGGGAGGCTCGCCCCTGCAGCTCTGATTTTGCTGCCCCATGTCCCTTTCAGGCAGTGTGCCTTTGACTTCTGTGCCCATACAGTGCTGAGTTGTTGCAGACTAGGGTGGATTTGGGTCTTGGTGGCAGTTGGGACTCTGGGGCATGGTTTGTCCGCAGATGTGTAGTTGACGTCAGGGGTTGTTTGTGCAGGTGGATGTGTCAGAGTGTGACCTGCTCCTTTACAGATGTGGTCCACACTCCGCCACCTCAGTGTGGTGGTGTGCACCATGTCATGAAGATCGGACTGCAGCCATGCTAATCGTCATGCAGTGTCACTTGCATTGTCAGTGTGGCTCACGGAACCGCAGCTTTGCTGGGTTCAGCATATATGCATGGGTTGGTTGTGAGATGAGTGATGTGTGGGCGGGACTCCTCTGGACACATAGTCGACGGGGGCCTACGTGCTGTTGCTAAGTTTGCTGCAGTGTGCCAAGGGGTTCAGGGACATGATCCAGAGTCATTGTGGGTGTGCAGTGTGCTATACTCCATTGTGCATGTGTGCCATTGTGCCCATCTCCCCCGTCCCCCAGTCCCTGGTCGTTACTCACCCTGTTGCTGTTGTGTCAGGTCATGTTGAGCAGTGTCCGGTCCCCCAACTCCTGCCACCGTCTCCCCACTGATGACTGTGGACACCATTTCCTCCATCTCATCCAGCTCCTCCTGTGGTGCTGGACTCCCACCTCCAGTCTGCATTGCTGCCTTCTGGTTGTTGGCGAGTTTCTGCTTGGTCTTGTGCTTCACATCATTCCAGCGCCTTTTGACTTCGTCCATTGTCCTCCTCAGCACTCCGACTGCATTCACCTTGTCCACGATGGACTGCCATGTTGCATTTTTTGTTGCCAATGACACAGTGGAGGTGACAAACAGTTGTTGATGGTGTTCTATCACCTCCGTGATCAGGATCCTGTTTTCCTGCGGACTGAACCGCGTCTTCCTTTTCTTCTTGTCCTTGCCCTTCCCTGTCCCCGAGGTCCCAGCCTGCTCCTCCGGTGGCTTGTGGGGTTCTGGCCGTCCTCTGTCACTGCTCCGGCTGCCTCCATTGTGCGTCGCTGTAGTTTGTTTTTTGTTTGTGTTTTTTTTTTGTGCTTTTGTAGTGGTTTTTCCCGCCTGACGTGTGTGATTTTCAGGCCTGGCGCTGCTTTTCGCTGATTTTCTTATTGCGGTTGGGCCCATCGCAACTTTTTTCGTGTTCGGCTTTGGATTTTCATCGCCGTCCCGGTAATGTTATCGCGGACATTTTGCGCGTTTTCGGGTGACTATCGCATGTTACCGCCATGTTGAAAATACGACGTTAACACAGAGTTATTTTCCCGCGATAGACGGCGATATGGAAACTTGCGTTAACCTATTTTGGTGATGTTTATCGCACGTTCTTGTGAATATCCCCCTGAGCTTTACAGGGAATAGCAGAGAGTAACTCAGCATCATCTCTCTCAGTTTGTGTTTTAACCCTGCAAAAGAGGCTCGTTGGTCCTCAAGCAACATCATTGAAGACATCACAGATGACATCACCAAATCATTGTGAAATTTTCCTACAGGTTTTGTGAACTTTAAGTAATTCACCTAGCCAAACCTTTTCTATCACCAATAAAATGATAATGGACATAACCTTTGACCACATGCTGGACATTAGCATATCTGTCTACTCACACACATTTGATGGATGTTACCCTCTTTTTAATGGTATTCACACACCCAACAAACAAAATACCCATATAGATTTTAATGGGGGTCATCCACTTTTAAAAGTTAAACACCCTTCAATAAAGAGTTTGTCCTTTTGTCACCTTAATGGGATCACCCTCTTAAAGATTTAAAATGATCCCCAATTTTTATTCAAGAGGCTGATTGGAATGCATTAGCCATTGATAAGATATCTTCAGCCAGGCCTTATGGACAAACCTCTGTAGTTTGGTTAAAATATACTACACACATTTCTGAGATAAGCGAAATTGCATAATGCCTTATAGATGTGCTTAAAACCACACAATGAGTTAAACCATCTGTGAGTGGGTCACCCCTACATTCTACAGCATTCAGCTATCTGCAGTGCCTCAAAATCTTCAGTGAATTGATGGAAATAAACATCAACACCTTATAAATGTACTCGTGACATAGAATGTGTTTACAGTGCTGTATAACAACTATTTAACATGGGCACATGCCCAGACATCCACTGGTGGATAATCAATTGCGAACAGAATCGTTTGCTTTCCTCACAGATGTTTTGCAACAGGCTTTGGCTTTAAGGCACAACCCTCTGTAAAACATGCCTCTGCAACCCACCCCCACTGTGGTCTGCCAATCCCATGTTGCACATGGCCTTCAGCCAGGTCCTGCCTCCAGCTCCCTGTAGGCATCCATGCTCCACGCAGCGAACTCCTGTGCTGCACAGTGCCTTCTGCCATATGGAGCAGTGGTTTGGGACTGCACCCAGCTCAGACAGAGACAGGAAAACTGCACATGGCCTACTGTCTCCTTGACCAGACCCTTCTAATTCTTTTTAAAGGTTTTTTGGGACTGAGGTACCATTACTGCAGTACTGCACTGTGGGCCTCACTGGGTACTTTGGATCCAGTGACTGGAACAGTGATACCTGCGACCATAAATATATATTTTTATTTAGTTTGAGATATATCCCCCCTGTGCCCAAATGGGACTAGGCAGATTCAGAATGTGTTGACCCAACACCCTGATGAGCCCTTTTTTTTTTCCCCTCACAACTCGGGGACTGAGTCCACGAGTCCTGTAATGGCAGCCACAGCATCTGAGAAAATGTTCTCAGGTGTTACAGTCAGCCAATCAGATTATTCTGATGCCTCAGTACTTGTACCAGTATGACGGTACAGCAATAGCCAATGGGAGAAATACCTTTTGCGACCAATGAGAATCAAATACATTTTTTAAGTAGTGCACCAGTTGAGTCCTGCAGGAGCACCACGGTACTGCTACTGTACCAACAGACCACACATCGCTAACTTTTTCTGTGGATTGACTTCTTCATGTCTAGTCTGAGCTCCTCTTTAAATTTTAATTTCTCAAACAGCTGAACAGGTTTATACCAGATCTCAAAAATCATGCTTTCTGAGTAAAAGTCTAACTTTGCGCCGAATATGGTGAGAATCCACTCAGCCGTACTGCCTGTATCAGAAAGCACTTTTTCCTAGTGGATTTAAAATGGGAAAATCACACTTTAGAGACCCTCCTTTTCCTTGACCCCTGCATGATGGATTACCATGAACACTTTCGTACACTTTCTTCAAACAGCACCAAAGTTATTAAAAGAACAAAAAAATACCTTGCCCTTGGAAAGTCTGACCTTACTATAACTACACTGGTGCTAGTTCACTTCAAATGAATAAAAGCAGCCCATGATACATGTGTTTTATTTGTTCTAGAGCTTGTCAGATGGGACAGAGCTTGGTCCAGATGCCAGGAAGCACACATTATAATTCAAAACAAGGGTCTGCTTTTATTCATTCCTGGTTGGATTTGATTGTAGTTTACCAACCAAAAGCTGTAACAATGTGCCTAGAATGGTAAAAGGCTTTTTGTAATGTTTCAGCTGGAGTATATGGCACTAGCTAATCCTTTGCTTGAAGAATCTGTTGCAAATATGACAAAAGTTGTTGCCACTTTTCCAGATTGGTGTGGACTTACAAAATCTTTGCAAGAAAAACAGACATTTGAGGTGAGCAGATTTAGGGCTTGATTACCCGTGGTTGAGGTGCGGTGGTGGTCGGGGACCGCCACATCAGTGGTCTGACCGCCGTATTACAACTACGGCGGTTGGACCGACATAGGACCACCTCAACAGCCAGGGATTCGTGATCCCTGGCAGTGGAGGGGCAATCTGAGGCCACAGTATGCTTTGCGATGCCGCTGTGGCACCCCCAAGCATATTAAGAGTTTCTGGACCGCCTCCCTTTTCATGGCGGTGATCCCGCCATGAAAAGTGTGATGGTGAGGAAGCAAAGGGGGCCCTACAGGGTCCTCTGTTGCCTCAGGGCCATGGGATGCATGCAGGGGACACATTATGTGCCCCCCTGTCTGCAAGCACCCTCTTTCCATGCCATGCAGGAACGGGCTTTGGCGCTCCCGTTGTGGTGCCTTTTTAATAGGCACCACCGTGGGAACGCCAAAGGGCCACCTGCCAGACCACGAGATAACTCGTAATCTGGCAGCCGGCTGGAGGTGAGGTTTGGCGGTGTGGCAGCGAGACAGTGGTGTTGCAGCCCGCTCCTGCACCGCTAAACTCGTAATCAGGCCCTTAGTGTGTTTGGTGGTGTTGTAGAATATTGAGACGTTCTTCTGCTTATGTCTCAAGACTGAAAAACAAGAGAGCATATTCTTTGCATTTGTCTTAACTTATTAAACTGAAGGAGAGTGTGTTATTCAATTTTTTTTTAATTAATCTATTCTTGTCTTCAGTCCGCTAATAAAGAACCGTAATTTACATGATCAGGATTTTTGTCTTATTAACTTTGATTTGCTGTTTGTAGAAGACATTGTTCTTAACAAATCATTTAAATGAGGACAATAATACTATATTAAAATGATTCAGCTAAAATTTCCTGTTGTATTTTGAATTTTAAATGCCTGCTGTTGCTTCAAGAATTTTTTTGTGTGTACTACAACTATTGGCTTTGCCAACCCTATCTCCTCCCCATTACACCCACGATCACAGTTTGTATACATTTTTTATGTACATTAGAGCATTCATCAAGGGAGCCGGAACATTTGAACAAATTATGAAAGTGATGTATTTAAAGATTCTAAGTCACACCAGGTATACTCGCGGATGAATCGGGCGGCGATATAGAATGATAGGTTGTCCATGACGGGGTCGGTGATAGTCAAGAGATGTCCTCCAGGTTGATTGGCAGATATTCCGTTCAAGGAGAACAGCATGTCAGATGATTTTCTTTATGTCGCTGGCTGTTGTCAATATGTTTTTCGGTGCAGCAGTCACAATGTATTTTGAGTGTTTCAAATTAGTTTCTGTTGTTAGTAGGGGTGGGCATAGCTTGCATAATTTGCTGTAGCGTGATTATGTAAAATGACAGTAAAAGTATGCGAGATTACGCAAAATTACAGCAAAATTATGCGAGATTACGCAAAATTGAGCTAGGAGGATTGCCCAGCATTTAACGCTATTTTCTTGTGTCCAAAATGAACCAGAAAATGGTGCCATGTGCAACATAAGAACAAAAACAACGGCAGCCAGTAGCAGCTCACATTTTCTAAATTTGATAGGATTTGTATGCCAAATTACTCATAATTGCATTAACAGGCGTAATTCCTTAATTTTTGGTAATTTCACGTCAAGAGTATTTTGAAATTACTCCAGCGTCATTAAAATTTCACCCAGGCCTAATTGATACCTTCTTAACAAGTGTAACTAACAGAATGATTTTGCTTCAAAAAGTGCTTGTTTATTTATAGATACGTTCAGTTACTGAAAACATAAATTCATATTTGACATTCCTCATAAATAACCAATAATTTGTTTTCTTTTTAGTTACTAGTAATTATTTCAGGAGCAACACTGTTGAATGTGTTGATTAATGCTGCCAGTATGAAGAAGCTTATTCAACTTTTAGGTATGCCACAATATTCGCTTTGTGATTTAACGACTCTGAAAGTGTTAGTAAACCGAATTTATCCAAAACCATAATTTAGACACATCGAAAATATGTGATTGATTTGATAGACAATGTAAATAAATGTATTAGCTGCTATATTTGCCTTACATTGACTTTACTTATATTAACAGTGCATGTTATTGTACTTGTGGCTTTTGTATAGTAATTGTGCTGCCTAAGGACTGCTTCAAATAACTAAGAGGCTCCATAATTCAATCGTGGAAAGGAACTTGGCCTTGACTTTATGATATCATGTACCTTCCATCACTGACCATATTGGAATAAGTTTCATACTTCTGCACTTTATATTACTTTTGGTCTGTATTCCTTTCATTGGTGCTTTTCAACCTATATCTGAAATCATTGTACTGCATACTATTTTAGAGATATCTGGGGTACAAGCCGAGAGTATACATGGGTAGACGGCGTCTACCCAATCTTTTCAGTGTGGACGCCATCAACCCTGCCAAGAAGTTGGGCCCAACAAAAAAAATGCTAAACTTGTCCCAATGTCCAGACAGTGGGACACAGGTGTCTGCTTTCATTACGAGCAGCAAGGTGCAGGCAAAAAAGAGGCTTATCAGATTCCAGCTGAGCTAAAACAAAGGCCAAACTTAAGGGGCCATCAGGCCTCCTTTTGTTGGTGTATCCTGGCGGGGAGCTGTCTGGAGCTTCAAACCTAAATGCAATGGAGGCGAAACAAATGCACACAGCTCATCACTTCACAGGTGCTTATGACAGGCATGCTTTTGACTTTGTTCAGTCCCTGTATGTAAGAGACAAGCATGCACTGTAAGAATGTCAGATATGTTGGTCTGTCCCACTATTTACACAAATAACAATATGATTACCATTATTTTGTTTTATGTCTTTTATAGCGTTATAGTGCTACTCATCCCAATGCAGGATGTCAAAGCGCTTTACATCAAACGTGCACATTATACATATGTGTGTAAAGCAATGTACTGGATGTGTTACATAAGACAGTGTGGGTTGCAGGGTGTAGGAGTCTCATTTCCCTCATAGCTCACTGTGCTGTATTGAAAGGATTACAATTTATGAACTGCAAGTAACAAAAGGATTTATGTGTTAAGAGCAGTAACCCATTTACCTAGCTACATAAGATAAAAATCTGTCATCTGCATGTTACATGATGTGCTGTGCAGGAGACCTAATAACCCTCTATGCTACTTTGATTCAAAATGGGACTAGACAAAACACAGATCTCTCCGGTAAATATGTTAACCTCCAGGGTTATTTTACAATTATTATTCCCTGAGATTTAGTTGGCACACAAAGATTCCACAGAAGGTACCTTAACCCCATAAGATATTTTAAAATGCAGATTTTATTTATTTTTATTTATTTATATAGTGCAAACATGACCCTTGCGGGTATCAGAGCACTTTGCAGTATTTAATGAGATAGAGAATATAAAGAACAACATTATTATTAACGGGGGACAACTTATGTTAGAAGCCTCAGAAAAGAGACCAACACAGAGTCCAAGTCATACAAAAACCCAGACTCCGAAAACAATAACAAAAAAAAGAAAAAGAAATTACACCCAATTGAGCAGAATGTATTTACTGCCACATTTCCCCTTGTGGGCAATTTCTTTGTTGCAGTGTTATAAAGAATACATGTATAAATTAAGGCCCCGGTTTTGTCGGGGTTGCATCACTTTTTGGGCACAACCTGATGCAAAATCTAATTTGTTAAATATTATAATGCACTCAAATGTACTCATGATAGACCTGCTAAACATGTGTGAGGTCTTAAGATCTGATTTCACTTTTTGTGATGTCACTTCCTGTGAGGTCATGGGTTGTGATGCTGCTTCCTATGATGCCACGTGCAGTCGCACCCCATGATGTCACGCGCCATGATGTCACTTGCATACTGACTAACTTGGTTATTCCCCTCACTTTTTTAGGACTTGTGCCCTGGAGCTATCATAGTTCAAAACCTTGATTATACTTTAATCTTGTGTTTCGGATTTCCCTCAGTGAATTCCAACCAGTACAGTACCTGCCATTTAACTATTGGTTCCCACTTGCACTGAAAACATTTTGAGTGCATCATTTAGTCATTTCGGGTTACCAGGGTTGTGATGGTAATTTCTCTTACCAACACCAGAGCTTTCCGAATCTACATTCCAGGCTTTGGTATGGCGCAATACTAGATATTTCTATGACTTGATATTTTGTCCATTTTCCCTTTTCCATCCAATAGCTCTCCCGTTTATTGGTTTAGGTTAATGGTGGTGAGCACAGTCATTCCGGAACACCAAAACACACTGGAACAGGTGGCATTCATATCATTAAGATCAGTATATTTAGTAGCAGTTCTTTGCCTGGCTGTATTAATGAGTGAGGGCGTTCCTAGGATTAGCTCAAGAACAAAGAAGTGGACTGCTAAGTACGTTGATCATATTAATCGGTGCACACATACAGTCATTATTAAGCCACTGAGATTTGGACCCTTGAGCTATACATTTCAAAACGCACCACTAAATTATGAATCGAATCTTGACCCCAGAAAGTGCTAGGCTTTCCAGTGTCTATTTTTGATTGCCTTAACTTTCGTCACACATGAAACATGTTAATAATAAAGGCACGGGGGCGTGGTTTCGGCGCCGCGTAAGATGGCCGCCTGAGCTTCGTGCTCCACCACACCGGGACGTGTTTGGAGCCGCAAGTGTGTTTTTTCGCACTCCTTGTCCACGGAAATCATCGCAGCCTGCACCGGAACATGCCGTGAGTCGAGTGAGGGGTTTAGAGAGTAAGTCGCATCGCGCTTCTCGTCATTCCCTGCTCAAGCAACTTTTCCTCTCTCGGCCGCCATTTTGATGTCGTGCTGCTGCTTCCTAATTAACCCCGTATGGGGCAGTTGAAACCTCCTTTCTCTCTGGCATAAGTTATGATACGGCCACGCTAACACCTGCAGTATGGTTTTCCTCAGGACATTAAAAACACCGTAAGCTGATTTAAAAAATAAAATAAAAAAAACTTGTTTACCTTAATCTCCGTGGTCAGCATATTCTCCTCAGTGCTTCTACCAACGCTCTGCTTTTGACCAATTTTTGGACTTCTAACTTACTACAATGCCTGCTCAAATGCCCACAATGTTGCCTTGATATTGGGTGTTTACCTCTTCCTGACTAACTTCTCAGCGTTCATTACTTAACTGGATGTATTAAGTACAGTTTTGCCATTGCGGTTTTCCTGCGCCATTTTGTCATTGTATGCTTACGTCATTTCTCATTTCTCTTTGGAATCATTGTCTAAGCTTACTGTGGTTTGCTATTCTCTTTTGTGACAACATTTATTCAGCACGAGGCTCCCCTTTTTATTGTTCTGTCACCCACATATGGGCAGGCTACGCAAGCCACAGTTTGTTTTTGTTCCTAAAACTTTCTGCACATCGTCATCTGCGCAATCTTCGACTTCTTCATCAGCGATTCCTTCTTCCACTGCAGGTATGGCTGGAGTATCTTCTGCTCGTTCCCAAGCATCGCAGTCGACGCCTCATAAATTGTCTCCTCCTACTTCCACTCCTAAAAGACTGAAACAAGATCCTCCATCTCTTGATAAATCGCCTCCTACTATTTCTCTGGAACTGTTATTGGAGGAAATCCGCGCCTTACGCCCGTTTGTGGAAGAAACAAATAGTAAGATGCAACATTTGGAAGAAAAATGGTCTTCAATGGAGAGCAGAGTTTCTACATTAGAGCAACAACTTTCGTCGACCCAGGATGATTCTCAAAGACTTTCCTCTCTTGAAACGGAAGTCCGCAAGCTTCAAAAGCACACTGAGGACTTGCAAAATCGTAATTGGAGGAATAATTTGCGTGTCTATGGTTTGCCGGAATCTTTGGAAGGAGAAGATTCAGTCACCTTTTTCTCTTCCTTTCTGCCAAAATTACTTGAGATGCCTTCTTCAACAATGCTGAGCATTCAGAGAGCCCATAGGCTTGGTCCACGTCCTTCACTCTCGTCTCCCTTGGTCAAACCCCGGGGAGTCATTATTCTCTTCCTGAAATTCACTGACCTGCTCTCGGTTCTTTCTGCAGCTAGGGCAAAACGGCAAATTTCTTGGCTAGGTCAGAGAGTCTTTCTTTCTCAGGATGTTTCCAATGTTACAGCTGCCAGACGGAAAGAGTTTCTTAATCTCCGTCCTCCTCTTCGCTCAATGGGTGCTCGCTATGGACTTTTTCACCCCTGCATCTTTAAAGTTACTTTTCAAAATCGAACCTTGTCCTTTCAAGAACCTGCAGAGCTCAAGAAGTTTATCCATTCTCATTCTTCGACCATCATGGATACCTCTAATCCTCCTACGGGATGATATGTTCTACTCACGCTATCAGGACTCGCATTGTTATTGCAATGTTAATATATGAGTCATCTTTGTCTTTATTTGTTCCTGGTTCAGCTTTCCCTGTCTGTTATCTGGATTGACATGTTTCTATTCTTATTCCTATTATTTATCTCTGTTATTATATTATATCTATTACATTCAAATTTCTTTATATCCTCGTTTCCTTTTCTCATGTTATATTGATTGTCCTTCTTCTCCTATTGTTTCACATGACGTATTACTTTCTGTTATTTTCTTCCCCACTATTATTATTCTTCTATCCTACTGGCCATCTCTATAGTTCATATTTGTTATTGTCCATGCTCTCAGTTTGCTTTGACATATGTTCTCCATTTATTCCTTACTATCTTCATGCCTTCTTAATTTCCCTTTTTTCTTATCTTCATACAGGTTCGTTTGTCATGTTTATAGTTGTTTGATCCGTCTGCACTTTCTTACGTGTTCTGGTGTGGTTTGGACTCCCTGATTCGGGTGTCCCGTCTTCCGTTCGTCGCCATTGCCCCAGCCTTCTTTTGTTCCCGTCCCCCTCAGGTATGTTCCTCTCAGTCGTCCTTTATGGATATGTACTGTCTCTCCTTACTGCTGACCTTGCTTCCTTCCTCCCCTTTTTCTTCCCTAATTTTCATTCCCTATTCTGTACCTATTTCTTCCTTCATTTTTCTATTTAATGCATATTTGGTTCAGTATAAAGCTTTACTGTTTTTACATTCAGAGTTATTTCCTGGAATGTGAAAGGTTTTAATAATCCTATTAAGAGACAGAGAATCCTTTCGCACCTCGCCTCTTATAACCCTGATCTAGTACTTTTGCAAGAGACCCACCTAACTGAAAATGAAGCGTTAAAATTAAAAAGGGGCTGTGTGGGTACAGTATTATTCTCCCCTTCTACTAATAAAAAAAATGGTGTCATTACTCTATGTCATAAGAAACTGATCTGCAAGGTTTTATCTCAAGAAATTGATACTGAAGGTAGATGGTTACTGGTTAAATTATTAATTAATAATGTTCCGTTAACCGTTTTTAATGTTTATGGTCCTACACATCCTGACTGTTCCTTTTGGCCTGTTGTTACGCAAAAATGTGTTCAATTTCAGGAGGATTTTTTCATATTAGGAGGTGACTGCAACCAAGTTATAGACCCATTTCTTGATCGTCAATCTCAAGCTCGTTTTATTTCCACCAAGACCCACAAACATTTTCTCGACACTATTTCTCAAGCACATCTCATTGATTCGTGGAGACTCTCACACCCTGACTCTTTGGACTTCTCTTTTTTCTCTCCTCCCCACGCTTCTCTTTCCCGCTTGGACTATATCTTTCTTTCTCAATCCTTATCCCAAAATCTCCTCTCTTCCTCTATTGAACCTATTGTTATCTCTGACCATGCCCCAATAGTAACTGACCTAGATTTGCTCCCTCCACATCCCAAACCATCTCGTTGGCGCTTTAATAACTCTCTCCTCTTAGATCCTCTTTTCTCCTCTTCCTTTCGCTCATTTGCAACTGAATTCTTTGATCTTAATTGTGCGCCCAACTCACTTCCACATATCATATGGGACTCCTTTAAAGCTACTGCAAGAGGATTTATCATTGATTTCGTCTCAAAAAAGAAGAAACGCTTTCTCCAGCAACGTAAAACTACCTTGGCACATATCAAGCTTTTAGAGCACAAATTTTACACTTCCCCGAAGCATTCTGTTCTACCAGAACTCATCCAAGCTAAATTTGCTTTTAATAAAACTACTACTGATAATGCGTCCTCTGTGCTTTTGCGTAGTAGCGCTCGCTATTATGGTGGCCGTAACAAAGCAGGGAAGCTTTTGGCTAATTATCTCAAAACACGTAAAGATCGTACCCTCATAGACGCTATATTTTCCTCCAACGACTCTCTTTTACACAAAGATCAGGAAATACTTAATGAATTCAAATTCTTCTATCAAAACCTTTACACTCCTGAATCTCCTCCTTCTTCTTCTAGCATTCAGGAATATCTTGAGAAAATTCCCCCCCTCATCCCATCTTAATCTTCTTTCTCTTGAATCGGACTTGTCCCTTACAGAACTATCCAACGCCCTAAATTCTCTCACTAAAGGGAAGACTCCTGGCCCAGATGGCTTTTCTGTTGAATTTTATTTACACTTCTCAGATTTTTTACTGCCAAAACTTCTTGCACTTTTTCATTCCTTTTTTTTAGCTGGTAGGACGGAGGGTACTTTTCAGGAAGCAACAATTTGTTTAATTCATAAAGAAGGTCGAGATCCTAAATATTGCAAGAATTATCGCCCGATATCTTTGGTAAATGTTGATTATAAGTTGTTTGCTAAACTGCTTGCTTTACGTCTAGACCCTCTCATGCCCCACCTTATTGGGAAAGAACAGTGTGGGTTTGTCAAAGGTAGGCACACTTCTGATAACTCTCGACTTTTCCTTAATGTCCTAAACAAACTTCCCTCTATCTCTACTTCTCTAGCGGCTATCTCAGTTGATGCTGAGAAGGCTTTTGATAGAGTGGACTGGTCCTTCTTATTTGCCTCATTACAGTGGCATGGGTTTGGTCCTAAATTAATTTCACTTATCTCTCTTTTATATTCTTCCCCTAGAGCCTCAGTATTAGTTAATGGTTCTATTTCATCCTATTTCCCTCTTCAACGCGGAGTTCGTCAAGGTTGCCCTTTATCCCCTCTTCTTTTTGTCCTAGCTCTTGAACCATTTTTGTCTTCTATTCGTAACAATGACTCCATTTCTGGTTTTTCTATTGGGGACCAACAACTTAAACTTTCCGCATATGCGGATGATATCCTTTTATTTATTTCTGATCCTGACACCTCTGTCTTTTCTTTGCTTCATGAATTTGACTCCTTTTCCAAGGTCTCTGGTTACAAGATTAATTCGGACAAAACAGAAATCCTTCCCCTTACTAAATTTTGCTTTCCCCACTCTTTTTCGTCCACCGGTTTTGCCTGGAATGCTTCAAAAATTAAATACTTAGGCGTATTGTTTTCCAACTCTATTGCTTCTTCGATTAAGTTAAACATGTCTGCTGTTCTGTCTCGTATTGATAAATTACTCTCTTCCTGGAATCCCCTTTTTCTTTCTTGGTGGGGTCGATTAGATTCAATTAAAATGATGATTGCCCCTATTTTAATTTATATACTCTCTATGCTTCCCGTCCACATCCCCGCCATATACATGAAACACATTGATTCTTGTCTTTCTAAATTTCTTTGGAAGAATAAAAAAGCTAGAATTGCCATTTCCTCTCTTCGTAAGACTAGATCTAATGGTGGCGTGAACTTTCCAGATTTTCGCCTTTATCATAAATCCTTTTCTCTTCGTCAAGCCTCGAAATGGCTCGTAGCGGAGCACTCTCCTTTTACTCCTCTTTGGCTATCCATTGAGCAAACTTTATTACTACCATTCTCTCTCAAGGAAGTAATAGCTTTTTCCGTTAAAACTTCTCATACATCCTTCCCCCTGTTTAGACATACTTGTTCCCTTCTGAAGCCTTTAGTTTTACCTAATCCTCTTTCTCGTGATGACTTCTTGGATTCTCCTATTTGGCATAATTCTCTTATTCTTCTCAATAACAGGCCCATTTTCTGGAATTCTTGGAGGGCAAAGAATATCATTTGGGTTAAACACCTTTTCAATGGCCTTTCGCCATGCTCTTTTCCCGAATTTCAAGCCTTATTCCACTGTCCCCGTTCCTTCTTACAGAGGTTTACCACTCTTATGGCAATTATTCTAGATCTATACTATTCTCTTCCCCCTCATCTCCGACTGAAGCCCAAAACTCCCTTCTTAAACTTCTTCTCTCATTACCCAAAGCTTCTCTTATATACAAATATTACTTAGCCCCCAATCCATATCGAGTCAAATCCAAGTTGGAACTTTCCTGGGAGTCTGATCTGGGATGTGAATGGACTATCTGCTTCTGGGACAAACTTTGGTCTAGATCTTTAAAAATCTCTCGCTCTGCCTCTCTTACTCAATCTATGTTTTTTCTCTATCATAGGCTTTATCTCACCCCTGTCTCTATTGCCCGCTTTTCTCCTGACTCAGATTCTAACTGTTGGACCTGTGGTTCTTCTGACGCTAACCTTATGCACCTTCTTTTTCTTTGCTCTTCGGTTTCCAATTTTTGGAGATCCGTTTGGTCCTATATTTCTAGTATCTTTAACCTCTCTATCTCTTACTCATCACCCCAATTGTTTACTGGAAGCCTCTCTGACTCTTTATCTATACCCTCTCATAATCATGGTCTTTTTGATCTCATGCTCGCTCTAGCCTTTCAACACATTACCCTCAACTGGAAAACTCTCAATAATCTTTCTACGCATCACTGGTGGAATAGTCTTTGCCACTTTCATAGACTTGATGTTGCCTTCGCCTCCTCCTGTAAACCATCACTTAATAGAGAGCTTTTTTGGTTGCCCCTTACAACTTATTTAGATCAGATTGTTTTTAAACATAGCTCCTCTCTCAATTCTGAAAATTTTAAACCTCCTTGAACACCTTCTCTCTGTTCTCTTTCCATACCATCCAAGTTAAGTTGATATATGTTGTTAATTGACCAATAGCTTGTTCACATTTCGTTGTGTTATGCAATGTATTATGCATTCTTTTTATTTTTTATTATATATTAATATGTTATATTTCCCCCTCCTCTTTCTTTCCCTCCCTTCACTTCTTCCCATCCCCCTTTTCCATATAAAACCTTAAAATAGCTTTTATTTCTTTTATTGTACTAGCCATATATATTGTTATAACTATGTTTCCTTATTCAAATCTGTTGCTGGTATTTTTTTTTGCCTACTTCTCTGTTTATTCAATAAAGCTTTTCAAATAATAAAGGCACATTTCAAAACTCAGTATACGTAAAGAGATAGGGGGTGGGTTTTCAAGGAAGTGAAAAAAAGATGTAACGTTTGTTTTTAATTAAGCAAGCAAATCTTTCTGTGCCAGCGGTTGCTAGGGAGAATCCAAGTAGAAAGTCGATACATAGAACACCACTGCGGAAAACTGAACATTTTGCTAAAGCAACCATTGAAGAGTCGGGAATATGTGTGTGGTTATCTGGCAGTGTTTTGGTAGACAACCTGGTCTAGATCCCATTGCAATAATCTAGATATAACATGATGAATGCAAGAATCCTGCTTGGTCCCTAAAAGAGAAGCATGAGAATTGGGGGCCCTTACGGGTAGTAAAAACACTGCTGGGACAGATACCTGCAGAAAACTCGTAAGTTAGTTTCCTATGCACCTGGCATGCCAATGAGTTGTTTACAAGCCCTACCTCTATGAGAAACCGGGCTAACCTATGCATATGTAAAGAACTGGAGACCTTCATAAGGAAAGTGCATGTTTAGGATCTGAATTAATGAACAAATATGATTTGCTGGGCATTTCCTGCAATATGGGTGTGTAATAGCGGCAGTGAAAGACACATGGAAGGCAGGGACTAGCGAACCACCGACACACCGGGGACCCCAAACAACATACACTACTTCAGGCAGTTGTATGGCAATAACACGTTAAAACTGTGCATTGATGAGTCACACTAAAGTCTCATTGCATATACTCGGGATAAATTCTGCAGTTTTTATATAGCACATGGCTACCAGGAGGCCTCCCAGTGTTGAGTAATGCTGTCATAGCCTCTAGAAATATGCGCTGAAAATTGGCTAATTTTTATCATATTCATAAGTCTTACCTTACTCCAGGTAGAATAGATAAATACTTTACAGGTGCACAAGCTAAATGTCCTAGTTGTGGAGAAGAGGGGACAGACCACTGCCACATGGTCGCAAATTGTCTCAATGTTGTTGACTATTAGGAAGAGGCAGTAGACCTTATTAAGGAAGTGAGGGATAGGCACGTCATAGCCTTCCCTGAGACGTCCACACTGGGTATGTATCCTCACCTAAACTTGTAAGCTTATGACTAAGTTTATAGTTTTAGCACAGGTATTAGCAAAGAGACAAGTAGCGATGAAGTGAAAGTCAGCAGTAGGACCTAGATATGATGCCTGGAAATGGAAGTTACTTACAGGGGCAGCATATAAAAAGCATATTACGCATTAGAGAGGCCAAAAGGGGGAAGGATAAGTTAGATGTTAGCAAGAGCGTGGGAAACTATCCTGACTTCAATAGATGAAAATGTTAGTGCCCAGAATGGGAATGTTCCGACCTAGACTATCCCAACAACCAGCCAGTGTACAGTTAGAGGAAGACAATATTGTGAGTTTTTGGAGAGTTAGATGTCTGGGTTGAATCGTCTCTACATATTGACAGCTGTTGGGTTTGCAGGGATCTCAGTTCCCTCCCTCCTGCACCGCCCTCGCCCACACGTCTTTACCCTTAAGATGTTATAGGATGACAGGTCCACCAGGGTTAGGACTGAATAGTTGGATTATAGTAAGTGGTAGTGAGCTATAAGAAATGTATTACGTGATTGCACTGTATAATAACCATAATAGGTATTTCAAGGACACATGAGAGTAAACTTAGAAAGCTTGTTATAATGATGAGGCATAGTCTTATGTCTAAGATGGAAACAGTGTCAATGTCGAAAATGGAACCTTGGTTATTGATAGGTTCTATGAAGCACAACTGAAATATGTTTTGATGGAAAAAGCAATAAAAATTGTGTTTAAAAACATGATGAATGCAAGAACGAACATGATCAATTTAGTTTTTGTGGGAAAGGTAGGAAGCTTGTAATTCGCGGAAACTTGTAAAGGGCTGTATGTGGTAGAAGACAACTTTTCACCAACTTCACTTGCAAACTCTAAGGACCGGTCAGACACCCAGATTACTGGCCTGAGAAATAAAATGCCTGTCTTCAACATGTAGGTGAAGGATAAGTATCAACACCTGTAGATGCACTAGTCAGTCCACGATCATTTTTTTATTTACCATCCATTGTCTCCTAAACATTGGGGGTTAGCTGAATGTCTTCTGTCTGGTAGCAAAAGTCAATGTCAATCCTGTTCAGGATGTCAGCTAAATGACCCATATAAATCCTATAGCTCGATAGCAGTAGAGCCAATCTCTCAAGTATATTACAAGTAAAGATAACTGCTGAATACAGAAATAGGCTACGGTTTCACTTAGCCAGTGTAGTATGCAAGATCTTTAGTTTCTATATCTTTTTATTATCTTTGAAATAGCGATTTAGTGTACTGGGGAGAAGATGCATTTTTAAACATACCGTGCCAACTGGAGAATTGCATATCTCCAACAGTTCCCAAAGAAAAATGCTCAATAGACAGTGTGCTACAGTTTTACGTAACCTACAGATAAACCATTATTTAAGGAATGATGTTAGTTGAATGAGTATGTTCTTTTCAATTGCTAGGCATGCCAGAGTCGTTGTCCAAGATGGCCGCCTGTCTGGGGCTTTGCTCACTGGATAAGCTATCCCTCAACCCTTTTATCTCAAATACAATTCTATGTCATTTGGAAAGTTGTAAGATGGGGGACAGACAGTGCAGCGGCAAAAGCATCCATCATCATTTGTGCTGAGGGTGGTCGTAGACTGTATGAAAAAACGCTCTGTCAACTTGCCTGAGCATGATGCTTACTCGTTTGTCATGTCGATAAGTAAGTATGCCATTGCATGGAGACGCTACCACTTCTTTTCTTATACCCGCCTGGGCTGGGTATTCAAATAAAATATAAAAAATTAAATATCGAGATACATAAATATCGAGTTTGAAATATCGTGATACAGAATTATTGTGTGCAACAATTTCATTGACAGGGATAAAGATTTGAAGGTAAGTATCCTCAATGAAAAAAAAATCTTAAGGGGCCCATTACGATGGCGGGCGGAAGCACTACCGCCGTGCTGGCGGATGCAAAAACCACCAGTTACCGCCGGCACGCAGCAGTCCACACGCCGGCCCAATTACGATGCGAAAAGCAGGCCAAACACCGCCGGCAAGCCAGCAACACCGTCCGCCATCAAAGTGCGCCCGCACACGTAGCGGCGCAGCACAACTGACACACACCGTCCGACGAAACACGTCCCGCCCGGCGCATAAATTACGATGCCGCAAACAAACGGCTCCCACGGCTAAGAGACACCGCACGTGAAAGAGAGGCGGAAACACGGACGCAGAGCACGGACAACGAAGAAGCGGCACCCCGGGCATGAATCCAGCACTGCAGGCCCTTCCCATGCTTCTGCTGATGCACCACCAAGGACGCAACGTACCGCGGAGACGCAGGTAGGCACACACACAACAAGTGCACGCAAACAGCGCACACAGTGCAAGGGCGGAAAAAGCGGACAACCCCCCACCAGCGCGTGCACACTACACATCCACCATTGCATCCACATATGACACACAGGCCAAATCCAAACATCGCGGAACACATGTGTACACACCACCTGGGACTAGGAACCAACCACCCCGTCACGGCCCCAAAGCGCCGATGACGCCGCCACACATGCGCACAACGCAGAGGCCAACCGCAGCGCCATGCATGCGTCGCACACAGACACAGGGACACAACCAAGCAGCACACACACCAGCCCCACCCCGAACGCACATGACACGTGACAGGCCGGCCACAGACATGTCCCCAACGCCCAATTCACGGACAACACCCAACGCCACACAACCGACGCACACATGTCAGTGAAGTCACGCAACAGCAGGACACACCCCAGTGTAACAAACATGGCGAAGCACACAGCGGCGGCAACACCAACTAGGAGAAGCAGGGCCCCTTCGGGAAGAGGAACGCCAGTACCACACTGAAAAACCCATACCACCCTGCACATATGAACAAGACACATGAAACGGAACACCAAAGAGCCCGGTGACCGACAACAGGTGGCCCAAGAATAACATCCACACACAAGGCCCAACGCAGAGCGGAAAGGCAGCCTGCCGCCCACACAAGGGAGAGCAGACAGCACTGAATGACCTTCCATTCCAACACCGAAACCACAGCCCTACGACAGAAGCCGGTGAATACAGCCATTGTCCAAGAATAGACCAACACAGGCATGCCGAGGAGACCGACCACACGGCAGATAGCGCATATCACAGAAGCACACAACGGACGGGGAAGAAAGAAGAAAACACTCCCCCATGTCGGCCACATGCAAGTTAATTGGAAGGAGTCACACAGCACTGACCTTGAACTGTCTGAGAAGCATGTGGGAAGAGGGCCCGTGTCCTCCAAACAAGCCAACAGAACACAAGTCCTGTCTCCCTACGACTACACAGAGCTCACAGCAACCTCGGAGCGTGCACATTGCAGACTGCACACACAGCCGGAGCACGCCACCACAACGCACCGCTGCGAAATGGCAACCGCAACACACCTACCCAACTACGCCGAAGAGCTCAAGCTGTACCAAACCAGCACGATACATACATTGGGATGCGATCTCCTGTCCCTGCTGAACGTAAGTTACCGACTGACTTACCGCATCACATTGTTCAGCTGCGTCATGCCCGTCTTCTACTGTCGGAGGTGTCCCTACCAGCATCCCGTCGAGATATGCCTCTCCAACCCGGCATGTCTGAAGGCGGACCTGCTACCACTACTCCTCCCTCTGGACGCACACGACAGGGCCTGCTCTGCCTATGGGGGCATGGCGTATGTGGCCAACATCGCACGCGCACTGAAATGGAACCACTGTGCCTCCACACGACGGATCATCGAGAACAGCTACATCGAATGTCACCCAGCATGCCCCATCATGGTCCTCCAAGGGACAACCTACGAACAACACCTTGACAGCCACCATCCGCTTCATTGGCTGGCAAACATGTACACCACCAATGACATGGAAGCCCTGCTGGACGGCATCGCATACCTGACAACCTGTAAATACGTCGGACCACAACGCAGGTTCCCCGAGTGACCTATGAAGTCCAACCCCGCACCCATGCTCAGCTTCCGCACGGACTGGCCAGTCACCACCACAACAGCCATACCAAACGACCGGCAACTGTAACCACACCATCAACGACATCGCCATGACATCGGATATGACCGGGACATGCACACTGTTCCCCATCACATCCAGGAACACCGCATGCATCGTGGGAGGCAGTGGCATGGGCTCTGTGCATCGCACCCACATGGACGGAACTGCACGAACAACCAGGACACGACATGGATCCAGCGCACATGGACACACACACCGCTCAGTGGACATGAATAGGTCGCCTGGAGTCTGTGGGTGCTGCACCCCTCCCACCCCCGCCCCGGGAATCCCATACCAGGACCTTTGCATGGACGACAAGTGCATACAACAACAACACGACCCCAGTGACTGTGACATGTCCAGTAACCACCACAGTGCAACAACAAGTGGCACGCCGCTGCATGCACGCAAGCACATGCCCTGATGTCATCTCACATGCACGCGTGCATGAGGAACAACCGCAGCAAACCTGTCACATGGAACTGAGATGGACTGTGCCCATGATGCCGAGCGGTCTGGTAGGCTACATGTATACCGTCTGTGTCAAAGTCCGCAGCTCCGCAGCTATACGTAAATGTACATTAGCACAGCCTTGGCCAAGCAGATGTAACCCCACACCCTATCCCATTTGTAATCATGCTCAGTATATCCTCAATATGTATTCCGCTGCCAGTAGTGTCCACTATACTGCATCACAGAGGACAGAAGACTCAATATAATGTTTGAAACCAGAACTGTCTCCGCTGACTCATTTCACAAGTACGAATGAGAGAGGATGAGAGTATGTGAAGTACACGGCAGTCGTGACATGACCATGTAGTCCACTGGTATTGGATGTCAACGCAAATGAGTAGCACTACTGTGGAAGACACACATGTGTCGTGTGAAGTCGTATGGACGCAGTGCTCAGGTGGGTGGGTGCGACGGGTAGATGCGCACATGCCAAGTTGGAGCACGCCGTGTTGGGAGGGCTCATGAACAGTACACCACCGCTTCCCTGGGCATTGTGAGAGGACACCTGTCGGGGGGAGTGAACACGTGTGTGCACAGCAGCCGGGCACACGTACAAAGCGGTACCAGGCGCACCTCAGCCCACCCTCTGTGGACGAGCTGGATCCTGTTGTGCGCCCGCCATGCCCCTTGACAAGGCACACACAGCCCCAGTCGACCAGGTGTAACCCCAACATAGTCAATCCGCACAGGCGATACAGGGCACGGGATGGCAGTGGAGCATGGTGTGTGAGAGGTCTCCTCGCGCTCCTCCTGGTCATATCACGCAGGCAATAGAACCTCAACGTCCAGCATGGCAAAAAGTCAAATGGAAGTGTAGGGGGACGCACCACAGCACGAGCAGCACTGACGTCACGGGAGGTGGCTCGCACCATCCCATCCATTGCCCATCATACCAACCACGCCACATGCCATTGCGACTAAGTGCAAGCGCGTGCGCCACCACCCCTGAGCCCTCCCCAGAGAGGCCAAAGAGTGAATGTGTGGGCCATCAGCCACAGACGGACGCGGCATGGCCGCAAGGGCAGCCACAGCCACTGGGTGTCGCAGGTGGCGGATCCGGAAGGCGAAGACTGTGATGCATAGTCCATGCAGGCCGGGTCTCCATTTGGGGCACCACGCAGGTGGACGGTGTCCCGCCACACATCATACCCTGAGACAGCCCACTCGTGCAACTGGACCCACACATACACTCCTTGCCCTCTCTGGTGCGAGCTTGGGGCTGCCTGTGCAAGCGCTAGCCTCGCAGGTGAGCATGCATATTGGGGGGCGAGGGGAGGACATGAGGGCTGGGGCGAAGATGACTGTATCACTGTCAGTTAGTACAAGGGATGACCCAGATGTGGAAAGGAAGAGACGTGTCCCGTGTGTACTGCAACTAGTCGCCAATCCAACTACCCCCCCATGTCAGGAATGTAAGCCCGCACCTAGGCCCGCCCATCCGCCACATCGAACATACCACCAGCATGACAACCTTCCCATTCGAAACACTGACTGGGGGTGGCGACCAGTGAACAATCATGTGTAGCCTACCCACGCGTACATGTGGGCCCTCCATGATCCATGTCACCTGCGGCAAAGACATGACATGCGCAATGAGGGAAGTGAGGAGAGCTGTCCGCCCCACGCGCAGAAGGTGCATCAGCTCCACAGACCCAGCAGCGAGTCCAGCAGGGGTCACATGTGCAGGGGCAGCTGTGCCTGGTGTGAAGGCACATGCATATAGACAGCACATCGACCAATGTGTAGTCTGCCCACATCCACAGTCCATCATCATGCGGACATAGGAATTGAACACAGGGCAACACATCTTAGCTGGTGCACCCACCGTGACCAACAATGCGCAATCATCGACGTACCCGCCCTGTGCATGGCCCCCCACCCAACGGAGGCACATCCAGTGCCACCATCCCACACACACAAGCCTTCCACGGAACATGCTGTGTCCAATGGTCAGTACAGAGTCAGCGCCCATCTGGTGGATCCTGAACAGGAGGCACATGCACACACATGCCAGTTCCCACTATGTACGTCTGCCACCTGGCACGTGCAATGTAACCTCTCACCTGTGACGTGTGACTGCAAGCACACAGCCGTCTTGGCATGGGGCTGTCAATGTGGACACCAGTCAATGTTTCGGGAGCTGTGATCCGTACAGTGCTGTACATAGGGTGCAGTGCTGACACCTACTACTGTCTCATATCCCCTCGTGCCACAGGTCCCACTTGTATTGGCCGCTCAGCCCGTGCCCACATCGTCGTCGTCGTGTGCCATACTCATCCAGCCTCGGAAGCAGTACCATGCTCAGCAGACACTCATGTTGCCGTGGCGTTGCCGCTTGACGAATATGCAGTCAGTCCCCATCAGCACGCCCCGCAAGTCATTGGGGCCTAGATCCCCATGTGCATGCACATGGCAGTGGTATGTCTCACTTGCCATTGCCATTGTTGGGAGACCTGTGTAAGTGTATTGTGGCCGTGCCGTCCCAGCTTGACAGCTGGGCTGTGGCTCATGTGCTTGCTCAGTCATGTCAGTGATGTGTATGCGAAATTGCTATGTGCCGTGTTGCTTTGACATGTGTCCTCTGTCATTTAACCCAGGCGGAGACCGAACATTGACCGCCCATACCAATTGCTGGCGGACATGGACGATACAGAGGTAATCAGGAAGTTTCGGCTGGACAGGCCAACTCTGCATCGACTGTGTGCCATGTTAGAGCCCCATCTCCGTCCCCGCAGGGTGTATCCGACTGCTGTCACCCCCACGGCTAAGGTGATGGCCGCCATGCATTTCTTCGCCACTGGGTCATTCCAGCACACAGTGGGCAGTGGAGGAGGGATGTCCCAGCCCATGTTCAGCAAGGTGCTGAGGGATGTACTGGCAGCCATGATGCTGTACCGGAACAGGTACATCAGATTCCCCAGGGCTCGTGAATTGGCGGCAGTGAAGGGTGCATTCTATGCCCTTGGCAGAATCCCACACGTCGTGGGAGCCATTGACTGCACTCATGTTGGCCTTGTTCCACCACAGGCCACTGAGCACCTGTACCGCAACAGGAAGCACACGCACTCCCTGAATGTGCAAGTGGTGTGCCTTGCGGACATGGTGATCACCCACGTGTGTGCAAAGTTCCCAGGCTCGGCCCATGACGCACACATAATGCGCAACAGCATCTTGCCACTACTGATGGCCAATCTGCAACAGGATCGTGGCTGTATTGTCGGTGAGTATGTGGAGTGGTGTAGCGTGCTGGTTGTGCGATGCTGTCCCCTGTCCAGTTGGAATAGCAACGGTTCTCTGTGTCCCTCACACCCAGGTGACTCTGCGTATCCGAATGGGGCATGGCTGCTCAGTCCATTGAGGAATCCTCGCACCCCAGCAGACGATCGATACAATGAGGCACATGGGAGGACCAGACGTGTGGTCGAGCGTACCTTTGGCCTCCTCAAGTCCAGGTTCAGGTGCCTGGACCGCACCGGGGGTGCACTGGCGTACTCCCCACAGAAGGTGTGCCAGATAGTGGTGGCGTGCTGCATGCTGCACAATCTGGCCATTCGGAAGCAGATCCCCCTCATTGTGGATGACGGAGATCAACCAGGGCCCCAGCCCGCAGACCAGGACAGCTCGAGTGAGGTGGACAGCGGAGAGGAGGAAGCTGGGAATGTGCGCCACCAGCTCATCGCCCGCTACTTCACTTGACGGTGAGTGTCCATGTACGACGGATGATGTGTCTGTATCTATGCAGGTGTGTGTGTGCTGTGTCAGGGTGGCCGTATGTTCACTGCGTGCAGTGTGTCAACGCTCCATGGCCAGGGTAGTATGCCACTGTTGGTGGCTGTGGCATTGTGCCCTATTGCTCTGTGCGATGTGTGTACATTGCTTGTAGTTGTTGACATGTACTGTGTGATGGGTGTGTGACACACTCATTGAATGTGCTCCTGTTCTGTCTCCCACCCCTAGGTCCCTACAGGCCCTCCGTATTCCATTTCCATGCCACGCATCAGGTGCCTTTCCGCCCAAGGTGGCCGTTGTATTCCGTACAATAAAGACACAGGGCACAAACAGCAGTTAGTGAAAAAGGTGCATTTATTACAAACTGTGACATGTGATTGTGTGTAAGGTGATGACAAAAGTGGTGCGTGCAGTGACAATGAGCTGTCGGTCATGGCTGCGTGATGATCAGGGTGTACCCACTGGTTCTATGTCCATAGTCCAACACACACATGCCATCCAGCTGGCTGTGTGGAGTGGGATCGTAGAGCAAGTCAATGCAGTGGCTGGTCAAGGAAGGCTGGCGGAAGGCTGGCTGGCTGCCTCACTTGCGACTGGAGCGTGCGAAGTCCTCCCGGGAGATCTGTTTCCTCTTCGGACGGCCCCTTCCACGTTTGGGAGGGGGGTGTGTGGTGGCGACCTGCTGGTGGTGGGTGAGGTGTGCTCACTGGCTGTGGACGCAGGGGAAGTGGACACTGCTGGCCGACCCTGCGCCCTAGCAGGTGGTGGCGGAGGTGGTGTTGCTGGCCTTGCCTGTGACCCCACCGCCACCACCAGCTGGCCCATGAGGTCCACGAGTTGGTCCATACGGGACACGAATTGGCCCATATGGGCGTCCATGGACCTCAGCACCCCCAGCACCTCCCGCGTGTCAGTAGCAGACCTGGCCCATTGTCCTTGGGCCTCTTCATAGGCCCCAAGGACTCTGGCCATTTGTGGCAGGGCATGGCTCCCAGGGGAGGCTGGCGTTTCCCTGACCCTGCTCCTCCTACCAGTCCTGCTGCCACCGGCCTGCCCACTAGCCACATTGCACACCACGGTCCTCGCTGTGGCTCCCAGGGTGGATCCAGTCGGCCGGGCCACCACCTGCGCTGGGGCTGGTGCCAGCGAAGACGTGGTGGTGGTGGAGGCGGTGGTGGTCGGTGCGGCGATGGTGGCAGTTGCGGCAGTGGTAGTGGCCGCAATGACCGTGGGTGTGGCCGCAACGACAGTGGCAGCAGGGGACTGGGACTGTTCAGCGTCCCTGGATGATGGGTTGGTGGGTAGGAGGGGTCCTGGGGAGCGGCTGGGCCCTGCCACGCCAGATGGGCCAGCTTGGTGGTCCGTGTCCGAAGAGGTGGACAGATCCTCCAGATCCGTGTGTCCTCGTTGGGGGCTTGTAGGCTGGCTGTGCTGGCTGCTGTCTCCATCCCCAGCGTCCAGCAGTTCGTCACCTGTGGAGAGAATGAGATTTGTTATTGTGTTGCACCTGGCGAAGTATGTATTAGTCGTCTGACATTGGCAGTTCGTGCAATCTCGTACATGGGTTTCCCGGAGGCGAGTGTGTGGCTGTGGCATCTGTAGTTGTGTGTGCTAGGCAATGGGACTGTGTGCTGTGCACATGTGGCATGGGACGGATTGGCCATGCCGATGGGTGTGTTGCTTTGCCCCTACTCATTGTGACTCTGGTGTATGCGGGCTCCTGGCCCATCCTGGGTCTGGTTTGTACTTTGCTTTTGGAGTTCAATTGGAACGCTTAGGAACGCATATGGCAACATGGGGGCCATGCCCCAGATTCGCATTTGGGATGGAATATGCTTTTGGGGTTCAAATGGAACGCTTAGGAACGCATATGGCAACATGGGGGCCATGCCCCAGATTCGCATTTGGGAGGGTATATGCTTTTGGGGTACATGCTGTGAGCCATGGGTGCCGAACGTGACATGTGTTGTGGCAGCATGACAGTGCATGGTCTGAGGTGTGTGCATGCCTGACATGCCCTGCATATTTGCTGTCTGTTGTGGTTACTGGACATGGCATTGGACGCATCGTTATGAGTGAGTGATAGTTGTGTGCCAGCCAACGTATTGCAGTTGTCCCATCTCCTTGGTGTGCGTGCTGCCCTGTGCCATGTGCATCACTGCAGTGCTCGGGGGGGTGTGGCCCATGTTGTGTGTTGTTGCTCACAGTGTGTCGTGCGCTTAATTGACTTCTGGCACATGGTTGGTCATGGGCATGTGTCTTAGCGTGACTGCTGTATGTGTGGCAGCTGTGCGGATGACATGCCTTTCATGAGACTGGGGCTGACGGATGGGATGGATGGTATGTTGTATGTGCATGGTGTGTCTGTGTGTTTGATGGGTTCAGTGGTGTTCGTGTGCATTTATGTTGTTCCGCTCTGTTGCGTCTAGTGTTGTTTGTCTTACATAGGCGTAGTTGTGGGGTGTGTGGTTGACAGGCAGTAGGGGCTACATGGACAGGACTTCAATGGTGTTTCGGTTGTGTGTGATGAGTTGCACAGTGGCTGCCGTGTGGGACTATATTCAGTGTGGCTTGTGCATGCAGACGTGGCTCCTTGGGTGTTGCTATGTCTGTGATGGGTCATGTGGGGTGTGAGTCTGCTGTTCATGTCCGTGTGCACATTGTTCACTTGTTCGTGACGGTGGGCGGTGCTGCGTGTTCGTGTGCTACGTGACATGTCCCATGTGTTGGTGGTGTTATGGTCCTCATGCCTCCAGTAATCCAGCCCTGTCCAGTTTCCCACCTGCAAGTTGTTCGTGCGTGCACTGTACTGGATGCCACATGGCTCTTAGCGGGGGTGCTCCATGTTGCAGGTCTGTGGGGGTGGGGGGGTGTAGTGGGTCGTGGGGGTGGCTGTACACCCACTGACACCGATTGCTGTGGACCGTGATGTCTGCCTTTCGGCTGTCGTTGTGCACTGCGGTGGCTGACACGTGGGTGTGGGGTGTGGGGGATGCTCCTCCTTGCTGTGCTGTGGGACTGGGGCCTGGTGTGTGTTGTACTTGGGCTGTCCACCGTCCCACCCACTGCACTTTGTGTTCCTGCCACTTACCTGTTACTTGTCGGTTGGTGCAGCTGTGCCTGACACATGGGTGTGGGGAGTGCTCCACCTTGCTGGTCTGTGGGAGTGGGGGCCTGGTGGGTGTTGTACTTCAGCTGTCCCCCTCCGACCCACTGCACTTTGTGTTCCTGCCACTTACCTGTTACTTGTCGGTTGGTGCAGCTGTGCCTGACACATGGGTGTGGGGAGTGCTCCTCCTTGCTGTGCTGTGGGACTGGGGCCTGGTGTGTGTTGTACTTGGGCTGTCCACCGTCCCACCCACTGCACTTTGTGTTCCTGCCACTTACCTGTTACTTGTCGGTTAGTGCAGCTGTGGCGGACACATGGGTGTGGTGGGTGGTCGTTGTGGCGCTTCTGGCATATTTGGGGTCCTGTTGGTGGTTACGTGGCTGGCTTAGTGTACACATGTCCCCACGCATCTTACAGTTGTTCGGTTTGGGCTGTGTGTGGTAGTGTCTGTTGCATGTGTGTGTGATGTGTTGTGTATTGTGTGCTGGACATGGGGGTGTTTGTCCCTGGGAGCTGTGGCATGGTAGTTGCGCATGTGAGTACATAGCGGTGTGCTGGTATACATTAGTTTGTACTTACCAGCCTCCACTCCCCCTGCTAATCCGGCGAGGATCTCCGGATGGATTACGACTCGCACCTTCTCCTCCCACGCTTTGAAGGTCTTAAAGAGCGCGGTATTCCCTCCGCCAGTGACGGCAGCCAGCTCTCTGTTTTTGCCCTCCTTCTTCTTGACCAGGCTCTTTACGTCATTCCAACGTTTGTTTATCTCGGTTCTGTTCCTGGGCAGGGTCCCGACTGCATTGACCTGGTCTACGATCCGGGTCCACATTCTGTTTCTGGTGGCTAGTGGTGTGTGCTGGACCATGTTCCCATAGATTTGTGGGTACACCTTGATGATCTCGTCGACCATGACCGTCAGCTCCATGGGCGTGAACTTGGGCATCCTTTGTGGTGCCATGGTGTTTGTGGTGGTGGTGCGGTGTGTGTTGTGTAATGTGCAGGGGGTTTGTGGTGCCGGTGTTTGGTGGTGGTGGTGGTGGTGGTGGTTGTGATGTGTGCGTTTCTGTGGTGTGCTGCTGTCCTTGCTGTGTCACTGTGTCCTCTCCTCTCCTCTCTGGTTTGCAATGTAGCAAGGGGTTGTGGTCTGTGGGAGTGCTGCTTTTGTACTCACCTATGTGGGTGTGTCCTCATGGTCTGTTGTTTTCAGGTGTGTTGTGTCTGGGGTTCTGGCCTTTGTATTTTTTGTTTGTCCGGGGGGTGTTTTCGGGATGTGTACTGTGCTTGTGTATTTGTGCGTGCCTTGCTGTGTGGACTTGTTGGCCATGTTGTGTGCTATTGGTTTTGTGTGCGGATGGTTTCTGTGCAGGTACGTGGGCGCCATGGCTTCTGCCGTGTCGATTCTCATCGGCGTTGTTTGCGCTGGCGGGCGGTATTTTTGTTGTTTTTCCGCGCTCATGGCGGTGCGATCGTAATTTCACGTGCGGTGTGTCGGCCGTGTGGGCGGGCGGTTTTGTGTTGTCGTGCGTGTTTCCGTCCGTGGCGGGCGGTTTGACTCCGACTCGGACGATGGCGGGCGGTATTTTGTATGATTTTTCCGCCGATGGCGGTTTTCAGTTTGTGTACTCATAATGGCGTGGTCGGTGTTCAGGCGGTGTGTGCGGGCGGATTTTTGCCGCTTCCATGCCTGGCGGATTTATTTACGCCGGGTATCGTAATGTGCCCCTAAATCATTAATATCGTTTACAAAAATATGCATGTTAATATCAATGTTAAAAATATATATGTTGTTAATAGCATTTACAAAAATATCTTTGTTAATAATATTGTTTTTTAATTGTTTTTATGTATTTTAGTATATATTTTAATTGCATATGTTATAAATTGTTTGTATAATTATTATTAATATTGTTTAATATATTTTGTAAATTTTTAGTAGTTTTTAAAATTTAATGTAATAGTTCTTTGTCATTTTTAGTACCGTAGCAGGTTGTGGGGTTTATAGGGATGCTGAGTGGGAAGTAAGTTAATTATAAAACATTTTTAATTATTATTAATTATTTAATTAATAATTATTTATGTTCGTTTAATAATTATTTTTTGTAAGTTTTTTTAAGTTAAGTTCCAGGCGCAGGTTGAGGGTTTTGTAGGGGAATAGGGTGCGAAGTAAATTAATTATAATTATTGAATAATTATTTATTATTATATTTAACTATTTAATTGATTATTTATGTAAAGTGTGTAATAAAAGGTTTTTTGTTGGTGTGTTGTGATTTTTGTATGAGTAAAGGGTGTGGAGGAAATTAATTATAATAATTATCAATTGTTAATTTGTAATAATTATTTGATTGATAATTATGTACATTGTATAATCAAGATATTGTTTAAGTTATATATTTGGTGTGAGTTTTTGCATTTGTAGGGGGTAAAGGGTGGGAAGTTAATTAAATATAATTATTTTACTATTAGTTAATTATTATGAATATTTTCCTTGATAATTAATTATATAAAATGTGTAAATATTATCATTTAAAAAATAATATTTAGGTGTGTGTTGTGTAGTTTGTAGAGGTATTCAAGTAATAAATTTAAAAATAGTTAATATTATTTATTATGCCATGTGTTAATTGTGTTGTGCTTTTTAATTGTAAACAACATTGTATTTATAGGTTGTATTTATTTTGAGAATATAGTTTGATATTTTGATTATAATAATATTTGTATTAATTTATAATATGTATTCAACATTGTAATAAGTGATTCGTTTATTTTTTTAAACAATTATATATAGAATTTCTATATTAAAATATTTATATTTTTTGTTATTTTGTATAGTTTGAAATTATTTTATGTTCTTGAAGTGAATTAGGGCCTCACTACGAGTTTGGCAGTCCTACAGCAGCAGCAGCAGCAGTCCTCCACCGTCCGCTGTTGGACCACGAAACCCGTGGTCCGACCGCCCTCCAGATCAGGAGTTAAATTCTGGTCTGGTGGGTGGTGTTGCGGTGGTCTCACTGAGCGGTCTGGAAAGCTCATAGAAGAGCCTATAATGCAGACCGCCGCAGTCAGCTGTAGATTTTAAACCCTAGCTCTACCGGCACATAGGGAAACCTAGCAAACCTATACATTCTTGAAAACTAGACATCCAGGGAAATCCAGGATGGGGGACTTGCATGGCTCTCACCAGGTTCTCATACCCAGAATCCCTTGCAAACCTCAAACTTTGTCAAAAAAACAAATTTTCTTCACATTTCTGTGAGGGAAAGTTCTGGAATCTGCATGGATCCACAAAATTCCTTCCACCCTGCATTCCCCAAAGTCTTCAGAGAAAAATGGTACCTCACTTGTGTGGGTAGGCCTAGTGCCCGCGACAGGAATCGGCGCAAAACGCAACATGGACACACCACATTTTTACAGTGAAAACTGGCCCTTTTTTTGCAAAGTGCCTAGCTGTAGATTATGAACCCTAGCTCTGCCGGCACCAAGGGAAACCTATCAAACCTATACATTTTTGAAAGCTAGACACCCAGGGAAATCCAGGATGGGGTGACGTGTCTGGCTCTCACCAGGTTCTCTTATCCAGAACCCCTTGCAAACCTTAAACTTTGTAAAAAAAAACACATTTTCCTCACATTTCTGTGAGGGAAAGTTCTGGAATCTGCATGGATCCACAGAATTCCTCCCACCCTGCATTCCCCAAAGCCTTCCGAGAAAAATGGTACCTCACTTGTGTGGGTAGGCTTAGTGCCAACAACAGGAAATGGCACAAAACGCAACATGGACACACCGCATTTTTACAGTGAAAACTGACCCCTTTTTTGCAAAGTGCCTAGCTGTAGATTTCGAACCCTAGCTCTGCCGGCACCTAGGGAAACCTAGCAAACCTATACATTTATGAAAACTAGACACCCAGGGAAATCCAGGATAGGGTGACTTGTCTGGCTCTCACCAGGTTCTCTTACCCAGAATCCCTTGCAGACCTCAAACTTTGTAAAAAAAAACACATTTTCCTCACATTTCTGTGAGGGGAAAGTTCTGGAATCTGCATGGATCCACAAAATTCCTCTCACCCTGCATTCCCCAAAGTCTTCCGTGGAAAATGACACCTCACTTGTGTGGGTAGGCCTAGTGCCCGAGACAGGAAACAGCACTAAACGCAACATGGACACACCGCATTTTTACAGTGAAAACTGACCCCATTTTGCAAAGTGCCTAGCTGTAGATTTCGAACCCTAGCTCTGCCGGCACCTAGGGAAACCTAGCAAACCTATACATTTATGAAAACTAGACACCCAGGGAAATCCAGGATAGGGTGACTTGTCTGGCTCTCACCAGGTTCTCTTACCCAGAATTCCTTGCAAACCTCAAACTTTGTAAAAAAACAAACACATTTTCCTCATATTTCTGTGAGGGGAAAGTTCTGGAATCTGCATGGATCCACAAAATTCCTCTCACCCTGCATTCCCCAAAGTCTTCCGTGAAAAATGGCACCTCACTTGTGTGGGTAGGCCTAGTGCCCGCGACAGGAAACAGCACAAAACGCAACATGGACACACCGCATTTTTACAGTGAAAACTGACCCCATTTTGCAAAGTGCCTAGCTGTAGATTTTGAACCCTAGCTCTGCGGGCACCTAGGGAAACCTAGCACACCTATACATTTATGAAAACTAGACACCCAGAGGAATCCAGGATGGGGTGACTTGTCTGGCTTCCACCAGGTTCTCTTACCCAGCATCCCTTGCAAACCCTAAACTTTGTAAAAAAAACACATTTTCCTCACATTTCTGTGTGGGAAAGTTCTGGAATCTGCATGGATCCACACAATTCCTCCCATCCTGCATTCCCCATGGTCTTCTGAGAAAAATGGTACCTCACTTGTGTGGGTAGGCCTAGTGTCTGTGACAGGAAACGGCACAAAACGCATCTTGGACACACCACACTTTTACAGTGAAAATTGACCCTTTTTTGCAAAGTGCCTAGCTTTAGATTTCAAACCCTAGCTCTGCCGGCACCTAGGGAAACCTAGCAAACATATACATTTTTGAAAACTAGACACCCAGGGGAACTCAGGATGGGGTGACTTGCCTGGCTCTCACCAGGTTCTCTTACCCAAAATCCCTTGCAGTCCTCAAACTTTGTAAAAAAAAATACATTTTCCTTTCATTTCTGTGATGGAAAGTTCTGGAATCTGCATGGATCCACAAAATTCCTCCCACCCTGCATTCCCCAAAGTCTTCTGAGAAAAAAGGTACTTAACCTGTGTGGGTAGGCCTCGTGCCCGCGACAGGAAACAGCGCAAAACGCAATGTGGACACACCACATTTTTACAGTGAAAACTGACCCTTTTTTTTGCAAAGTCCTAGCTGTAGATTTTGAACCCTAGCTCTGCCGGCACCTAGGGAAACCTAGCAAACCTATACATTTTCAAAAACTAGACACCCATTGGAATTCAGGATGGGGTGACTTGTCTGGCTCTCACCTGGTTCTCTTAACCAGAATCCCTTAAAAACCTCAAACTTTAACAAAAAAACACATTTTCCTCACATTTCTGTGATGGAAAGTTCTGGAATCTGCGTGGATCCACAAAATTCCACCCACCCCACATTCCCCAATGTATTCCGATAAAAATGATACCTCACTTGTGTGGGTGGGTCAAGTACCCGCGACAGGCAAGGGCCCAAAACGTATTGTGGAGACATCAAAATTACCTATCACAAAACGACCTGCTTTTGCAAGGGGGGGCACCTGGGTTTTTGGCCCCGGGCCCAGCGGCCATCTAGGGAACCCTACCAAACCCACACATTTCTGAAAACTAGACACCCCGGGGAGTCCAGGGAGGTATGGCTTGCATGGATCCCCTAACATTTCCCTACCCAGAATCCCCTACAAATCTCAAATTTTGCTGAAAAAAAAACAAATTTTCCTTACTTTTCTGTGTGGGAATGTTGTGGGATCACCGGGCTGAGACAAATTTCCTACCAACTAGTGTTCCCCCAGGTCTCCCGATAAAAATGGTACTCACTTGTGTGGGTAGACATAGTGGCTGCAACAGGAAATGGCCAAATCGTGCTGTGGAGACTTCAAATTTACTCATCATAAAACTATCTGCTTTTGCAAGGGGGGTCTCATGAGTTTTGGTCCCGGGATTGGCGACCATCTAGGGAAACCTACCAAACCCACACATTTCTGAAAACTAGAGACCCGGGGAAGTCCAGGGAGGTATGGCTTGCGTGGATCCCCCAACGTTTCCCTACCCAGAATCCCCTGCAAACCTCAAATTTTGCTGAAAAAATCAATTTTTTCTCAAATTTCTGTGTGGGAAAGTTGTAGGATCACCGGGCTGACACAAATTTCCTACCACCTGCGTTCCCCCAGGTCTCCCAATAAAAATGGTACCTCACTTGTGTGGGTAGGCATAGTGGCTGCAACAGGAAATGGCCCAAATCGTACTGTTGAGACGTCAAAATTACCTATCACAAAACTACCTGGTTTTGCAGGGGGAGGGGGGGCACCTGGTGTTTTGGCCCCGGGCTCGCGGCCATCTAGGGAAACCTACCAAAACCCACACATTTCTGAAAACTAGACACCCTGGGCAGTCCAATGAGGTATGGCTCCCGTGGATCCCCCAACATTTCCCTACCCAGAAACCCCTGCAAACCTCTAAAGTCTAAAATGCACTCAGGTTTGTGCACTTCAGCAACCTGAACCCAAGCAGTCACAGTTAAAGTGCTTTTATCATGGATGGTAGTCAGCATGTACACATCTCTCCTGTCTGCAAACTTCCCAGCTAGAAGTTCCTTGCTACGCAACGCACTGCACTGTTCCCGCACAAGCTTTTGACAAACAAGTTATTTTGGGAAACCGTTACGGTTAGTTCGGATTGTGCCACAAGCAACAGTGTCCACTTTGGCCAATTCCCTGAACAACTGCACAGCAATGTGGAGGTTATCTACATATAAATGGTGACCTTTGTTAAAAAGTCCTCTACCAAGTTCCCACACAATTTTCCAAAAGTGATCTGACAACCAGGGGGGGTCAATCCTCGAATTAGAGACATATCCAGTCCTACTGTCACACAGCATATACATCTTAATTCCATAGCATGCCCTCTTGCTAGGAATGTATTGCCTAAAAATCAAGGGGCCCTTGAACAATACCAAAGACTCATTCACTACTATTTCTTTCCATGGAGCATAGATCTCAGAAAATTGATCTACAAAGTGATCAATGACAGGCCGAATCTTAAAAAGACAGTCACAATCAGGGTGATCTTGTGGCAATGCTAAACCATTATTGACAAAATGCAGCATTCGAAGCAGAAGCAAATACCACAACTCATGACTGCCAGAAATATAGCTGTTGCCATCAAGGGACTAGTAGACCAATATGAAGACATCAATGGCTTCCTTAGCAAGCCGGGTATCTCTAGAGTAGGGCCTAAGGCTGGCACTGTTGTCCCTCAAAAACTGTTCAGCATACAAATTAGTCTGCTCAACAATCTCTGCCAAAAATACATCGTCCATAAACAACTGAAAACAATGTATAGGTAAAAAGTTTTCAGTATCCACTCTACACCCTGGATTACCAGTAAAGTCTGTCAATGTCGGCTGCACCATGCCTGGGGCAACCCAGAGGTCAGCACTTCCGATGGGAGGACTTGCAGCCCCAGGCTGCAGCCCAGATGCCTCTTGCTGCACTATCGGCACATCAGTGTCCTCCTCTAAGACAGGCACTTCATTTGCACTACGAGTGGCTTCATCATCCGATGATTCCTCGTGGACAGAAAACTCACTGCCAGAATCTTCCACTGCCTACTCTGCCTCAGATGCTGAGTCAGTCTCTGAACCATGGTCAGAGGAAGACTCAAAAAGCATGCTAACAACCTGCTGAGCAGGAATCCTGCGGCTAGCCATAGTTCTTACAAAGAAAGGAGACTTCACAAACAAGTCAACAACAACAAACACTGTGCAAAATAAGTAATAAACACAGTGTGGCTTTAGCACAAAGATCTATATACTCAAAAACAATATGACTCACTTGCCAAAGAAAGCTACATTCACCAGCACGTACTCTGCAGAGACACCTCAAAAAGCAACGATATTCCACTAGAAAAAAGAAACAAAACCAATTACTCACAAGACAACAAAATACACATCGAGCACAAATGCAAAAAGATTTTGACACTCAAAAACAGAAGCCAAACTTTTTTTAAATATCTTTTTTATTGGCCTTTATATTATGAACAAGATTATACTCAACACGATCACATAACCATAGGAAGAGTATCATATAACATATAGTACTCATCTGGTACTTAGCCTGTTACATTATTTATGTGTCTTTGGGACAAAACCTTCATTGTCTGCGCAGTCTCCTATCCACAACTATTTGTCTCCAGAATGACCATCCCTTCAGGCTGCAGTGCAACAATAAGATAATCTCTCACTATGGTATTATATTCAGTAGGGAGTAATCTGGCCAACTATCAACATTGTCCACCTTAGATGTGCATATTTTAAAGAAGCATAATTCTGCCACATAATAGAGTATTCAGCAATTGCGTAGGAAAAAGTAAAAGCCATATAAAGAAAAAACAAGAAAAACACAAGAGAACAAACTCTGTGTCATTGTAAAATGAACATACAACTACAACTAGTGATAAACTACCAGGGGTCCTTAGTCTGTACAAACATCTGCGACCTATTAACTGACGCTACTTTGAGGTCTGGGAGTACCGGGGGGGGCGGGCGGAAGGGGGAAAAGGGGAGACAAAGGGGAGAAAAAGCCAATAAAGCTCCAATCCAGCAGGTGCAACACCCAGTGTCTCACCTGATCTAGTGTACATCGTAATGGTGGCCTCCCACATGAGGACCAATCCCCTTCCACTCCCCAAGAACTCCAATGTTCCTTCCCATTCCGCAACAGTCATCCAGCCATTAAAGTGTGTGTGCGTGTGCCTCTCCCAGCTCTTCAGAGTCAGTCGAATTCATATATGAGGACTGCTCAGGTGTATGTCGTGTATCCCATGTCCTCACTATGTCTGCCCACAGCTCTGCTAGTGGCTTACGCCACCTTGTGATTTTATCTTCTTTAATCAAAGCCTTTTCTTCTGCTCTAGCCCAGCAGGAAACATCATCTTCCCAGTTGACCACTAAAGGAGTCTGTTTCGCCTTCCACCTGAGAGCTATTCTCCTCTTAGCCAAGAGGAAAGCCAGGTCTATGAATCTATGTCCCAGTCTTTTGGATTTGGTTCTCGGGAATAATCCTAGGAGGCAAACCTCCGGAGAGCATGCCAGATTTTGAGACAAAACCCTGTTGACCATATCTACAATCTTAGTCCAATAATCTTTAGGCCCCGGACAGGCCCAAACCATGTGATCAAAATCAGCGTCTCTCTGCGAACATCTGGCACAGGCCTGGTCATCACTCCCATATACCACGTTCAGCCGGTGTGGGGTAAGGTAAGTTCGATGGAGCATATTGAATTGTATAAGCTTGAAAGCCGCATTCCTAGACACCTTTTTTGGGCCACCTAGAACCTTTTTCCATTCCTTCTCGGCCAATTGCCTATTCAGCGTACCTTCCCATCTCTCTTGTAGGCGAGGCAATGGTCTTTTCCATTATTGCCAAGTAGAGCCACTTCACCAGATGTCCCGCCGAGCCCAAAGTCACCATTGCCTGAAGGGCCGCATGGGTGACTGGCTCTTTCACGTCTGTCCCCCATAGTTACGCCAGTGCCCCCGTATCCTATGATAGTTCAAAAACTGCCCTGGTGATAACTCATGGTATTCCAGGAATTCGTCTAGCTGGAGTAATTCGCCATCTCGATAGCAATCACCAACCGTCTGAACTCCCGTGTCTTCCCAGCCCTGCAGCTGTCGCTGCGGAAGGAGAGGACCCATTCCTGCTTGGGGGAACCCTACAATGGGAATACTTGGTGCATAGAGCGGCGCATCTTTGGATCGTGCCGTACATCTATCCCAGCATGTCACCACCACTGAGAGTAACACACCCATGCGTTTGATCCTCTGGCGACGATTGAGCATCCTGGGAAGCAAAACCACTTGTGCAGCGCCAGCAGGGAGTGATAATGTGTCCAACCCTCTCCCATCGAGCCACCTGGCCAGCCACTGAAGCTGAGCCACCAAATAGTAAGCTTCGAACCAGGGGCCCCCAATCCACCTCCCGCGAGCGGAAGTCGCAAAGTCTGCAGAGATACTCTATTGCGTCCGCCATCCCACACTAAATCCCTTAGTATCGCATCCAGGGTCTTGAACCAACTCTTAGGTATCACCACTGGTAAATTAACGAAATAGTATAAGAGTCGAGGTAATACCACCATTTTAGACAGTGCCACCCTAGCCATAACTGGCAGTTTGAGTGTGTGCCAAAAGGCCACATTTGCCCGTAGCGCTCTTAGGGCACCTCCAAGGTTCCCTTCAAGCAGATCAACCTGAGTATGATAGATCTGAATCCCCAGGTACTTAAAGAAGGTCGCTGCCTATTCCAGGTCCAGCGGGAGGGTCGGAGGCCTAGGAAGGGTAGGGCGCAACGGGAACACATAGGTCTTTCTCTTGTTGATACGTAATCCCGATAGCTCAGCAAATTCCTCTAAAATGTGTAGCACTAACTGGATCCCACTAGACCCATCCCGTAGATATATTAACACATCATCTGCGTATAATGATATTATATGACGGGTCCCATCAAGAGCCACCCCTAAACTTACACTTTCTTGTCTGAATCTTTCTGCCAGTGGCTCCATCGCTAAAGCAAAAAGTAATGGCGACAGGGGACATCCCTGTCGGGTTCCTCTGCTGATGGAATAAGGGGCTGACACGGTATTACCCGTGCACACTCGAGCTCTAGGATTTTCATATAAGAGGTGGACCTAGTTTAACCACCCTACTCCCATCTGCATCCTCCCCATTACTGCTAGTAAAAAGTCCCAGCGCAGGGAATCGGAAGCCTTTTCCAGGTCTATCGCCACAACCACCGTGTCGGGGTAGTCTCCCAGGTCCATATGAAATAGGACATTATATAGTCTCCTCAGGTTATTAGACGTGGAACGCGAGGGGATAAAACCGCTTTGGTCCGTGTGGACCAATCGCTGCATATGCGGTAGGAGCCTGGTTGCCAACGCTTTACTTAAGATTTTAAAATCCATATTTAGCATTGATAGTGGCCTAAATTCCGTTACCACTGCATGGTCATTCTTGGTCTTTGGTAAGGGGATCACCAGCGCTTCTCTAACTGAGGGCGACAGTTTCTTCTCCTGAAGCTCAGACGCGTATACCTGTTCCAACCTCGGGGCTAATATATCCACAAAGGCAACATAAAATTCGTTCGGAAGGCCATCGGGCCCAGGTGTTTTCCCCTGTGCCATATCCTTGATTGCTGCTCTGATTTCGCCTGCCTTAACCGGCAATGCTAGCAAGTCTCGGGAGTCCCGGTCCTGTCCCGGTAACCGCAACCCGTCTAAATATGTCAGTAGTACTTTCCCCTGGCTAACTCCCGGCGGCTCATAGAGCTTCTCATAGTACTCCCAAAGCGCATCATTAATGGCCCTCGGAGAGCAGAGTACCTGCCCATTTACGTCTGTGATAATGGGAATTGGAGCGCCCCTACCTTCCGGTTTAATCAACAAGGCCAATAACCTCCCGGCCTTGCCCCCCTCCACATGTTGCCTTGCTTGGTAAGTTCGGAAGTCTAGTGCCCGCAACCTGTCCCAAGTAGAATTATAAAGGCTCCTTACATCTGCCAATTTATTCTGCACCGCAGCCCCCTCCGCAATCTCTCTATCCAAAACCAAGATTCGTGCTTCCAAGGCTTCTAGTTCCCGGGTAATCTCTTGTCTAATTCCCACCACCCGTCCTAAGCATTGTCCCCTAGTCACCACTTCAAATGCTTCCCATTCCACCAAGGGGGAGCTAGCGGTCCCCTGGTTCTCTGTAAAATAGGTGCCTAGGGCTGCAAAGAGGAGCTGCCGAAATCCATCATCCTCCAACAGGGCAGGGTCCAATCGCCAGAATGGGACTGGAGCCCTCTCAGGGGTAGGGGCAAATCTCAGAAGCAAGGGACTATGATCTGAAATGGATCTACCTAAGTATTCAGCCCCCGACAGCATTGGGGCCAGTTTAGCAGAACAGAAGAACATATCTAGTCTTGTGTGTAAATCATATAGGTGGGAGTAATAGGAGTATTCTCTCCGGTGTGCATTATGTAATCTCCAAATGTCTAACAAGTCCCACCCTGTAGTCCAGTTCCTGAGTCCCCTAGCTGTGGTGGCAGTGAGTGTACCCCATAGTGGAGGAGTAGATCTATCCCATCCTATGTCGTACACACAATTAAAGTCCCCTCCCAGTATCAAATTCTCGGGCGCCACCCCTGCCAGAGTTCCAGAGAGCCGTTCCAGGAATGGAATCTGTTCACGATTTGGTGCATATACACTTCCCAGTGTTATCTCCCTGCCTTTCAATTTGCCGTGATCACTACGAACCTCCCGTCTGCATCTATTATTTTCCGGGAGAGCTGAAAGGGGACCCCTGGCCGGATCCACACAAGCACCCCCCTTGCAAAAGCCGAATTAGTAGTAGCAAATAGCTGCCCTCTCCATCTACGTCTCAACCGAGTGACCTCCGTCTCCATGAGGTGGGTCTCCTGTAGCAGTACCACATGCGCTCCCCTGCGTCTGATGTAGTTCAGTATGCTGTAACGTTTTGAGGGCGAGCCCATCCCCCGGATATTCCAGGTGAGGAGTTTAAACTCCTCGGCCTGACCAATGCTCCGTGCCATCTGTCAGCACAGTACCCCCCCAGGACCCCCCCACTCAGCTTGAAGAATTGACTCAGACCTCCTGGCATGTAACAACAAACCCAACAATTCAACTCCCCTACCCACGAGCGGACTGACAACGGTCAGCTGCCCAAACTCACAAAAATACTGCATGTTACCAAACTACAGCAAGTAGTTAAGGCCCATGGCTGCTAGCGCAAGGGCCTGCAGGGGAGCGCGACTATCTCCACTAATGCACAACAAGGTATAGATAATAATACATCACGTCACAGCCTTAATTGGCCATTCCAACCCGTGCCCAGGTGTGCCCCCCGGCCACCCTCCCCGCCCCTTCCATAAACTACCACTGTGAGGAAGAAAACCAGACGTATGAAAACAGGAATATGGCCACCCGACCCAATAGAACAGAAAAAGGGAAGTGTGGAGGGAGAAAGGAGAAAAAGAAATCCCCAGTCACAAATCACATTATCCCGTCTGCTGTTTGAGGAGTCACAACCGGCAAGCAGACAGTGCCATTATGAGATGTATCCGAGTCCAACACATCAATTCCTCGTTTCGACCCCGAACCTCTCTCCGATGACGATCCCCTGCTTTGCATCATGACTGCAACTGCCTGTAACGCTTCTGCTCCGCAACGGACTCGGTCTCTTAGCAATCCTCCGCCGTTGGCGTCTCCGCAGTCTCTTCCCAAGGTCTCTGGCTCCGGTCGTTTGCCTCCCGTCTCGTGGCATGGGTTGACCCTCTGTTTTATAGGCCTCAATCCATTCCCAGGCAGACTTGGGGTCTTCGCAAAAGTGAGTTTTCCCCTCCAGCATTATCTTAAGCCGAGCCAGGAACATCAAAGAATATTGAATCCCCTCCTCACGCAGGGCTCTCTTAACCTCAAGGAAAGAGGTACGGCGTCTCTGGACCTCGAGTGTGTAATCTGGAAACAGAGACACCTTATTGTTCTCCTCTGTGTATGGCCCCTCGGAGCATGCCCTCTGTAAAAACAGATCCCTGTCCTGGAAGTGAAGCAGTCTGGCCACCACAGGATGCGGTGGCCTTCCCGGTGCTGGCGGTCTGGCAGGCACACGATGAACTCTTTCCAGTGTATAGAACTGCGACAGCCCCTCTGGCGCCACCACTTCTCGGAGCCATGTCTCCAGGTATTTTACTATGTCTTGGCCTTCCACTCCCTCCGGCAGTCCTAGAACCCGCACATTGTTCCTCCGGTTTCGCCCCTCTGCGTCCTCCGCTAGTCGCTCCAGTACGTTGACCCTACTGGATAGTTCTCCGACCTGCTCGACCAACGCCTGTTGCGCAGGGGCGAGCACCTCTAGAGTCGATTCAGATTGTTTCACTCTGTCTGCCAGTTTAGCATGTTCTGCCCACAACAAGCCCAGGCCCACCGCAATCGTACTAATGTCCTGACGCAATGTCGCCTTGGTATCGGCGATGGCCTCTAAAACCTTGGCCAATTGTTGGTGCACAGGTATCTATGGCGAATCGCCTCCAGATTCTTTAAGTACTGTGTCCGTCGCACTGTCGTCTTGTTCTGGGGGGGGTCCTGCCTGATTTGCCCTAGGCTTCCCCAACCCCAGCGCGGTTCATTCCCCGACCACGGATCGAGTGCGCCCTTCTCTGGGCGGGCGGGGAGCTGCCGCCAGCGCCTCTGTCTCACCCCACTCCAGCGAACGGGCTGTGCCCTCCTTACCACCGTCTGCTTGTTCAGGCGATGGCCTCCCTGTCGTTGGCCTCGTGCCGTAGCAGCCCAGCCAACCACCAGGCTTGTACTTCAGGGTCGTCCACTAGAGCCTCGCCCAACCAGTGTCCGGGTCAGGCCGCGCCGCTTTCGTAGAAAGTCCCCACTGTGCAAGTCGTTGCACCTTACATCAAACTTTGCAGAGGTGCCCAGGCCTCAGGGCACGCAACCGTCAAGAAACCCGTGGCCCGGAAGGGAGCAAAGAGTATCAGGGTGACTTCTGAGGAACAGCACCAAGGATACCCAGATAGTACTGCGCAATCCAATCAGGGAGCAGGTCAGCAAGGGATTTTGGAGTGGAAGGACCAGTGCAACAGCGAACAGCAATACCGCAGTAGATTGCAATAGGCGCGGGTGTCCTCCTACCTCACCACCCACGAGTCCCACGACCAGGTATCACCAAAGTCAGCGCGTGGCAGACAGCAGCGCATGGCAGCAATCTCTAGGAAGACACCCTTAGGTCTCAATGGAGTTAATATGTCCCAATTTCCAAGCAACACCACTGATAAGAGCCTGCCCAATGCTCAACATGTCGCCATCATCCATCCGGTGCAGTGCCGCTCTGCCACGCCAACATCCATCATACCTTGGTTTGCCAACTTCGGGGCCGAGCCGCTTCTCCGTATATCCAAGGAGCACGTTTCAGTCACTAGTGGCCTCCCCACTTCTGTGGCCTCCTACGGTCCCCAGTGGCGCAACCTGGCTCTGTCCACAAGGGCGGCTCTGGCGCACCAGGCCGCCTGTTCAGACAAGTCCAACATGCTGCATCACCTCCACGGGCCCTGGTGTCACAGCACACCACTCTTGCTGCTCCCAGCCGCGGCAGCCGCCCCTTGACCTGGGGGGCAGGGGAGGACCCTGTGGGCCTGTTCCCAGTATAATTCCATCTCCCGCTGCCTTCACCCTGTCGACTGCACTGGCCCCTGCCTGTCTTGTTGTCCTCCTTCTCTTTGGGCAATAGGGTATTCCGGCCCCACCGGCTGCTCTTCAGGCCATATAGCTGCTACGGAGAACGGGTGTCCATCGGTAAGTGCCACATCAGGCGGGGAAGCGGTCCAGACAAAGCAGCAGCACCTACCCATCCGATTTCTGAGGAGGCTGCCGTCGGGTCCGTAGCGCGGTTTGCTCCCGGGGTCCTCCACGCCACACACGCAGGGGAGTCCCTCACAGGGAAACCGAGCCAGCTGAGTTCAGGCCCCGGGTTCACTGCCACAGCTGTCTCAGGGTGGGCCTTCGATTCACCTGCAACGCGTCAGGTTCCCGGGTCCACAGCCTGTCTCCCACAGCTTAATCCAGCACTTGCTTCCGGCTGCCTCTCGTCTCGCTGCTCCGCCTCAGGCTGCCATCTTACTGCAGCCACGCCAGTCCTGCGCTGCTCTGCCACCACATCCCCGTCGTCTCTCAAGCCACAAGGGACAATGTCGGGATCCCCAGCACCTCCGGTGGGTTGGGCCCCCAGAAGCCCACCCCCGGGCATGGGTAGAGTCAACAATATACAGGATAATTAGCCCGGCTGGCGCGGAGCTCTCAGCTCACGCGTCCGCCATCAACGGCTCCTAAGCCACGCCCCCAAATAGAAGCCAAACATACTGCTAATATTACACCATTTGCAAAAAACATATTCATGCAGGGAAATGAAACTCATTTAAAGTAAACTGTACAAAAAAAATTCTCTTACCAAACACATGCAACTACACAAACTGCAGAACCACCAGTAACGAAACCGCAACCTTGAACAGACTAAGGAGCAAAAGCCTTGAACTAGAATAAAAAGGAGAAATAAAACATTACATTTGCAATTCACAAGAAATAAAACAATTAACATTATAACACGCTATGTCACTACCCAAATGGTCAATCTGCCAGATGGGCCTTCAAATAGGACCGTGAAAAATGGTGGGGGATCTTGCCCAAAGGATCGGGTGGGGTTTTCTGCCAGGCCGATCTGCCCCCAGGTGGGGCTGAAAACAGCAGACAGAAATTTGCCCCCCTTCCAAAAGAAATAGATCCCTGGTGCCTAGTAGGGTTTTCTGCCTCCCCCCTCCCGCCTAGGGGCAGAAAGGCCAAAAAAAGGGGCAGATCTGTCCCCAGGGGGGCAGAAAATACATAAACATAATTTAACCCCCTTGGAAGCGACCCTTGGCCAAGGGGTCACATCCATCTACAATAAAAAAGAATTCCTGGTGCCTAGAGGAGTTTTCTCCCCCCCCCCCTGGGTGGCAGAAAGGCCAAAAACAAGCCAATCTACTCCTAGGGGGGGCAGAAAAAACATAAACTTAATTTGACCCCTTGGAAGCGACCCTTGCCCAAGGGGTCGCTTCAATCTGCAATAAAATAAACCCCTGGTGCCTAATGGGGATTTCCGCCTCCTCGGGGGGCAGAAAGGCCACAAAAACGGGCTGATCGCCCCCCAGGGGAGGGCAGAAAAAACATCAACAAAATGCTACCCTCTTGGAAGCGACCCTTGCCCAAGGGGTCACTTCTATTACATAAACAAGAAAATCCCTGGTGCCTAGTGGGGTTTTCTGCCCCCCCGGGCAGAAAGGCCAAAGAAACGCGCCAATCTGCACAAAAAATCACCCCCTTGGAAGTGACCCTTGCCCAAGGGGTCGCTTCCATTACATACAAAATAAAATCCCTGGTGTCTAGTTGGGTTTCTGCCCCTGGGGCAGACAGGCCAAAAAAATGTGCCGATCTGCTCGGGGGGGGGAGAGGGGCAGAAAAAACATGCCAAATATTTAGACCCTGTGGCAGTGGGTCACTTCCATTACTCTAAAATGAATCCCTGGTGCCTAGTGGGGGCAATTCTGCTGCACGATCGCGATGCTGTGCACGATCGTGAAGCAGAAATGCCCTGCACAGAGACATCAGGGGAGAGGAAAAACTCTTTCCTCTCCCCCGATGCCTCTGTGCGTGCAGGAACCCCCTCCCCCAGGAGCAAGGAAACCTACCTGCTCCGTTGGACGCTTGGAAGTAAATGGCTTCCAGCACGTCCGGGGCTTCTTGATGACGTCGGCGCGTGCTGTGCACGCTGACGTCATGGGATGTCATTTGAGATGTTATCAGTGATGTCATCAGTGATGTCACTGACCATGTCATGAGTGATGTAATATGTGACGTCATCAGCAGTGCATTGCGGGGGTGTGAGTTATAATTAGCTCAGCTAACTATAACGGCCGAATTTCTCTGGTTTTGCACGAGTGAAATGTCAGCCTAACTATAACGTCCTTGAAACCTGTGGTTTTTTGAGTGAATTTCTAAGGTTTTTGAAATGCAAATCCCTAACTATAACGTCCCTGAAACCTGTGGTTTTTTGAGTGAATTTCTAAGGTTTTTTAAATGCTAATCCCTAACTATAACGTCCCTGAAACCTGTGGGTTTTTCAGTGAACTTCCAAGGTTTTTAAATGCTAATTCGTAACTATAACGTCCCTGAAACTTGTGATTTTTTCAGTGAATTTCTATGTTTTTGTACATGATTTTATTTATAAAAACATGTTTGTAACAATTTTTTCATTTTCTGTCTATGTCTTTTTAAGTATATTAATTTTGTTTTAAAATAATTATAATCTGTTTTTGAAAAAATATATCACTATCAGTGTGATATAATATAAGATAATTTTCAATTGAAAAACTTTTTTTTAAATATGTAGTTTTTTTTCAATTATTTTTTGCTAAATTAAATTTTGTAAGATTGCTTTTAATACTGTGAAAGTTGTTTTGTTGTATTTTTATGATAAATATTTTTTACCTATTTTTTTTTTTAATTTACAAAAAAGGGTCGCGCACCCTATGCGATCCCACACGATGGGTGCGTGAATCCGGTATACGAATGTCAAGCTCAAAAACACATTTAGAACGAATTAATATATGTTTTAGACATATAGGTTTATTACTGACTACATAAAAATAGTAATAAAGGTGTTTTAAATTTGTTTTCGACAGATTTTTGTGGACGCGATGGTATCGCGTACGTGATGCGGTTCTATGCGGTGGGTGTGCGAACCCTGCCGTCACGTATTTCTGGGATCGCGTAGGAGTCGCGACTTCGGCGTAATTTCAAAACTCTGAAATATGACTGTTTCCAATTTAAATATCGGTTTTGCATAAAGAGTTTTCATTGAAATACATTGCAACTTAGTGTCTTAGTAAGTGAATGAATGCATGGATAGTATTTGAGGGAATGGATGAGTGCAACAGTTGTGCCTGAGTGATTGCATGAATGCATGGATAGTGCCTGAGTGATTGCATGAGTGGAGGGGTAGTGCCTGGGTGATTGGAGGAGTGCATAGGTAGTGCGTCAGTGGAAGCATGGATGCAAGGCTAACACCTGCATTATTGAATGAGTACATAGGTAGTGCCTGAGTCAATAGATGAGTGCATGGGTACTGCTTAAGTAAATGGCTAAGTGCAAGAATTGTGCCTGAGTGATTACATAAGTGCAGAGGTACTGTCCCAGTGATTGGAGGAGTGCATGGGTAGTGTCTGCCTGATTGCATGAGTACAGGGGTAGTGCCTGGATGATTGGAGCAGTGCATGGGTAGTGCCTGAGTGTATGGATGTGTGCATAGGTAGTGTTTGAGGGAATGCATGAGTGCAGCAGTAGAGCCTCAGTGATTGCATGAGTGCATGGGTAGGTAGTGCCTGGGTGCATGGAGCAGTCCATGGGTAGATTCTGAGGGCATGGATGAGTGCATGAGTAGTGTTTGAGGGAATGGATGAGTGCAATAGAGGTGCCCGAGTGTTGGAGGAGTGCATGAGTAGTGCCTGGCTGATTGCATGAGTGCAGGGGTACTGCGTGGGTGATTGGAGGAGTGCTTGGGTAGTGCCCGAGTGCATGGATGAGTGCTTGGGTAGTGTTAGAGGGAATAGATGAGTGCATGACTAGTGCATGACTAGTGTTTCAGAGAATGGCTAAGTTCAACAGAAGTACCTGAGTGATTGCATGAGTGCAGGGGTAGATCCTGAGTGCATAGAGCAGTACATGGGTACTGCCTGAGTGCATGGGTAGTGCCTGGGTGATTGAAGGAGTGCATGGGTAGTGCCTGAGTGATTGCATGACTGCAGGGGTAGTGCCTGGGTGTTTGGAGGAGTGCTTGGGTAGTGCCTGAGTACATGGATGAGTGCATGGGTAGTGCCTGGGTGATTGAAGGAGTGCATGGGTAGTGCCTAAGTGATTGCATGAGTGCAGTGGTAGTACCTGAGTGCATGGATGAGTGCATGGGTAGTGTTTGAGGCAATGGATCACTGCAATAGAGGTACCTGAGTGATTGGAGGAGTGCATGAGTAGCACTTGGCTGATCGCATGAGTGCAGGAGTAGTGCCTGGGTGATTGGGTGAGTGCATGAGCAGTGCCTGGGTGATTGCATGAGTGCAATAGTAGTGCCTGAGTGATTGCATGAGTGCAGGGGTAGTGCCTGGATGATTGGAGGAGTGCTTGGGTAGTGCCTGAGTGCGAGGATGAGTGCATGGGTAGTGCCTGGGTGATTGAAGGTGTGCATGGGTAGTGCCTGAGTGATTGCATGAGTGCAGGAGTAGTGCCTGAGTGCAAGGATGAGTGCATGGGTAGTGTTTGAGGGAATGGATGAGTGCAATAGAAGTGCCTAAGTGACTGAAGGAGTGCATGAGTAGTTCTTGGCTGATTGCATGAGTGCATGGGTAGTGCCTGGGTGATTGGAGGAGTGTATGGGTAGTGTCTGAGTGATTGCGTGCAATGGTAGTGACTGGGTGATTGGAGGAGTGCATAGGTAGTGCCTGAGTGATTGCATGAGTGCAGGGGTAGTGCCTGAGTACATGGATGAGTGAATGCATAGTGTTTGAGGGAATGGATGAGTGCAATACAAGTGCCTGAGTGATTGGAGGAATGCATGAGTAGTGCCTGGCTGAATGCATGAGTGCAGGGGTAGTGCCTGTGTGATTGGAGCAGTGCATGGGTAGTGCCTGAGTGCATGAGTAGTGTTTGAGGGAATGGATAAGTGCAGCAGTAGTGTCTGAATGATTGCATGACTGCATGGGTAGTGCCTGGGTACATGAATCAGTGCATAGGTAGATCCTGAGTGCATGGATGAGTTCATGCATAGTGTTTGAGGGAATGGATGAGTGCAATACAAGTGCCTGAGTGATTGGAGGAGTGCATGAGTAGTGCCTGGCTGATTGCATGAGTGCAGGGGTCGTGCCTGTGTGATTGGAGCAGTTCATGGGTAGTGCCTGAGTGTATGGATGAGTGCATGGGTAGTGTTTGAGAGAATGGATGAGTGCAACAGTAGTGTCTAAGTGATTGCATGAGAATATAAATAGTACCTGGCTCATTGAATGAGTGTAGGGGTAGTGCTTCAGTGGTTGGAGGAGTGTATAGGTAGTGCCTGACTGCATGGATGAGTGCATGGGTACTGTTTGAAGGAATGGATGAGTGCAACAGTAGTGTCTGAATGATAGCATGAGTGCATGGGTAGTGTCTGCCTGATTGCATGAGTACAGGGGTAGTGCCTGGATGATTGGAGCAGTGCATGGGTAGTGCCTGAGTGTATAGATGAGTGCATAGGTAGTGCTTGAGGGAATGCATGAGTGCAGCACTAGTGCCTGAGTGATTGCATGAGTGCATGGGTAGTGCCTGGGTACATGGAGCAGTCCATGGATAGAGCCTGAGTGCATGGATGAGTGCATGGGTAGTGTTTGAGGGAATGGATGAGTGCAACAGTTTTGTCTAACTGATTGCATCAGTGCATGGGTAGTGCTTGGGTGCATGGAGCAGTGCATGGGTAGAGCATGAGTGCATGGATGAGTGCATGGGTAGTGTTTGAGGGAATGGATCAGTGCAATAGAAGTGCCTAAGTGACCGAAGGAGTGCATGAGTAGTTCTTGGCTGATTGCATGAGTACATGGCTAGTGCCTGGGTGATTCGAGGAGTGTAAGGGTAGTGCCTGAGTGATTGCATGAGTGCATGGGTAGTGCCTGGGTACATGGAACATTCCATGGGTAGAGCCTGAGTGCATGGGTAGTGTTTGAGGGAATGGATGAGTGCAACAGTTTTGTCTAACTGATTGCTTCAGTGCATGGGTAGTGCTTGGGTGCATGGATGAGTGCATGGGTAGTGTTTGAGGGAATGGATGAGTGCAACAGTAGTGTCTAAGTGATTGTATCAATGCATGGGTAGTGCCTGGTTTATTGTATGAGTGCAGGGATAGTTCCTGGATGATTGTAGGAGTGCATGGGTAGTCCCTGTGTGCATGGATGAGTGTATGGGTAGTGCCTGGGTGATTGCATGAGTACAAAAGTACTGCCTGGGTGATTGCAGGAGTGCATGGGTAGTGCCTGAGTGCATGGGTAGTGCATAGGTGATTGGAGCAGTGCATGGGTACTGCCTGAGTACATGGAGCAATCCACAGGTAAAGCCTGAGTGCATGGATGAGTGCATGGGTAGTGCCTGGGTGATTACAGGAGTGCATGGGGAGTGCCTGAGTGCATGGATAAGTGCATGGGTAGTGTTTGAGGGAATGGATGAGTGCATTAGTAGTGTCTGAGTGATTAAATGAGTGCATGGGTAGAGTCTGAGTGCATGAATGAGTGCATGGGGACTGCCATGGTGAATGGAGGAGTGCATGGATAGTGCCTGAGTGCATGGATGAGTGCATGGGTAGTGTTTGAGGGAATGGATGAGTGCAATAGTAGGTCTGAGTGATTGGATGAGTGCATGAGTAGAGCCTGAGTACATGGATGAGTGCATGGGTACTGCCTGGGTGATTACAGGAGTGCATGGGTAGTGCCTGAGTACATGGATGAGTGCATGGGTAGTGTTTGAGAGAATGGATGAGTGCAATAGTAGGTCTGAGTGATTGGATGAGTGCATGAGTAGAGCCTGAGTACATGGATGAGTGCATGGGTACTGCTTGGGTGATTACAGGAGTGCATGGGTAGTGCCTGAGTACATGGATGAGTGCATGGGTAGTGTTTGAGAGAATGGATGAGTGCAATAGTAGTGCCTGAATGATTGAATGAGTGCATGTGTAGTGCCTGGCTGATTGCAGGGATAGTACCTGTCTGATGATATCTGAAAGTTTTTAAATAGTGTAAAGGTTCAACATTATTTTTATTAGAAATAAATAACACATAAATGAATGTTATCATGCATATTATCTTATGTGTTCTTACCTTTTTAGTAATTTAGATACATAACTCTGTGGAACTATTTGAGAATAGTATTGTCGTAAACTGAATTAAAACTCTTTTCAAACTTCACCATTACCTACTGTAAAGAAGAAGAAAAAAATGTTATATAATGTAATGTATTACAGAAATTAAAATATTACACTTTGAAGAACACAACATAATTTTAGAAATACATAACATTTTCAGTTTCCCTTTTTGGCTGTTCTCAGATTCTATTGAACTTCACCATACACAGTGATTTCAACGTAGTATCATCATACAACAGCGGGGAAAAAAACAATCAATGAGATTGTGAAAAAAAAAAAATGACCGCAAAGCATTATTTCCAATATGTGTACCAATATGTTTATCTATCTACAGTTTCTTAATTACGTCCAACTTATACATTAAGGGGGTCATTACGATGGCGGACGGAAGTGCATCTGCAGTGGTGGCGGAAAACATCAATTTTTCCGCTCCTGATGTGGTCATTGCGACCGCCATATTACAATGGGCCAAAATAGGCCATATTCCGACCGTCGCTGCGTTTCAGGCTCCGCATGTTTTTTCGTTACGCAAAGGTGGCGGACGGAGCCAATAGAGCAAGAACTGCGTGCGAAATCATGTCTCGTCCACCAACCAGATTACGATGTATCAAGCAGCCAATCCCACCACGGCGGAAAAACCACCTCATCATGGATGGCGGAAGCACAACTACGGAGAAGAAAAGTCGAACCAGAACACCTGCATACAACCATAGCCGCCATGAATCCTGCTCTACAGGACTTTCCGCTGCTCTACCTGATGCATCACCAGCAGATAAGACGCCGCCGCGCTGAACAGCAGAGGTACGTCCAAAACATCTCCACGCATGCAACGCCGGTACAACAACAACTCCCAGCAAGCGTGCAGGCAGGGCCGGCTCTACGATGTTTGGGGAAACATGCGAAATGCAATGTGTGAGGCTCCCTCAATTTACATGAGTGACACCCTCAGGGCTCCCGAAGCCTGCCTTGTGCTGAGTCCTCCTGGCACGCTGCTCCCCTCTCCCCCACCTACATGCACCACTCACACAGCTCCGATCAGGCACAAGGTGGCAGATTTGCCTTGGGGCTGGGATTGTATACACTGCAGAATGCAAAGTGAGGAAGATGCGTGCCCAGGATGGGTAGCAGTGTCGCAGCAAACAGCTACACACTATTGCTATCACCTACTGCTACACAACCCAAGCAAACATCCATGCTGGAACAAGACAAGAGAACTGTGCTGGAAATCCATCTGTACTGTACATCAGAACCATGACTGAAATCAAGTAGGCTCAAATAGCACATATCATTTACTGAAACAGTGCTGAGGGCCACAATGCTTCTGGATACAAATCATTTGCACACAGCACAGTGTCACACCATGGAGTGGTGGGGAGGGTCAAACATGTGCATGGCATGCAGTGGCACATGTTTTGACTGAAGTGGTGTACACACGAGAATTGTACAGGTGTGGAGTGTACAGAGCAAAAAGCCATAGTGGAGTATCTCACATTGTGTATGCCTCAATGGTATGACTGTGACTGTTATGAATCAGACCAACACATATTGGAGCCCATAAAGTGGAAAGTGACAGCAATGCATGTGAAAACTCACATATCATATTTGTATCCCAGAGACATGCAGCACAGTGAGAACAAAGGTAAGCAAGAGCCAGGCCGGTTCCCAAGACTCACAACACAGACATTGCAGTGACACACTCTACATACTCACAAATGTTGTGGATAAGATGTAGGTGTACCCTAGGACTGCGAGGTTACAATGACACACTGCACACTGCTCTGGCAACAACCCCAACATGTCCACAAACACTCCACAAGGTGTCTGATCATGGAAACAGACATGCACTCATCAACTGGATCATACATGTGTGAAAGGGCAACGCTCAAGGGCACATACACATGAACACCTCTACAAATGACAGGACACTCACACCGTCTGATGACTCCAGTAAGCACATGTACATCCATCCATTTGACTATGAAGCCATACCTGGCCAAGATGACAACACACCTACACTGGTGTGTACACATCAACATAGATCACACAGAAACCTTGTACCCTGTCCACCCCTCAAGTCATCATGTAAATTGGAATATATTCTCATGATGGAGAGCAAACAAATCTGACATGTGTGAATAAGTAGAGCTCAGCCAACATAATGAACAGGACCAGAGTGGACCATCACAGACAAGCAGCTCGCCCCAATCAATCCTCAGAGTCCAAACTGGACATAGTGTTGCCGGAACCCCTGGTAACACCTGCAATATCAACTTAAGTACATGCCAATGGGAAAGTGTGAATTCAGAGCATGGAACCGATGAACATATACACATATATTGTACAGCATTATTAGTAAGACCAGCGACAACGCTCAGAACATAAATGTAATTTTTATTACATAAACTCAGTATCAGCATGTAAAGTGCAAAACGTTAAGGGCAACGGCCAGTCCAAACTCAAGTCCGCACATGTGTACTTCGAAATTCCACACAGATGATTGAAACACAGTCCACAGCCATGGGAATATCACCAGGATAGGGCCAGCAAATGGGCAGCTCAGGCACCGCTCAGGAAGGAATGGGGTGGGAAGGGGGACTCTGCCTCAAATTTGTGGAGAACTGGAACTGGGTGGGGATGACTGTCTGGGGTAGTCGGAGGACTGGACCTGGGAGGGGGAGAACTGGTTGAGGTAGAGGGATGTCTACAAAGAGGGGGAGCTAAGGGCTTTTTACAACAGGCCCAGCATACATGCCCAGCAATACATGAATACAAAAAGAGTATGCAGTTCCTGAATTGGAATACAGGTTGTGTGTAAGAGTGAAATGTACAAAGAGGGGAGAATTCCTCTTGTCGGAATTAGGACCCTCACACACCCAGCCAGCTAGGTGTCATGCTTCATCATATGGGTCTGCTCCACGTCGGGTCGGCGCTGCAATACCCGACGGGCACCCGTGAAGGGGCTCTTTATCGGAGATCTTTTATTCCTTGCCGTAAGGTGCAGTGCATGTGAGGGGCCTAGTGAGTGTAGATATAAGTGAGGTTAAAATAGGAGGTGGGGGTCCAATCAGAACAATTTTAATGAATGTGGCTCCTCTCCTAATTCACTTGCTTTTAATTAGGATAGGAGCCACTGGAAGTTTGAGGTGATAGAACCCCACACATAGTAAGTTAAAGGAAACTATTGTAAGTGACATGACATCCTTACATCCACTAATTCATGTCCTGCAACACAACTACTGTTGAACATTGGTAATCAATCTGTAGATGTATCAATTACATGGAAATGCACATCAATCTCTAAAATCACCCTGACATGATGCTCACTGATGTTCACTTCCAGTTGACGCCACAGGGTCTGACACTTATGCTAATGTTACCTGGACACATGACAATCCAGACATTGTACAGGCCAAGAATATCTGCACTCACCACTGAGTCAACTGAGATGCAATTACACCACACTAGAGACAACTCATAGGTTACTGCCTTGCTCTGGGCTGGGATTCATGCAGTCTTTCATGAGCAACATCACACTTTGTACTATACTCACCCCCAACTTGCTGCTGCTGGGCCCTCAGGCGTCCATTCAGCTCTGGCTGTGTCACTGCCAGGATGTGGGTCAATAGTGGGGTCATGCTCCGGCGCGCCAACCGACCAGTCCGAGGAACCAGGCCCAGCATCATTTCGGCGACGTTTTTGCTAAGGCGGCAGATGTCATCCCACCGCTTGTGGCAGCGGTTGTGTCGACGGTTAGAGACCCCTAGGGGTCAACATTGTAACTGTACTACTGATAAACCACGTTCTGGCAAAATCATCATTGCATGCACTCAGGGCTCAGGGGGAACAAGGCTCAACACCATGCACTTGAACTCGTTTGGCTACAAGGACTCCAACACGTATACATCAACCTTTCTGAGATTCACATGTGTGATGTTTTGCACCTATGGAGCTGTAAAATTGACGAGTGTGCCATCCACCCCACATACTCAAGTGCATCAAGTAGTACGTCATGATTGGGAAATGCAGATGACAAAATCAGAAAGCACCAATATTGGCTTTCAGTCTGAGGCACAGAGCACTGTACAGTAACATGTTGTGAGCCTTTGGAGCATCCTCAGTAAGTTTAGCATTCATTTACTAGTACCTCTGGAGCACCATAGAGCCGGCCGTACTGTCCAAGGACCTAGTCCACCAGGACCTCCAGCTCCTCTGTGGTGAAGGGACGGGCCCTCAGGTTCTCAGTATGAGCCATGACTGGTTCCAGAGATGAGGTACAGCAGCAGTTTGTGGTGAGGAGTGGCAGGCAGCAGTGTCTCTAGGTAAGTGACAGGTGCGGACATTTCACAGGCATATATATAGGGCCCTAGGCTCGTTCCAGTGTTGCTCTGCTGATACCATTGGCCAGCCTGGTTCACATAATACAATTGGGGCCAATGCCGGGCCCCGCAATGGTGGAGCACGCCTACCGCAAGTTTAAAAAATGCAAGCCGCTGGCGGTTCCCATTGGCTGACGGCTATTCCTCATAGGCGGTGATGCCCCACAGAGGTCAGGAAGCGTCCACCGCTATCCTGCATCATTCAGTTGGGGCCAATGCCGGGCCCCGCAGTGGCGGAGCACGCCTACCGTGAGTTTCAAAAATGTAAGCCGCTGGCAGTTCCCATTGGCTGATGGCTATTTCTCATAGGCGGTGACGCAATGCGGAGGTCAGGAAGCGTCCACTGCTATCCTGCATCATTCAATTGGGGCCAATGCCGGGGCCCCGCAGTGGCGGAGCACACCTACCGCGAGTTTCAAAAATGTAAGCCGCTGGCGGTTCCCATTGGCTGATGGCTATTTCTCATAGGCGGTGACGCACCGCGGAGGTCAGGAAGCGTCCACCGCTATCCTGCATCATTCAATTGGGGCCAATGCGTGTCACCGCTGTGGATGTCAGTTACTGCTCCTGTAAACACATTTTACATTTCCATTCTCGCTTTGCTAATTACATCACTCATCCCAACACATTTGCCTAAAGTGATTTGTGCACCCTGTTAAGGTATTAGAGTGTGACCTTTGAGTTAATTCTTCACACACATGGTATGTCCAAGAAAAGGAGAGGGAAATAACATTCATTGTCATGTCTTGTGGCCAGCATGGAATGAAATGAGTTAAGGAGTCAAAAAGGACAAAGGCCTCTCGCACTGTACTAATTGTATTGAAACATTCAACCTGTGAACACTGTTTGAATATCCCTTGCTATTTGACTGTCGATTTCTCGGCCATGGGTTGTCTTATGAAGGGCCAGTGATGTTGACTGACATTTAGAGGTGTCCATTGTACGGAAATCAGACATACTTGTAAGCTCTAGCGCTTTCAACACACTTACTGCTGTGGCATATAGTGTGCCTAGCTGCCATTGCCTGCATATGTTTTCACACACGTCAGAGGAGTGCACATGTGTAACAAACAAACATCGCTCTGGCCGACATCATCGGTCATTTTCAGCCATGTTTGCATGTATACACAATCCATGTGTAATTGTGTATCATTTTGGTGAACATGGCAATGTCTGTCAAGCAAAATCCTCACACAGTCACGATGGACTGGCCCCATAATGTTCATATTTGTCTGTCCACTGTGCTGCATATTCATGTATTGTTGTCCAGCCAACACTCACTGGCCTCATTTCGTAATGTTGTTGTGTATTGTGGGACTGAAGCTTGAGGTCGTGCAGGGACAGCAGATACATGCAACTCAGCATTGTTGCTGTTAACCACATGTGCTGTGCCACAGGGCTGCTCACACTAGGATGTAGCAGTGTACCATATGTCATACACATCTTCTTATTCTGATGTTGTAGCAGTTAGTATGTCGATTGAGTGATGCAAATCAATGTCTGTATGCATGTCACTTGTGCATTTCACGTGTTCAAGAGTGCTGTCAATGTTGTGGTTGTGTGAGTCTTTGGTTAAGCTGTTTCCCACATCTCATCTTTTACTCATCTTTTGCATGTGTCCCCTGCCAGAGTACGTAGGAGGAGACCACCTATCTATTGTCCTGTCCCAGACCTGGCGAAGATGGAGGACATAGAAATCATAAAGAAATTTCGTCTGGATCGCCTTACACTGCGAGAGCTCTGTGCTCAGTTGGAGCCCCATTTGAAGCCCAACAGAACTTATCCAGCTGCATTGTCTGCTACAGTAAAAGTGATGGCTGCACTGCATTACTTTGCCACTGGGTCTTTCCAGTACACCGTGGCCAGGGCCGGTGGGATGTCACAGCCTAAGTTCAGCATGGTGTTGCGTGATGTCCTGTCTGCATTGATGACCTACAAGGACAGCTATATACACTTCCCAAGGAGAAATGAATTGGCAGCTGTGAAGGGGGATTTTTATGATCTTGGACGCATCCCAAATGTTGTGGGAGCCATTGACGGTACCCACATTGGCCTAGTTCCACCACAGGCACGTGAACACATCTATCGTAACCACAAACATCACCACTCCAATAATGTGCAAGGGGTATGCCAAGCGGATCAGATAATATCACACGTGTGTGCAAAGTATCCAGGTTCGGCACATGACTCATAGATTCGGCGGAACAGCAGCATACCACAATTGATGGCAAATCTTCACCCAGAGTGTGCCTGGCTTGTTGGTGAGTGGGCTGTGTCAATGAGTGTGATGTATGTGTGACATGCTGCTCTCCTCACATATTACCATTACATTGTTTGTCTGTGTTTCTCACAACTAGGTTACTCAGGATATCCCAATCATCCGTGGTTGCTGACCCCACTGAGGAATCCAACTATGCCCGGGGAAGTAGACTTCTAAAGTCTAGATTCAGGTGTCTGGACAATAGTGGTGGTACACTTCTCTACTCACCCCTGAAGGAGTGTCAGATCACAGTCGCATGCTGCACGCTACACAACCTGGCCTTGCGCAAAGAGATACCCCTGATTCAGGACGATGATGAGCAGCAGGAGCCCCCCGCTGAACACCCACACATGCCCAGTGATGATGATAGTGGTGAGGAAGAAGGTCTTGACCTGCATCAACAGCTCATTGCCAGCTACTTCCATTGAGTGTAAGTTAGCATTGAGCAACTATGACTGTGTCTGTGCGCTTTGCTGTTGTCTGCCAAACTTGGAGGATTGTTGCAGGGATTCTGCCCACAGACAGAACTATGCACAGGATTATAGGACTTGGGCAGGCAAGGGCTGAGTCATCCTTCCACCTGAGTACCCATGAGCACAGGACCGAATAGCTATAGTGCCTCACTAGCTCTCCTACTCACTGACAGTGAAACAAGCGCTTATACACCCCAAGACACAACACTCTCAGATCTCTCAGGAATCGCGGTAACGAGACATACCCTGTCGCCCTCACTCTTATACTTGTCCACAATAAGATCAGTTGAAGACAAGAAACGTTTTCAAATGTTTATTTCAACTAACGTGTCCTAACATGCAGCATACGTGCCACAACAAGCAGAATAATCCATAATACAAAAACAGTCAGCATAGAAACATGTCCATATATCATGAAGGGAGATGTCATATTAATAAGCCCTCAGGAGGAAGACCTACGGGCCTATCCCCCCTCCCCTTGCTAGAAGAAGTCTTATTATGTATCCCAAGATCTCTGGGCTTTGTCAGCAGACCCCATTCCTCAGCCTATAGATGGTGAAATGTACATCACATGTGCTGTGTCGCTCTTCTCTCTGGAAGAATCCCTCGCCAGGTGTGGGGCACCTAGCCCGCCTCCCCATATTATCAAAAAGGCACCCTTGGGCTCTAGCAGCTGTGAGAGTTTGTTGAGTCTGGGTGCTAGGGCCTGACCAAAACAGAATAACAAGGGACATTGTTTTACGACCTTGGACATGATGTACAGACTGTACTCCAGGACCGCACAGAGAACAAGCTCTGCGGACAGTTCTCATGTGAAAGACATAAACGAAGCTACTTGCAAAACAACAAAGCCATGGATTAACGTGCACTAAAGCTGCATAATGTAAGCTGGGCTCATACTAGGCGACAATGTCCACAACGGCCATTTAACAGCCTCCCCTTGCTCAGGTCTGTGGTACCAAGCGAAACAGCCTGCAAAGGTAAGCAGAGTCAAAGCGAATGCAGACAGGGCCAAGGTTTGACATAAATCAAATGAAATTTCTGAAGGAGGCTAGAAAAGGTAAAACAATATTGAATTAGTTCCAAACAGTTGCGGATGCTGGTAAATAGTTACGAATCCAAGAAAGCACTTGCAACTTCGAAGGCAAGCAGTTCTAAAAGACGATCAGAATCAGCTTCAGCAAAAAGGACCGCCATCCAATCCAGTAGTATGAAGGAACAGATGTGCTCCTCACACCCCGTGGACGAAAGGAGCATTTCAGGGCAACCTGGAAGAGGTTCGATGTAGGCATGGCACAGGAGACGTTGCGCAAACGCACAGGCGCAGCTGGCAGCCTGTCTGCCACGTTGTGAGGCATCCCATAAACGGCTATCACCAGAACAGTCCTGGTCGTGGGCCAACAAAGGACTCACCCACAGGTCATAATCCAGATCAGCAAGAGATGTGTTGGAAAGGCAGACATCCATGGCCCAATCGAAAGGGGCATTGGCGACAGTAGAACACAGGTTGCACACAGGTGAAATAGGCATAGCGGAAGGTTAGCCTATAACTGATGTGAAGCACAGCTAATGGCAGATATCCAAAAATAAGCTGCATTCATTCACGGTACAGTTGCAACTAACCGGGGTTGGCCAGGACCACAGGACGGGCAGCCATTGTGTAAGAGCAGTAGGAGAACCAGCACTCTGCAGAACAGCCAAAGGAGTGATGGTAAACCGCCAAATGCACTTGAAAAATTGAATGAATGACACCCGGTAGTACTAAAAAAATAGTCTGAAATGAAGTAACAAGGCCATAGCCCACAAGTTAATAAAATATGTGCAAGGCCTTCAGTATCAGACGCTTTTGATATTTGGTGTATCAGTTCCACAAAATGTAGTGGGAGAGTCGTGTTTAGCAGTGACTGAATCTCACTGGATGTTCGAGCCACCTGCAATTCGAAGGTCTCACGTGCTGATGTGAGAGCGACTTCTTGTTGAAACAAAAGCGCTTTGAGCCTGCTTAACTCATTGAAGTCTGCTTTCATAGTGGGAATGTGAGGCCACAACTAACTATCTACAATCCCATATGGGGGAGTAAAAAGAACATTGCTTCAGCAAGTTACACGTTGTGAAACTGTTACTATATACGGGACGCCTGCCCATAAACCGCAGCGGTTGTGGTTATTCAGGATAAGATAACTTCCGTTATAAAGGAGCTTTAGCGCAGGAATGTTGGCAGGGACTGGTGTTCCTTTTTTAAAACATGCAAAAATCTTGCATGAGACATTACAAGCCCCGTGTAACTGTACTTGACTTAGTGAAGGCGACAATGTCCCCAACGGCCATTTAACAGGATGTGTTTGGATGCTGGCTCTTGTTGGCACACTGCTAAGGGTTACATTGTGCAGCGCTGTGTGAGTTTTAGAACTTACGTCATGTCCATGTTGATGGTAGTAGGGGGATGGGAGGGCACTGCTTCACCTCGCAGCACAGTTCACCCCTTAGCATCCTGGTAAATGCAGTTCAGTTTAAATGCTTACTTGAAATGTAGCTGAAGTGTTTCACCAAAGTTGGTCAGGGAGAGGTACAGAGACCTGAGAGGATTGTGGCAGCTTTCTCAGCAGACACAGAATTTTATTTTTTATCTCTACCGATGAAGGATAATATCCAGGAACACATGTGACTAGAGATTCACAGCACTAACCTGCAACAACCTTGGTGAAACACTTCAACGGAAATTCAAGTAAGCATTTAAACAGAAGTGCTTTTACCAGGATGGTAAGGGGTGAACTGTGCTGGGAGGTGGCATAGTGTCCTCCCATCCCCCATCTATCCATGTTGATGGTGTTGGCCAGTGTTATCTGGAATGCATCTTGTACAGTGTTGCCTAGTGGTGTGCTTTAGCTGTCATGCCATCATATGTCAACTCAATGTTATTTTCTTGTGCCGTTCTAGGTTCTTCCGCTCTCTCAATGGATTGTCGCATTCAAATCTTGTGATACATTGCAATCTGAGTTAACATGCTATTACTATGATAAACATGTTACTGACACAAAGGCTTAGGGGTGTGAATTGTGTTTATTTTGACATGAGTGACAGGTGAGTGCAGGGCCGGACTGGCCGTAGCGGGCACCGGGTGTTTCCCGGGTGGGCCGCCATGGTGGGGGCCGATTTTGGGCCCCTGGGGGCCATTTTTGTTACTGGGGACTGGCAATTTCGGCCCCCCTGTGACAAAATCGGCCGAAACCGGCCCTAACAAAGAGCTCGGCCGCACTCCCCTCTCCCCTCCAGGGGGGCCGGCCGAGCAGTTTGCCAGGGCCGGTTTCGGTACCCAGTCCGGCCCTGGGTGAGTGGTGAAGTCAAAAGTGCTGGTACATGGATACTTAGGGTAGTACACACAATGGTGGAATTCCACAGTCCAACAGAACACTCCCATCATTGTGGCAATGTGGGTTCAGATGTATAACAAAGTCAATGCTCTGTGCAACACTGGTGACATCAACAGTGGCTCCTAGAACTGATTTTGCAAGGCGCTTTGCCACTTGATCCTCCCTTGGTCTTTCTCGGACGTGCCCTCTGCCGTTTGGCAGGAGGAGAACCTACTGCATGCTCAGAGGTGTCTGAGGAGTCTGTGTCTTCTGCCTCACCCCTCCCTGTGGCCGCTGCTGAGCTGTTGTGAGTATCATCAAGCTGGCCACTGGGTGGGGGTGCCGCTATTTGAGCTGCATGGATGTCCCTCAGAACACCCACAAGCTGGCCCATGTACTCCACAAGTTGTCCCAAACGTGTGTCCATGGACCTTTGCAGCAGGCGGAGTTCACTCAGTTCTTCCACAACCTGGCCCATCTGTCCCTGGTTTTGTTGGTATGCACCAAGGACTGTTTTCATGGTGGCCAGGGCCTCAGTCTCAGTGTCCTCCTGTGACTGTCCCCCAATTGACCTCCCACCTGCCCTGCAGACACGGACCTGTGGCGTTGCCTGTCACCGCAGCCGCACACTGTCCCCAGCATCCCCAGGTTGCCTGGTGGTATTGGCAACAACTGCCACAGGGACAGTGTTGGAGGCAGCGGTGGTGATGGTGGAGGTGGCTGCCACACATGTCATTGTTGCAGGTGTCAGCATTGTTGTTGCAGTTGTTGTGGGAGTCGTGGTGGTGGTGGTGGGGACAGTGAGGTCCTGGGACTGAGCTTGCCTGGCCATGCCGGAGGGGCCAGGTCGGTCCTCCTCACCCGAAAAAACCAGGGAATCTGCATCCGCGAGTTCACCTTCCTGGGGGGGGGAGACTGGCTTGGCTCATTCATGTCACGGTCGCCTGCTGTTGCTAGCGAGTCACCTGTTGGACAGAGGTTAGATTGTCAGCATGTTCAGTACACAGCACAACTTTGATGATCATGTTTTGCACATTTCATTTGAGATGACCTGACTTTTGACATTGGCATTACTTGGCATTCGTAACAGTTTGTCAGCAGTCGAACATGATGTAGAGGTACATACATTACTCGTTAGCGATGTGACATGGCTGAAGCAACAATTTCATATGTACAGATATTGTATTTCTAAGGACATGTCCTCTGGTACCAACTTGTTGCTCATCCACTTCAGCTGATGCTAGGATATTTGTGACTTTTCTATGAGTATCTGTCTACTATGCCGCAACTTCATGATTTCTGTTGTGCTTTTTGTACTGACCTCCTGTGGTTTGTGATGTTTGTCTGAGTCTCCATGCATGTGATGTGTTGATGTAAGCCTTTATGCTTTGAGACAATGGGACTTGCACATTGGATTTTGGCCATTGCGTTCTTGGGTTTTGCTTTGCAGTTACATGTGACTTCATCAATGACACTGTGATTAATGTGACCTCTCAATGGGATTAGCTGTGTGTGCACTGGCTACAACTTATGGAGCTTTACAGAGTTGGCTAACAAGTGCGGGATGTGGTGGTCATATAGCTCCATGCTGTTTGGGAGGGAGTAAAGAGGGCCTTGTGGGAGTGGTGGTCTTGCTGTCAGGTCTCAACAACCCCCTCCACAGTAAGATGGCTATCTACCTGTTAGGAAGCACTCTCGACAGTGATGACTGCCACATGGCTCTGGGGTGGGGAGGGTGCTCCATGCTGTTTGGGAGGGAGCACAGAAGGCCTTGTGGGAGTGGTGGTCTTGCTGCCAGGTCTCAACAACCCCCTCCCCAGTAAGATGGCTGCCTACCTGTTAGGAAGCACTATAGACAGTGATGGCTGCCACATGGCTCTGGGGTGGGGAGGGTGCTCCATGCTGTTTGGGAGTGAGTACAGAGGGCCTTGTGGGAGTGGTGGTCTTGCTGTCAGGTCTCAATAACCCCCTCCCCAATAAGATGGCTACCTACCTGTTAGGAAGCACTGTCAACGGTGATGGCTGCCTCATGGCTCTGGGGTGGGGAGGGTGTTCCATGCTGTTTGGGAGGGAGGCCAGGGTGCATGAGCTGACTACCTACCTGTGAGGTGAAGCAGAGGAAGGAAATGCTAGCCTTGTGGGACATTCATATTGAAAGCGTGCATTCTACATGAGTTTGATTTGGTCTGGCAATTGAGGCTCACTTGTTGTACACAACAGTACATTACAGTGGGATGTGATCATTTTGTTTGCACTTACCAGCCTCTACTCCCCCTCGATTCCTGTGAGACTCTATGGATGCAGTATGGCAAGCACCTTCTCCTCCCATTCATTGAAGGTTAGTGGTGGAATGGGAGGGCCGCCACCAGTTGTTTGGGCCACCTCGTGGTTCCTCTAGGCCGAGCCTTGACCCGGGCCTTGAGGTTGGTCCACCGCCTTTTGATGTCACGCAGTGTGCATAGGGTGGTCCCTACTGCATTGAGTTTGTTGTAGATCCTTGCCCACATCTGATTTTTGCCCACAATTGGAGTCTGTTGGACCAGGTTCCCATACAAATGTGGTTCTACCATAATTATCTAATCTACCATCACTTTAAACTCTGTGTCTGAGAATTTGGGCATGGTGCAAATTAATGAAAGGTGCAGGGTGCAAGGTGGTGATGAAGATGTGTGAGGTGTGTCAGGTGTGTGGATGAGAAGTAGTGGTGTGTGGAGTTGGGTGGGTGTGATGTTGTGCTGTGTGCCAAAATGGTGTCCTATCTCTCTCTGTCTCAGCACCTGCTTTGCAAAGGATGCTGGTCCAGGACGGGGTTGGTTTTATACTGTGGTATGTGGGTATGTCCACATGAGTGATGACCACCTGGTGTCTCTTCCATGCTGACCATGGCTTTCATTTCAGGAATACATTTGTGGTGTATCATTGGTGCGTGTCTGATGTGATTGAGGGCTGCGGAGAGTACAGGCACACTTTGAGCATTGTAGTGAAGTTTGTTCCGACCAACATTCATTTTGCCTGAGCGCGACCGCGGCGGTCGGAACAGCAATGATCGTTACGCCAGCTCCGCAATCTCATCGTAATTGGCCATGCGGTCATTCCGCGGCAGTAGCGGCCTTTTAAGTCCATTGAACAGCTTTCCCCGTCCGCCACGGTCGGATTTACAGCTTTTCCGACCGTTACGGACGGTCTTTTGGGAATTCCGTCCGCCGCGGTAGGATTTTACGTGCGTTGCATCGTAATGTGACCGGCGGAAATGCTGCGGTACATGCGGGCGTTTTTTTTGCCGTGAGCACGGCGGACGGAAGGGTTATCCGTCCGCCATCGTAATCGGGCCCTAAGTCTTTTATTACTCTCAAGTACATTTGCTAAAATGTACACTCTCATTTACATCTGGTGCATTATAGACAACAAATATATAAGCTATTGCTTTTAAACACAATTTTCCAAATGCAATATCAATTAGCACTAATATTAACCCAAACACTAATTATAAATAGTAATTGTTTCAATCCTGTCCACTTTCTGTTCACATCTTCCCAATAGGCCGAATAATATATTGAAAACGTTCGCTTTGTAAAAATCCAATATAAATTTGTTAATTCGTGTTCACATCTTCCCAATAGGCCAAATAATGTATTCAATACTTGTGCTTCGAAAAAATTAAATATAAATTTGTTAATTTGTGTTCACATCTTCCCAATAGGCCAAATAATGTATTCAAAACTTTTGCTTCGAAAAAATCCAATATAAATTTGTTAATTTGTGTTCACGTCTTCCCAATAGGCTGAATAATGTATTCAAAACTTTGGCTTCAAAAATATCAAATATGAATTTGTTAATTTGAAAGGCAACCTAGATTTGAATTGCAAGTGGGCATCATTGTAATGTGTCCATCCTTTATTACACTTTATATACACAGTATATTGTCCACATGTTATAGTATGTCCAACATGGAAAATAATAGCCACCGCTATAAAAGTTCTTCCTGAAATAGATATTTGACTTGCAACAAAAAAAAATATTTTGGTTTCCAATTTTCTTTCATTTGCTCTACAACGTTGAAACATTAAAATGAGATATTTTCCAGATCTTTCTATATGTAATGTAGACAACATCTCTGATTTACAATGCGAACATTTCATATCCTGATTGGCTGTTTTTACTAATTTGTTAAAAGGCACTGATTTGCAATCTGGTATCGTCAAGTATATGAATCGTTCTGTGTCTATTTCAGTGCTGCAAGTAAATGAACACTCTTCACATTTATGATCCCATCTGTAACTTACTCCAAATAAGTGTTCAATCTGTATTCCTTCATGTTCTAATTCTCCAAGCATAAGCATTAGAAATTCTTGTGTATCTTGTTGTACATTAAGAGTAAATGTTAAAGAACCAGTACATATATCCAAAAGATGTTGAACACAAGAATCAGTATGGATTTTACTTCTGTCAGTTACCAACTGTTGAACTACATGACGTGATAAAGAACACAATCTTTCTTCATGATTTCCCAAAATTTCACAATGAAGCTCTTCTAGATAAATCACAACATTCAAAATCAAATTAGCATAGCAGTTGATACCTGAACTGTTTTCCAACTGGTATCCTACAATCTCATCAACAGTTTCCATTTTCATTTTCTTTACACCTTCATGATTCTCTTCAATTGTTTTCTTTTTTGAATCTCAATTGAATGTTTGACATATTTCAGTTTTGGACACACTACACGTTTCTCATATATGGGATATTCACCTAAAGAAGAGTATAAAGTCTTCATAAACGATTGACCTCTCTTGCACAATTTGCATCAGCACTAACCTTTTTCTCATCAAAATCAAAATCAATCAAATACAAACCAGATAATGTTTTTACTCGAGACAATGCAATGTATGCCATTCCCTCTTTGAACACTGTACTTCCAATATTTACCAGAACACTTTCTATACTTAAACCTTGAGATTTATGAATAGTTACTGCATATGCTAAAGACAAAGGAAACTGTTTTCTGCGAACATACAAGTCTTTTACAAGCAAAAAATGTACAACACAACGCCCAATTTGTCTTACCTCTTTAATCTGATCAAATTTTATCTTCAAAAATTCTATTCCATCTCTGTTCTGAAAATTTACAAAATCAACAACTTTTCCCATTGCTCCATTTATTAAACCTTCTTCTACATTCAAATTACGCCGTAAAATTACCCGACAGTTTATACATACATGTAAAGTCTTTTCTAAGCCGGCAGTCATAGATACAGACTTTTCAAAAGAATACAATTTTGATTGTAGTTTCTCTGTGAGAAGAATAGTCACTCCTTGATGTTCAATTTTATCAATAGCTTCAATTTCCACTATTTGTTGTTTCTCCAGTTTTAAAACTTCTTGATTAAATGTAGAACACTCTTGCAGTGTAGCATTAGGCAAACTAAAGACTTCTTTTCTCCAAGCTTATTGTACAATATTTCAGCCGCTGTGTTTCCAGTTGTAAACAAGTTCCTTAGTAGCCGACTTTCTAAAGCTTGTTTACCATGTTTCGTCAAGACACAAATTCTAATATCTTGAAGAATATTTCCATAATGTTCATCACTTGCCTGTCACATATTCTTAATAAGTCTTTATATTCAAAATGAGATCAAATGTTCACATTTCCAATACTTCCCAAAGATTTTCTAGTATCTTCATGGACAAGTGTTTTAAAAACATGTCCCCTTTTACAGGAGTAAGTTGTAGTAGAGCGCCGAATACAATTACATGTTTTCATCTAAACAGAACATCGTAATCTGTTTTTAAAATCTGTTGCATTCTCAAGTGAACAAAGGCAAGCATTAAGTTTGAGACCATGCTCACTTCATCAATGATTAGAAGTTTCATTTTCTTCAGTACTCTTGAGACTTCATAACAAGGTTCTCCAGACAGCTTGTGATATTCCAATTTATTTTCATGTTCAACTGATATCATAAGTAATCGATGTAAAGTAATCCCTTTAATGTTATGTGCTGCTAATCCAGTAGGAGGTGTTACAACACAAGATAAATGTGATTCTGTAGTTTTGTATAGATAACTAGTCAAAACTTTAATTAAGAAACGTTTTCCTGTTCCAGCTTGACCACTGATGTACATTACAATAGGTTTAAATGATGAGCATTGGCATTCTTTTTTTCATGTTGCAAACCATGTTGTATCTATTCTGTCACTTGTAGATATATTTATTTTCAAACTGAATAATATCCTGTTGTGCTTGTTGCATTGCAGTTTCTACTTCATTCCTGGCTATTGCTGCTTCATTTTCAATAATTGGTTGTCCTAGTGGATCTTGACTTAGTGGACCCGAACTTTGACTATCTTGAGAACTGTCTCTAGCTATTTCAGCTGCAATAGTAGTTTCTTGTTCAATCTCATCATTTAACATTTGTAGATAAGTTGGGAAGATTATGCATTGAATGCTTTCTTTACATGCATTAAAAGAACCTTAATAGCAGTCAAAATCTCCAAGTAATTCCACTTCACTACGCCAAGGCTTGTACAGTTGCAGAAGTCGTAAATAGAAAAATTCCCTCTTATCTGGACTTTCACAACTGAGTTTTCGGTGGTTAATAGGATTTCCTTTGACAAGTATTACCAAATATCCGTCAAATCCAATTACTGCATATTTTTCTTCATTTATATTTTCTGTAATGTTTCTTTTAAAGCTGTAATGTTGAAGTATTTCATACAGACATAGGTTTTCCAGATGTGGACTCCTTTTGGGATGGTATGTATTCAACATATTAGTTTTAACAATATCTGTACTTTCTGGTTCATTCAGTGCCAAGTATTCGATTTCTTGTAATGTTTTCAATACTCTATTTCGTGTGCAGGCAAGACCTAAACTTATCCAAATGATTCCTCTTGACTTTGAATATAAACTGGCAGATCTCAACCGATCCGAACATTCATAGGATCCAATCTCTCAGTGGCAAAGCATTTTCAAGCTAAAGCTATGCAATTTCTTGCTAAGACTCTTTTCCTGTGAAATTTCTTCCCACATTTCTTTCATCTCTGTCTTTTCAGATTTAGTTATATATGATGTAACATAGCGAGCAACAGCAATTGAATTATCTGCAACATATTGAATATCCATGTTTGCATTCCAGAATGTCAAAATCTCTGGATTGTAGTCATTAATATACTTTGAATCTTCGGTTCTTTTTAAGTTGGGTGTGTTCGTCGGAGATTTCTGACTTATTGTATGCCTTACTGCTGACATAAAACTATTTACTCTTCCTTTTGAAATTATTTGACGTGGGAATCTAAATTGACACTTTGTATAAAATGTTCCCTTAGACTTGTATTTTCGTCGACAGTATTTTCCACATCGATGACTTTGAAACCGTAAAACTTGTTGTCTCAAGGTGTTTTCTCCTCCTTCTCTTGGAATGGCACAGGTAACATACTGTTCAATGAAAGTCAAAACACTTTCATCAGTATCAGTTCCAAATTTTGGAGCATTCTTGATCCATGATAGCATGTGTATATGAGGAGCACCTCTGGCTTGGTACTCTTTTCGCCAAAAGAAATCAGTTACTTCTCCAAGAGGAGGAATATTTTTATTGCAGATAAATGACATTGTACTTCGAAACCTATGGTTAAAATATCTGCAGACATTTACAGGATCCAAGAAACATAGTTCTCCAGGTGTCTTCAATTCAATATTTTTACATTTGAATTTGCTTCTCGTAGAAATTCAAGTAAATCATCCCATGCATATTCAGCACAGGTAAGTGTCACAAACCATGTAGGAGTACATAAGTTTCTTAACATACATTTAAGTTCTCCATGACAATGATACCAGTACTCATTCGTACCACGTTGACACACCATCAAATTTATTAACTGAGATTCTAACTGTTCATCTTTTTGTTGAACTTTGTCCATGAATTCCTTTGCAGAAACATGTGGAAGATGAACTCCTGTGTTTAATATATGGTTCACTGCATATGAAAGTTCAAACAAATCACTTTCAAAGAGAAGATGAAATATATATGGAATACACTGTCGTAATCTTGGATCTTCTGAGTACAATCTTGTCGAACGGTATTCTGAAGCTGGAATCTGTACTGCTCGTTCATCATATCGTCCACCTTCTCCAGTGGGGAACAGCTGTGGAAAACAACGTGCGTCTAAACTTTTTTCCTATATGCTCATGGGAGTTCCCTTCGCTTGCTTCATTTGAAATAATTGAATATTGTTTCCTATCACTTCTTTTGAATGTAGAGGATGTATAATGTAATGTTCATAAATCTCTTCACTCCTAGACTCGTCCACTTTTTCTATTTGACCACTTGACATTTCTGTTTCATCTTCTAAACATATTTCCTGTTCATCAACGCTTACATTCTTATAATAAATATTATTCTGCACCAGATACAATGTAGCCTTTTAAAGTTTGTTAACATCTACAAACTCTTGCCATATTTTTCGACTCTTTGTTGGTACACCATTAACTAGAATAACTACAAGCTCACTTTCCTCCCTGTCTATACCAACAGTTTCAATATTTTTCTTAAAATCAAAAGGTAAGTACACAACTCTTCCTTTCAGACCTCTTTGTAAATCTGTTGGAGGCAGCTTACCTGTTTTAGGCTCCATACGAACTATAGCCTGAATCGGGTGCACAGATTGAATAAGAATGGACTCATATGTATTTAAATCTGACAGTTCCGGAGGAATACCTACCCACTCTAAGTTGTAATGTACAGCTCTAGCTGGCATTTTTTTCTCTTCTAATTTGTTGTAACAATATTTACAAATACGTTGATCAGCAGCCAACTCAAAATGACCTTCCACCAACAAATAAGCACCAAATTGGTCCCACTTATCATTGTTTTCCTTTTCACTTTTTAAATATAGATCAACATTCCTAGTTTGACTTCTATAGTGAGTACGTCCACAACAAATACAAACATAGTTTGGTTTTTCAGATAAAACTATCTTAAACTTTGTAATTTCTTCTGCAGACTTGTCAGTACTAATATCTTCCACCTGTTCTTCAACACCTACACTTATCAAGCTCTCATTTTCTCTACACTCCTCTTGTGAACCAAAGAAACGAAACTGTATATCATCACAAACTTTTTTTTACATCTGATACTGAACCATGCAAAAGAGCTGTGTTCATTTCACTTAAACATAATGCAGGACTTTTTACATAATAGAGTCTCCTTACTAACTTCCGCATTTCTGAGTGGTGTACTGCTAACATTCCTAAATGATGGAAAGTACTTTGACACACTTTTCTTGAAAGACAAGCCAGAGAATGACCCTGCAAGTTAGTATATTTTCTTACTTTACATGGATCTAGTCCTTGTAATATCTTAATCTTCTGTTTAAGACTTTTTTTTGGCAAATTCTTGTAAAAAAACTCGTAATATGTCTATAGATTCCTGTTGAATACTACAAATACTACTACAATCCCACTTATATACTGGAGCTTGTGTACACCTTCCTTGAACTTCTTCAGCTATTACCTCTTCCACATTCCTATGAACCATCTTTTCTTTTTCAATTGGACAACCATCTTTCATCTCATAGCAACGACCACTAGTATTAACTGCATGAACTAATGTATTTTGTTGAAAATAGCTTTCTTCATTAAAGAAAGGCTCATACAAGAAGTGTACTTCCATTCACCTGTAAAGTTTTTGCAAACGTTACTTCTATTAACCATTCTTTTTCTTTTCCTTTTCTCCTTCATAAACAGCATTGTTTTATCCAATGTTTTCATTCTCTTCAATACCAATATACATAATTTTCGTTTCAATCCAAAAGTTTTTCCACTACACTTTCAATCTGTTGCTTTTTCTTATAAGCTGCTAATCTCTTTTTATACTTTTTACAATCTTTCAATAAATTTTGTAGTACTCTACTTCTTTACATGCTCTTCCTTAGGTCTTTATATTCTTTCAGCCTTCTTTCAACATGGTTTGTTTTTCCATAACATGATTTTCTATTAATATGTCCTTTTTTCGTTTCCTTCCGATTGGTTGTAGAACTTTCCTTTCTCTTTTCCACATTTTGAAAATTCTTTACATTCTTTAAAAGTCTTTTAACAAACTCTTTAGTTCTCTTACCAGAAGTCTTTTTCTTCAGTGTAACATTTTGAAGTTTATCTAAATTCTGGTTTTCTCTTTCCTTTAGATAGTACTCTTTTCTTTCTTGTCTTTTCGTTTGATCTTTTCTTGCCATACTCAATCTTTCTTAGCAATAATGGTAAATATCTTAAAAAAGAAAAGTTTACATAGTTTCTAAAAATAATTGTATATTATTAAAATATTTATATACAAGTATTCTCATCTATAAATAAACTAATATTTTCAATTGCATTGCAAATGTCTCCATAACACAAAATGATGCGGTATATTTAAAGAGTACCTTTCCACAGACTCATACAAAGTAGCTTAATCACTCATCCCTCTCCTAACATGTTTTAAACCTCACTTTGGTGCTGCACTTCACCATTCTGCGACTACTTAAAGTGTTGGGCCTATACAAATATAAAGCAGCAACCCATCACATGTCTCAGCTGTAAGTCTCACCATATTCCTGAAAGCATGCATGCATATGTCTGTACCTTTTGCTAGTAGCATCACTTATAAAAGAAATAAACAAATAGATGTATACCTGTGTTTTATACGTCTAGCATCTTCAGATGCATAACACGTATCAGAATACATGTGCAAGTAGAGACATACCTCAGTCACAAGACCATAAAGGCCTTAAAACTTGACAGACTGCACTTCACATTTCAAACATACACCTAGATTTATGCGGCATACTTCAAATGAACTTTTCCTCAGGCTCATACAAAGTAGCATAATCACTAATTCCTCAGCCGAAATATCTTAAACCTCACTTTTCTGTTGCTGCTGCTTCACCATTCTACTACTACTCAGATGTTGAGTCTACCAAATACAAAGCAGCAACCCTTCACATGTCTGTTGTAAGACTCCCCATATTTCTAAAAGCATGGATGCATGCGTCTGTACCTTTTGCTAGTGACACCATATATAAAAGAAGCATACAAATAGATGTATACCTGTGTTTTAAACGTCTAGCATCTTCAGATGGATAACACATCTCAGAATACATGTGTAAATAGAGACATACTTCAGTCACACCACCATGCAGACCTTAAAACTTGAGAGACTGCACTTCACATTTCAAACAGACACCTACATTTATGCGACGTACTTCAAGTGTACCTTTCCACAGACTCATACAAAGTAGTCTAATCACTAATCCGTCTCCTAAAATGTCTTAAACCTCACTTTTGTGCTGTACTTCACCATTCTGCAACTACTTAAGGTGTTGGGCCTAGCCAAATATAAAGCAGCAACGCATCACATGTCTCAGCTGTAAGTCTCACCATCTTCCTTAAAGCATGCATGCATATGTCTGTACCTTTCGCTAGCAGCATCATATATAAAAGAAATATACAAATAGAAGTATACCTGTGTTTTATACGTCTAGCATCTTCAGATGCATAACACATATCAGAATACATGTGCAAGTAGAGACATACCTCGGTCACAAGACCATAAAGACCTTAACCCCTTGCATGCTTCGGACGGCCCCCGGCCGTCATACGACATGGTGGGCGTGTGCGGAGGACGGCCGAGGGCCATCCGAATCCCGCCCACTATTTAAATCGCCCGCACAGCGTGAAAATGTGCGCAGCACACAAGGGGTTAAAACTTGACAGACTGCACTTCACATTTCAAGCAGACACTGAAAATTATACGGTATATTTAAAGTATACCTTTCCACAGACTCATACAAAGTAGCCTAATCACTAATCCCTCTCCTAACATGTCGTAAACCTCACTTTTGTGCTGCAGCTGCATCATTCTACGACTACTTAGGATGTTGGGCCTATCCAAATATAAAGCAGCAACCCATTACACGTCTCAGCTGTAAGTCTGACCATCTTCCTGAAAGCATGCATGCATATATCTGTACCTTTTGCTAGTAGCATCATATATCAAAGAAACATACAAATAGATGTACACCTCTGTTTTATACGTCTAGCATCTTTAGATGCATAACACATATCACAATACATGTGCAAGTAGACACATACCTCAGTCACAAGACCATGAAGACCTTAAAACTTGACAGACTGCACTTCACATTTCAAACAGACACCTAGATTTAAGCGGCGTACTTCAAGTGAACTTTTCCACAGACTCATACAAAGTAGCATAATCGCTAATTTCTCACCCAACATATCTTAAACATCACTTTTCTGCTGCTGCTGCTTCACCATTCTACTACTACTCAGGTATTGAGCATAGCCAAATAGAAAGCAGCAACCCTTCACATGTCTTTGTTGTAAGTCCCCCCAAATTTCTAAAAGCATGCATGCGTGTGTGTACCTTTTGCTAGCGACACCATATATAAAAGAAGCTTGCAAATACATATATACCTGTGTTTTACACGTCTAGCATCTTCAGATGGATAATACATATCAGAATACATGTGTAAGTAGAGACATACTTCAGACACAACACCATGCAGACCTTAAAACTTGACAGACTGCACTTCAGATTTCAAGCAGACATTGAAAATTATGTGGTATATTTAAAGTGTGCCTTTCCACAGACTCATACAAAGTAGCCTAATCACTAATCCGTTTCCTACCATGTCGTAAACCTCACTTTTGTGCTGCAGCTTCACTATTCTGCGACTACTTAGGATGTTGGGCCTAGCCAAATATAAAGCAGCAACCCATCACATGTCTCAGCTGTAAGTCTCACCATATTTCTTAAAGCATGCATGCATATGTCTGTACCTTTTGCTAGCAGCATCATATATAAAAGAAATATACAAATAGATGTTACCTGTGTTTTATACGTCTAGCATCTTCAGATGCATAACACGTATCGAATGCATGTGCAAGGAGAGACATACCTCAGTCACAACACCATCCACATCTTAAAACTCGACAGACTGCACTTCACATTTCAAGCAGACACTGGAAATTATTCGGTATATTTGAAGTGTACCTTTCCACAGACTCATACAAAGTAGCCTAATCACTAATCTCTCTGCAAACATGTCTTAAACCTCACTTTTGTGCTGCAGCTTCACCATTCTACGACTACTTAGGGTGTTGGGCCTAGCCAAATATAAAGCAGCAACCCTTCACGTGTCTCTGCTGTAAGTCTCACCATCTTCCTGGAAGCATGCATGCATATGTCTGTACCTTTTGATAGTTGCATCATATATCAAAGAAACATACAAATAGATGTACACCTCTGTTTTATATGTCTAGCATCTTCAGATGCATAATACATATCACAATACATGTGCAAGTAGACACATACCTCAGTCACAAGACCATAAAACTTGACAGACTGCACTTCACATTTCAAACAGACACCTAGATTTATGCAGCTTGCTTCAAGTGAACTTTTCCACAGACTCATACAAAGTAGCATAATCACTAATTCCTCACCCAACATATCTTAAACATCACTTTTCTGCTGCTGCTGCTTTACCATTCTACTACTACTCATGTATTGAACATAGCCAAATACAAAGTAGCAACCCTTCACATGTCTCTGTTGTAAGTCTCCCCATATTTCTAAAAGCATGCATGCATGTGTGTGTACCTTTTGCTAGTGACACCATATATAAAATAAGCATACAAGTACATGTATACCTGTGTTTTACATGTCTAGATTCTTCAGATGGATAACACATATCAGAATACATGTGTAAGTAGAGACATACTTCAGACACAAGACCATGCAGACCTCTCTAAATACTAACAAATTACAATACACATCTCTACATTTAATAACATTTTTCAAACATCACAGTTCTTGAATAATTTTTAAAGTGTGAAAATAAAGCTAATACATAATACACCTCACACATTTGTAACTCACCTTCCAAATAGTATTATAGAATATGAAATATCAGAAACTCAAAAGATTTTCTTTTGCACACAAACAATGTAATGCACCACTCTCAACAAGGTAAAACCAGTAATGCCAAACTTTCCCTCTCTTTCTCCACACAAATAAATGTAAGTAACAAATCACATTCCTTTCTACATTATTTCAAATTGTGAAACACATTTCTATTGGTTAGACCTATTAACCCTAACCAACTGACTTCTAAAAGTGCCCAAACTGGTTCAGTAATTTTCTGGAGTTGCGACTCCACCGCGGTGCCTCAGTAAAGCGTCGCGATGGAGCCGCAAAACCATATGGGAGTTCAAAAACCTATTACTAATAATACTAGTATTCTTTTTTAAGAACACACCACTTCTAAACATACTACTGATTTGGGAAATCTTACTTTAATAACAGATCACTTATATATAAATTACAATTTCATATTTTAAAACCACAGTTAAGTTTGAACCCTTCCCCCATTCAGCTTAATGCCAGTTTCCATAGTAACAGTTTCTGCAACATTCAACTGTACTGGCAGGTCACAAGTTCAACATATTTTCAAGTTCAGCACAGTAGCTTACAAATGCAAATAGCATTTGTGGTTGACTTTTGCAAAATATTACCCAATCCTATCTACTGTACTTTTCAATTTTTTTAAACCAATAGGAAACATGATTCTTTAAGAAAGTAACATGCATCCGAATTTTGAGTGTACAATGTTCATGAACCGCCAATCAGTTATCTGCTTTTTCAAAAGCAGCATCTTGGCCACCATTTTAGATACCTCTCATTCTAGCAACTGACTACCTCAGCTACAGACATCTTCTCATTACTTCCAGACATCCCTTCAAGATGCTTACATTATGGATTGTAGGGAACAGCTATGTTTTCTGATGCAAAAGGTATGCTGAACACAGAGGTATTGACAAAGACCTAGCTTTGCAAAATGTGGATATTTAATGGATTGCACAGAGAGGATTAAAGTGGCACCAATTGATGCCTTTGGTGAAAACCTTTTTGCATTTTCAACCCCCTGACCTAATGGTTGTGCACTGTGGTGGCAATGACCTAGGCACATTGACTGGAGTAGGACTGGAAATGCTCATGAAGGATACCTTTGCACAATTGATGTTGCTTTTCCCTCAAACTGTCTTTGTATACTCTAATACATGCCTAAGACAGAAATGGAAGTGGTCAAATCAATTCTGTCCACAGATTGAGAAAGCTAGAAAGAATGTCAATAAAGCTGTTTCTGCCTTGGCTGGGGGGACTCCTCTTCCTGATTCTTCCCCACTGGAGGATCGGTTGATAGCGGATCCGATGGAGCACAAGGCTATCTCCTTAACATATAAAAAATTGGTAAATAATCGCACTGACCCCATGCATAAAACACGTACTAAATGGGAATCCAATCTGGGGGCTATAGAAGAGGAAGATTGGAGAGACGCTCTCGCCTCTCCCAGAGAGGTAGCAATCCCCATGCGTCTGCGCCTTATACAACTCAAGGTACTCCACCAGGTATATTTTGACGCTACGTTATTGTTGCGACTTAGGAGACGACCAGATCCGCTATGTCTTCGACACTGCAACCAAATTGGCACCTTCATGCACATATTATGGGAATGTCCACGCATACAACACTATTGGGACAGGGTGACACGCCAACTGTCTAGGGCATGCAACAAACCTCTGAGTCCCTCTCCCAAGCTTTGTCTCCTTAACATATGGGAAGCTACCGACCTTTCCCAGATGGATCAGGCGTGGGCCGCAATGGGATGGTTGATTGCAAAGCGGAACATAGCACAGAAGTGGGGTCAGGACTCCAGCCCGAGGGTAACGGACTGGGCGAAGGAAATGGACGGGGCAATGATAGCTGAGAAAACTGTTTTTAAGGGAAGGGGCTGCCCTAGGAAATGGGACCATAAATGGGGAAAGTGGAACAAATACCGCGGGGACATCTGCATCTCCCCTGCGGTGGAGATGCGGCGGGAGAGACAAGCACTAATGGCCCGCCTCATGATAGATGATGAGCCCCCTCCATTGGTGGTATAGGTGTAGATTGGGGCTAGACCCCAATGAGCATTCTACTATGTTGAGTGGGACTCTTATCCAGTTGAGGGTGTTGGGTTCATTTGGGGGCCCCCCGGGGGTGGGATACGGGTATAGAGTCTTGCACACAGTATATGCTCTCTCGATGCCAGAGTTTTGTTTTTTGCAATTGCCAAGTCACTATGTCTGTACTGTAAATGAACCAATGCACTTTTCTTTTTATAATAAAAACAGTTTAAAAAAAATAAATAAAGCTGTTTCTGCTTAGCTCAGAGATCATAGAATGGGCTCCATCTACAACAACAATCTACGTTTTGATATGGATGACATCTACAGAAGTGATGGAGTACACTTCACAGATCAAGGGAACAGAGTCTGTCTCAATACCCTAAAACTGTGCATCTGCACTTACATGTAGCTACATCAAACTCATAATGAAAACAAGGGCTCTTTTTAGAGCCACCCTATAACACAATAGTGAATCTTATTTTTTTTTAAACATGCATACTTTAAAAAAAAAATTGTGGATTTGCGAACCCGTCGCGAATCTGCCAAAACATGAATTCAATGTACTACAACACAATACACTTTTCAGGTTTAACTTTTAATTTTATATATTTTTACTAACTCTATCAAATTTAATCTTATTATTAACTTCAATCTCACAACCTCTATAAAGCAAGTTCACAAATGCAACACTACCTTCTAAATTATATACTATTACATTATTGAGGTGAATCCGCAAATCCAATGAATGTTACATGGGGGGGGCCGCGCTGAGAGCCGCGATGGGGCGCGACTCCAAAATCGAAAGAAGAAAAAACACCCCACTTCCATTATTCGGTATCCGCCCCGGGGACCCCATCTCCTGCGGCATGCTCTCACATTGGGGACCATGGGGGGAGCCCCAATGCCCCCACGGGCCCAGCCGGCTTCCAGCCTCCTACGGGAGCCGGCATTTCTTTTGGACAAGGGGAGCTGCTAACATGCAGCTCCCCTTGTCCAAAAGCAAATCTACTTCGCTTCATGGAAGTGAGAGCAGTTTTTCTGCTCTCGCTTCCATGAAGCGAAGCAAAGGTTTGCAATGACAGGGCGGGAGCACTGCTCCTACCCTGCCATTGCAAACTGCAATGTCCCGGGGGTGGGCACCCCGGCACATTGCTGGAGCCAGCCCTGGGGGGTGGCGGTCCACAGGGCCATGGAAGGCTCCTGGAGGGGGGCCGCGCGGCTGCTGGGGCCCCCGCAGGCCCCTGCTACATATTAAAGCATTGCCCCCGGGGGCTTAAAACAAACAAAGCGCAGTAGCCCGCGCTTTGTTTTTTTTTTGAATTTTCATCCAGATTCGCTGACCCTACGTGAATTCTGCTAAAAAAAAAGAAAAAATGCTTTTTTTGGCCTTGGAGGTCCCTGTGGGACCCCCTGGCCAGGCCTAGGGGGTCAGGGTGTTTCTACCCTGCCCCCTTTTCTTGTTTTATGACCTTTTTTCTTGTGACTCGGTTCATGGCTGTCAACACTTTTTGGTTTAGAGTGTTGGCAGCCAATCATAATCAAGCTCGGGAGGGTTCGCGGATCCACCGCAGTCACCAGATATATAATTATTTTAAATATGAATATTTCAGGAACTACTAAATGGATTTACACCATTTAACAAAAAGAATGCTTTCTGAGCCAAGAGCTACCTTTTTGCCAAATTTGGTGTAATTCCGTTCAGCAGTTCGGGCTGTAGCCTTTTCCAAAATTTCCTATGGAAATTAACATGGAGAAAACGTGTTTTGGAACCTCCCTTTTTTCTCGGCCCTCGCTTGACAAATCACCCCGAAACTTTCAAGACAGGAGCTGACAGGAGCGCCCCCTTAGTTTTGAAAGTTTCGTGAAGATTCGACAAATGGCGCCAAAGATATTGGCAAAAGAAAAAACGCTTTTCCCATGGAAACTAGGTCCTAATTATAACTAGCTACTGGCGACCGCCAGTAGGTAATATGTATATATATATATATGTCTATATCTATATATATATATATATATATATATATATATATATATTGGACAATATTAGTGACAACAATATTTTTTTCACGATATTTTTGTCATTTACATTATAAGTATAGGATAAAAGTATTTTTGAGTTCGACATTTTTTTGACACAATATTTGTGAACCACGATATTTCTGGTTTCGATATTTTGTCAGTGAACCCCTGGGATGTACAGAGGTTAATGTACCCAACACTAAAGGGCTGTTGTGAAAGGAGCACCCTAGAGGACGGCTGGTTAAGGGGGCAAGTGCTTGATCGAATCGGCAAAAGGACTGAAATCTCGCACCAAGCCTAGAAACATTGTCATTGATGCAGGCCTGATACAGAGCTGATGACTGGCTGCTGAGTGGGTCCTACTATTCACCCTGTCAGCCTGTCTCTTGTGTGCCTTGCATGTTCAACAGGCTGGTGTGGTCTGCTTGTTGTGACTTTCACATGGAAAGGCCTCGCTGTGACGTGTATGTGGTATTTATGTAGGGTGAACTCAGCCGCAGTGCAGAGAACATTACAGGGTCAACTACCTGATGATATCCTAGTTGGCCCCATTGCTCACCTGGCTCATAGGAGAGCAAGTGCATGGAGGCGGAAAAGTGTTCTGGTATTGGAGGTGTACTCTTCGATATTGTGGCCTTGTCTAGGTAGACTTATGCCTGTGGTGCAATTGAGTCGAGTCCTTGATGTAATGGAGACTTTAGGGAAAAACCTCCTCCCAGGCCGACCTTGTCGGTGGTGCTGACATGGTCAGTGGAGAATAGAGGACTGAATGCAAAAAGGTCAGATCTCTGAGTACTGTGCAGACAGCATTTGCAAGGAAAGCAACAAATAAGCCAAATTATCATTGAACCAGTTGAACAGTGAAAACAGGGTTGAAAGATGGAATGCAGAGGCCAATCTGCCTCATGAGGACACTAAAACCACAAGGATACAGAAATGTAAGCACTATTGCTAGACATGCAGCAGGGTCTGTAAACAATAGATGGTTGTATAAGTACACTGATCAGGCAATTTGTTCATATCGAAGAAAGATTGGAGAAGCATGCAGAAAGAATTCACATTGCCGAACAATGTGTGTCTGATGTGGAAGATGATGCAGGTGTATGTGGGAAAAATACCTGATGTTGGAAAAGTAACTAGAAAAGTTAAGAGAGAAAAACTAGCATTGGCAAAGCCACTAGATCTCGCCTTGTTGACTTATTGCTTTTGCCAATGCTTTTTTGCTGAAACTATACAGTATTGTGAAACAAATCTGATGCAGTCCCTTTGTGTGTTTCATATTGTATTGCTTTCTGTGAGCCTCTATGATTATTCCGAGATGAGCCGCCAAGACATGCCGTTTTCTGAAAGCACACAAGTACACACACACAAGCGTACACACACACACTTCTAAGCCCTCACACACACACTAGCTTCTAAGAACTCACACACACGTGGGCAATACACGTGATATGAAGCAGTCTGTCTGTGTTCCATATTGTATTGCTTGCTGTGAGCCTCTTTGTGATTACTCTGAGCTGTGTTGTAACAAAACTTGAGGTGGGTCCCCCTCGAAGGTATGTGGAGTGGCCCCCTCCGAATTCAATGAGGAGCTCTCCAGCCAGGGTACTGTGCTGAAGGGGCCCCCTGGAGCTTGGGGCCCCTCACATTACAGGGACTGTGTTGACCTATGTTGTGCCACTTGTAAAGTGGCCCCAGGCCACGGGCCCTGAGTAGTGTGGGGGAACGCAGAATGAGACACAGCCACACACGGGTAGTTGATTGGGCCGGAAGTCACGAGCGACCTCTGCCCGTTTATTTAAGCTCTCTGGCCACACCTGGCTAGAGAGTGATACATTGTGTGTGGACCCTTCCGGGCCAGGGGTTATTATACTTGCGGCAGCCAGACCACTACATCCCCCAAGTCAGTGTTCAAAATCAACTAAATAAAATTTAACACATAACGTCTGCAAGTCTTTGGCTCGGTCTGGGATTTGGTCTCAGATTGTATTTACGCTGGCGATCCCCTTGACTTCTCGTCGGACTACCAGGCGACGGGGTCTTCGAGATGGTGTTCTGTTCAGCTTCTGCGGTTTGGGCTGGAGGCATGTTGGCTCCGGCTTGATCTTCTTCCGGACATGGGGTGAGACCCCCCCACGCTGTCTCGCCACCTTCCGCCATTCCTGGAGGCATTGCCTCCGCATCTGACTCTTGAACTCTTTTGAACCAGGATATGTTTCTGGTGATAATCTCCTCTCCTCGTCGGGCTGTAAGGGCAGTTCCGTTGAGCCTCAGCACGGTCCACAGCCCGGGTTCATACATTGTGTGGAATTTTCCCCCACTGCGGCGATTCAGCTCATAGACAATACATCCCGGTGCAATGATGCAAGCTTTCGCGCTTCTTCGCCCACTGGCCCTCTCTTTATTTGCTGTTTGCCGAGTTTGGGTATTGGTCGGGTCGTACGTTTCAGGTACACAGTTTCCCACCACCGGGAGGGTGTCTTAATGGGGTCCAGCTAGCATCAAGGACCAGGGCAACCTCTGAGTTGTGCAGTGCGGGGTGCTACGATATTCCCGTAGGAACCTTTGGAGCGCCACCTCAGGATCGGATTGCTCTGCCACCGATATTCGGATGATTTTATTAAGGGTCCGCATGAAGCGCTCGGCTTCTCCGTTGGCCTGCGGCTATTGTGGAGTGATGCGATGATGGTGGACCCCAAGCAGTGTTAACAGGTTCTTGAACTCTCCCCCTTGAAACGGGGGACCGTTGTCCGTCTTGATTACGTGCGGTAGCCCGAAGAGTGCAAAGGTCTTCTCCAGGACGGGTTGTAGGTGTGCAAAGGATGTAGACGGTATCACTTCGACTATCGGGTACTTTGTGTAGCTGTAGATCAGGACGGCAGTCACCCGCCCGTCTGGAAAACTCCCGAAGTCTAGGCTCACCCACGATCGCGGGGATGTCGCGGGGTCTTCTGTTATCACGGGCGCAGGGGCCTCCTGGTTGCTGGTGAGTTGGCAGGCTCTGCAGTTCCTCACCAATGTTTCCACAGCTGCCTCAAGGCCAGGGAACCACACTTTTTCCCTCTTCCTCGACTTCATCCTCATAGTCCCCTGGTGTCCTTCGTGTGCTAGTATTGTGGCTCGCTCCTGGAGGCTTGCAGAGATGACAATCCGGGAGCCTCTTAACACTACTCCATCTGCAGCGGCGCACAGTTCGTCCCGTACTTTCCAGATCTTTCCTAGCCGGGCTCTATCCGATTCGTTCCACCCATTGGCGCCGTGAAGGAAGTTTTCCCAGGATCCTTTCTGCAGGGAGTCCATCACTTTCTGGAACACAGCATCAGTGCTGGTCTCAGCCTTGATTCCCTCCATGGTGAGGGCTCGGGGACATGCCCATTGTGAAAGCATGTTGATGAATTCTTCTGTTCGCAGTTCTTGTTCATTGATTTCTTCTGTTAGGTCTGGTGGATGCCGTGACAGGAAGTCTGCGGGGTCCTTTGCCCCAGGACGATATACTAGTTCCATTTGATAGTGCTGTAGTTGTATCGCCCAACGCTCTATTCTTGGTGGTGGGTGTGGTGCAGTGCCTCTGAACAGTGGAATCAGTGGTTGGTGGTCTGTCACCTCTCTGAAGGGATGCCCGCTGACATATAAATGGAAATGGTTGCAGGCCCACTTAATCGCAAGTGCTTCCCTTTCAATTTGGGAATAGTGGGCTTCCGTTGGTGTGAGAGCCTTGCTCACGAACGCGAGTGGAGCCCATTTTCCTGGTTCTGTCTCTTGTGCTAGGAGCGCTCCAAGCCCGACGGGGCTGGCATCCACCACCAGTTCTGTCGGCCGGGTAGTGTTGAAGTACGCCATGGTGGTTTTCCCCAGGAGTGCCGACTTGACTTTCTGGAAAGCTTCTTCTTCTTCTTTCTCCCACTTCCGGGTGGCATCCTTTTTTGTCAGAGCGCGCAGTGGTTCAGCTATTGTGGCTAGGTTTGGTATGAACCGCCCGCAGTAGGTGGCCATTCCTAAGAAACTCCGAGTCTCTGAAGCTGTCGTCGGGGCTGGGGCTTGCTGTATGGCCTGCGACTTCCGGGGGTCCACCTTGACCCTGTCTTGGCTGAACACGTAGCCAAAGATTTCAATGGATTTTTGAAAGAACTGACATTTGTCTTGGTGGAGGGTTACCCCATGTTCGGCGAGACGTTGTAGAGTGGCTCGGAGGTGACGATGATGGTCCTCTATGGTTGCGGAGTGTATCAAAACATCGTCACTGACGTTTAGCACCCCTTGGAGTCCTGACAGCACTTCTCTGACGGCATTCTGGAATATCTCTGCAGCCGAGGAAATCCCAAAATTCAGTCTCTTGTAGCGGCGCAGTCCCAGGTGGGTCGAGAAGGTTGTGTTGTATCGGCTCTCCTCCCCTAGCCTCAACTGGTGGTATCCTGCGTTGAGGTCTAATTTGGAGAACCATTGGGACCCATTTAGATCAGCCAGGATGTCGTCGACCGTTGCCGTCAGGTGTCTTTCCCGCTTAATCGCCTGGTTGGGCATGCGCATGTCGATGCAGAGCCTGATTGTTCCTGGCTGCTTCGGCTTCTCTGCTATCACCATGGGGGAGACCCATGGAGTCGGCCCAGTAACTTTCTCTATGACCCCTTGGTGTTCGAGATTGTGTACTTCTTGCTCAACGAGTGGTCGGAGATGGAAGGGTATGCGTCGGTGCCGCGACGCAACCGGTTTTACTGCCTTGTCGATGTGTAATTTGATCGGGGGCCTCTTCACGCACCCAAGTACTTTGAAAAGTTTTAGGAATAGTTCTAACACATCCTCGGTCTGCAGGGTTCTGACTGCGTTGGCAAATGTGACTAGGCCAAGGTCTTCTGCCGTATGGCTTCCCACTAAAATGTCCGCTTCTCTATCCACCACGTGGAATGTTGTGGTGATCTTGTGGCTTTCTGTTTTGACCTGCACCTTCATCTTACCCTTGAGGGGTAGGGGTGTCTGGCTGCCATACGTGAGGATCCTTATATGCGACGGGGCCAATATGGGTCTTGGATTCAGCCCCTTGTATTGTTGGCACCCCATCACGTTTACAGACGCCCCTGTGTCGATTAGCGCAGTGACCTGTGATCCGGCAATTTCGAGAGTGCACGTGGGTTTTGGGCGCCGCCTCCACTTGAGGTCACTGGCAAACAAGATGAGGTAGCATTCCCCTTCCTCTTCTGTGGATGAATCCTCTAGGTCATGTCTGTGCCGCGCTGGTGTTTTGAGCGCTTTCGGGTTTTCGGAATCTTCAAGCGACAGGTGCCTTACTCTTTCTGACAGTGGTCTTCTTCCGCTAGTTCCTCGGTTTCGTGGTCCTCCTCTGCACACACTCGCAAAATGGTTGGGGGTGCCACACTTGGAGCACGTTGATAGTGTTCTTCCTTTCCGCAGTATCCGCAGAGCGATCCTTGCGTGCTCTTGTTTGGCCACTGCCCACGGGTGCCTCTGTTCTGTGTGCGCACTGCATCTGCTCTTTCGGTCTTGATCACCACTGGCTTCTCCGCCTGTTGGGTGATTGCGACATCCATCGCTGTTGCCCTGGCATCCAAAAGGTCATGCGATCGTGCCATGATGAGGATGTCTTTGAGGGTGATCCCTGGCTGTCGCAGAATGAGGGTCCGAAGGTTCTTGTTTCTGCAGCCTTGGATGACTTGGGCTCTTACCTCCTTTTTCTGGTCGTCATCCATGCATGTGCTGGCCAGCTGTCTTAGCCGCGCGTGGAATGCATCCATTGACTCCCCCTCTCTTTGGCGTGCTTGTCGGAGCTTGAACCGTTCGTAGTCGGAGTTCAGTTGAGGATCAAAATGCACGTTCGGGGCCCTGACTGCCGCATCGTAATTGTTGGGTGCTCCGGTGTCTGGTAGGTGAGCAAACAGCTTGTATATCTCCTCCCTCGCGAAGTGTAACAGTAGGGACCTCTTAACTGCACCGTCCGTTTCACGTGTCGCTGTAAAGTAGTTTTCTAGTCTACCGATCCAGACAGTCCACCTGGGGGATGCGGTGGCTGGGTCTATCAACTCACTGAATGGGGGCAGCGCGTTGATCTGGGAATGCTGCGACGTGGGTTGTACTGCTTGTAGCACTGGTGGTACATTTTGTGGAGCTGCCTGTGCTGCTGGGTCTGACATGGTTGTACTTTGATTGTGCTTGGCGTCGTTCTTGTAAGCTGCCCACTTGGAGACTGTAGCTTTCTATCACTATTGTCTCTAGTTGCTTGTGTCTGTGTAGTATTGCCCTGTCTTGTTTTTTTGTTCCTCTTCAGCTTAGGAATCCCTTTGTCTTTCCTTGTCTATTTCTTTTGTACAAGCGATGCCGGTTAACTGTTCCACGATAGATACCCAGTCTTTATTTTGCCCTCTGCTGCTTGGGGCTGATGAATGGCTTCTACCGTTTGGCAGGCAGATGCGCTGAGGCAGGAAAACGGTGCTGGTGTGCACTGCCACATGCGTGTGGAATTGCAGCTAAGCAGTAATGCGTTGTCAGGCAGATTTCCGGCCCTGCAGCACTCACGAGGCCTGATGCACACGGGCCTCCGCGTGCACTTTGCTGCAGCGGTAATGGCAGCGACAGGGTTGCGGGGTGTTGGCGCGGTCACGGTACCTTGCCTGACGGTGCCGCGTGGAGGCGGCGTAGCCCCAGTAAAGCGCACTTTTCCAGCGCTTCCTCATGTCAACTGGAGCAGCGGCATGCACTCGGCGGGCCTGCCGGTATCGATATCACCCCTTCGGTGCCGTGTCGTCCTTTTCTGCGGACGCAGGACGGAGGTGAGGAGGCACTGTCGGGTGGGGAGCAGACTGCAGGTGATGCCCACCTTCTTCGCCAGTGTAATGTGGCCACGGGCCCTGAGTAGTGTGGGGGAGCGCAGAATGAGACACAGCCACACACGGGTAGTTGCATTGGGCCGGAAGTCACAAGCAACCTCCGCCTGTTTATTTAAGCTCTCTGGCCACGCCTGGCCAAAGAGTGATACATTGTGTAGGGACCCTTCCGGGCCAGGGGTTATTATACTTGCGGCAGCTAGACTGCTACACCACTGATCACAGGTGAGCAGCCGAGATGTGCAGGTTTCTGAAAAACACACAAGTAGAGTATTGGGAGAGCATTTTGCCCGACCTTAAAAAAATACAACAAGCAAGAACAGCATCAGCTCAATTTCCTGTGATGGTGGAAAAATCACGTAGGGCCCAATTTATATCTTGGCAGATACGCGCGGACCGTCACAAATTGACGTTCCATCCATCTACCATGGAATTTACATGTAGGCGGTTTGCCGAACAAAACTTTGTGTAGTCTCTTCCGTCTTCGTTGCGGTGCGTGCAGACTACTCCTTTGACTGAGTATGTGGTGAAAAGCAGCTGTCACCCACATCTTCACCTGCCCAATCAGGATGTTGTTTAAATCCAGCGTAACAATGGCGGTCAAACCTCCACATCTGAGCTGGCAGTTTTCAAGTATAAAAGGGGTAAACAGGCACTGTCTACCTTTCCAACTCCACTCTTTGGCTTGAATATACTGTTGCTTACCTCCAGCTCCATATGGATGACGAGCCACCATGCTGACACTGAATCAGGGGTATGTTCCCAGTTTCAAAGTTTTATGTAATTAATTTATTTATTTAGTCAACAGTTCTATATTTATCCACACTTGATAAAGTATGGTGTCCATCATATGTTAATGTGTAATCAATATGTTTTGAATGTTGTAATATGATATCATTATACATCCTTACTGAAGAAGTTGTCATATAACAGTCAATATACATTGTAAGTGTGATTTATAATAAAGTTACTGATCCTTGGAAATAACTCAGCATCTATCAGGGTGTAGCCGAGAATGGAGTTTGATAGTCTGGTGAACGCTGCTGGTTGGTCCTGAGGAGCACCTGTTCAATGTGTATAAACCCAAGGCTACAAGCGCCCTGATACATGCCTTGTTGTGCTGTACTGTTCTGATGTGACTGCAGATCATCTTAGATAGTTCTTGCTGGGCCTGCGGAGTGTGGGAGAAATGCTTCTCGTGCTGACCTTGCAGTAAAAGCATTTTGAACTCTCCGGACAGCACTTTGTGAGCTTGTGGGTAGATGCGTTGGACGATTTTAAGCAGGCCATTCAAGGTTGCAGTCTTTCCTGATTTGGTCTTCTGTGCTGGATGGATGTATAGGCTCAACATATATAATGTGAGCTGCTGCTCTGAGTAGGGAGGGGCTGAGAGTTCGATTCATTGGATCCAGGGTAACCCCAGATCTACATGTTCTTGGTCCCACAGAATGTCTGTAACAATATAAAGTGAGAGCCCCCTTTCGCCCTTCCTGACCTGCAGGCTTTTCTGGCTTCATTGTGGTATTCTTTGAAGCCTAGTAGCAGTGTCTTTTGGCAACCAGGTTTCCTGCAACAGCAGGAAGTCAGCGTCACATAAGAAGGACGTAAATTTGCTGTCCCCCAACTTATTGCTAAGAATATTCACTTTCCATGAGCAAAATTTTGGTGTTTGGACAAAATATTGAATTCGAAATATCGGAAATAAAATATTGTGACACAAAAATATCATGATGCAGGAATATTGTTGTGAAGAATATATATATTCTTTTAGGTAAGCAATATCGTTTTCAAGAATATAGTTTTAAAAAATATGATTTTTTATGATCTTTTTTGGGTTATTATTGATTGTATAGTTAATAAATTTTTTAAATATAGTTTGTAATGTTAACTGATTTATAATTTTTTATTTGATTATAATAGTAATTTATATTGTTGGAGTGGGATGCTTATTAATTATGTAAATTGTGTAATAATTATATTTTTTAAGTTATTTGTTAGGTGCGGTTTGCTAGGTTTGTAGGGATATAGTTAATTAACTAATAATTGACAATTAAAAATATATTAATTATTTAATTGATCATTAATTATGTAAATTTAGTAATTATATTTAAGTTAGGTGCGGGTTGGTGGGTTTGTAGGGGTATAGAGTGAGAAGTTAATTATTAATTAATACATTAATTAACACATTAACCGGAAACTTTAAAAAAAGCTTTTTTTGGCCCAGTCCCAGTGACCCCCCTCAAGAGGCCTAGGGGGTCTGGGTATTTCTACCTCAAGCTGAGTCCCAAGATGGCTGCCAACACTTCTTGGTTAACATGTTGGCAGCCAATCAAATTTCAGTTGGGGGGTCCAGTAGGATTTTGGGCTCTCAGATAGCTCTGTTTTTTTTTTAACTCAAATATCTCTAAACCTACTGAATGAATTTACACCAAATCACAAAACACATGCTCTCTAGATCATCATCTAGCTTTCTACCAAATTTGGTGTAGTTCCATTCAGCGGTTCGAGCTGTAGTCGTATTAAAAAAATGAAGAATCCCCATAGACATAACATGGGGAAAACGTGTTTTGGGACCCCCATTTTTTCTCAGTCCCGCTTGACAGATCACCCCAAAACTTTCAACACAGCGGCTGAACCAAAAAGGTGACGTTTTTAAAAAATATTTCTGGAAACTCGTCAAGCCGTGTCAAAGTTATTGGCCAAATAATAAAGAGGTCGTCGATGAACCTGTACCATTGCACAACACTATTCTCCCATACTTCCTGGTATTGCGATTCGATCACCTGCTCCTCCCTCGCGTGTGATGTATTCCATTATTAAATGTGAATAGTGTTCAAACCCACTGGGGAACTGGCACAACTGTATCACGATATTTGCTTGATATTTAGCACTGTTTAGAAAATTAAATTCTACACAGTAAGGAAAAGTGGTTGAACAGAGTATATGGCAAATGCAATGTTTATCACTTATGACGATTTTTCTGAAAAAATATTGTAATGTGGTCTTATTTTAGCCATTTTACTTTAATTTTGGAGTATATGTACAACCAAATTTCAATTTTAGTGGCATATAATAAGTAAAACAGTCATTTGTGGGTTACGAGATTGGATATTTTCCGAGATTGTGAAAAGACTACGGGTCTGTTGTTTATGTCTATGCACCTGTAGTTTTAATTTTGAAAATGACGATGGTTAAAAGATTGCCGGAATTGCTACCTCGCCATTGGTGAGCAAGGCTGGGATCAGCCAAAACGCGTCCGATGGCGGTCTGACGAAATAAACATTGTTTGATCGCACATGGCGTCGTCTTCCTTGTGTAAAGGATTGTTGTATTGAATTGGATTTCCCTGCAAAATCCGGTGACGACGCACCCTTCGGTCTGGTGTACAGTGAGCAAGTGCAGGAAACTAGCGAGGAAATATATATATATATATATATATATATATATATATATATATATATACACAAACATATATTTATGTGTGTACGTTTATATACGTATATAATTATATATCATATCATGTGTTACTTTGATTTACATTGTAATAATGTTATATATGAAAATATTTAAGATTTACTATTTTAAACTATATATATTTATATAAGACAATATTTTTTATGCTTTTAAATGAGATTAGTGTAAAACAATATTTTTTTCAGATATTTTTATAATTAGCATTATAAGTATAGGAAAAACAATACTTTTGTAATAAATATTTTTGACTCTATATTTATGCCCCTTGATATTGTTGGAATTTATACTCTGTCAGAGATCCCACAATTGTAGTGGCAGGGCTGAGATAGGGGCCCTATGCTGTTGAACTCATGCATCCCTTGAGGCCCTGGCGCTGAGATATGTCTCGGGCTGGTGGGCTCTGGATGTAAAATCCAAATAATTAAGACAAAATCCAGATAAGATGGGAAGCAGGTTTTATCCAACAGGCACAGTACTGTCCTGACCAGAGGCAAGAACTGCAATGACAAGATTCCAGTTCTGAGTGGAATCTATGTCAACAACATGGCAGGTGCCAGAATTAAACATATACAAGTAGTTTAAAGTGGAAGGGACAAAGGAAAACACAAGGAATAAAACATGCGATGTAACACATTTCCCCCTTAGATAAAATTAAGATCAACCATTGACACATTTGGCTACTCTCCTAACATTCCATACTTTGCCATCTTGAGTGACAGTGCTGTTGCGATTGATCTTAACAACTTTAAAGGGTCTTCCAAATTTTGTTTCTCCTTTAGGTACTATGCCTGGTCTACGTATTCTGCCCCAATCTCCAACAACAAACTGAGGTTGTTTCACTTTCATCCGAACATCATAATAGTGTTTACATCTCTCTTGTTTTTCTTTCACTCTAAGGGCCACATCCTCACTGTTCACCACAGAATTACCATCATTTGCAACATTTTTCTTCTTAAACCACCAGGGGCACAACTTAGAGACGGGCTCCCAGTCCCTTCCCTTTAACAATTTGAAAGGAGAAACTTCTGTAGTAGAATGAGGTGTTATACGGTACATCCATAATTTCTCTCTCAATTTATCTTTCCACTCAGACCCAAAATTGCGTGCCCACAGAATATCTTGTTTCAAAATTCTATTATACCTCTGTACTTGACCATTACCCTGAGGTTCATACAAAGCTGTGGTGTTGTGGCGAATATTGAAAAACTTAAGGAAATCATCCATTTCGCGAGATTTCATCTGTACTCCATTGTCTGTAATGAGAACCTATGGATAACCTTCGCGGGCAAAAGCTTCCTTGAAAAATATAATCACATTCCTAGAGTTGGCATGTGGTACTAGCTTGATCTCAGGCCATTTAGAATGATAGTCAACCATCACTAAGGCAAACCTACAATAATGAGGAAGAAATTAAAAGGGCCAGCAATGTCAAAACCAATTTTTTGCCACGGAAACACAGGCCATTCCACAGGAATAAGGGGAGCAGGATCACATTTCAACATCTTTTCATTGTTAACACACTCAGAGCATTCTCTCACAACTCTGTCCACAAATCTGTCCAAACCAGGCCACCAAAACACAGATCTGATTAATCTTTTCATGGAAGACATTCCAAGGTGAGTTTCGTGAGCCACAGATAATATGTGATCACGAAGAGACAAAGGTGGAATACATTTCCCTTGTCTGAACAGGAGATCTCCTTCAATCATAAGTTCACTAGAAATTTTCCAGTAAGGAAACAATTCCGCTGAAATTTCACTCTTGAGAAGCCAACCTTTGCTCATATAACCAATGACTTTAAGAAGTAAGTGATCTTCTTCCATAGCACTCCTCCACATGGCTTCAGAAATAGTACCAAATTTCCCGGACACAATTTCACAAATACTGGCCACAACCTCCTCCTCATCACTCATTTCATTCGAACCACAAGGTAGTCTTGACAGACAATCAGCTGTAACGTTGATTTTCCCAGGAACGTATTCCACTACAAAACTGTACTCTTGTAAGCGAGACATTAATCTAGCTATGCGGGCAGTAGCACTGAGACCGCCCCCAGGAGACAAAATGGAAACCAAGGGTTTATGGTCCATTCTCAAAACAAAACGTGCACCCCAAATGTAGTTGCGAAAATGTTCTACTGCCCACACACAGGCCAACAATTCCCTTTCGATAACAGCAAAGCGCCTCTCTGTGAGATTAAGGGTACGGCAGGCAAATGCTACGTTCCACTCTTCTTTACCAGCACGCTGAGATAAAACTCCTCCTAAACCGTATAAACTCGCATCCACAGTGAGAATGCACATCTTATTCATGCAATATGATTTTGAAGTGGGCGCAGTAACCATCTCTGCCTTGATGCTTTCAAAAGCCTTTTGCTGTCTTTCTTCCCATACAAATTCAACATTTTTCCTAGTTGTCCTACCGTTGTTTTCTGCAGTCCAAGGTAGAAAATCCAGAAAACAACGGTGGTAGATTGTATTAGAAAACAAATCTACATAAATAACCAATAAATGAATAGTTCAATGTAGTAAGCAAGCAATCCAGTAGAAGTAGATTAAAGTTTCATACTAAAGTAGTGGTACCGCTCCTGTGCCTGGAAATGTAGCAGGTACTCTTGGTAAAACTTGTCGCCAGTGTAAAATCCAAATAATAAAGACAAAATCCAGCTAAAATGGGAAGCAGGTTTAATCCAACAGGCACAGTACTGTCCTGACCAGAAGCAGGAACTGCAATGACAAGATTCTAGTTCTGAGTGGAATCTATGCCAACAACATGGCAGGTGCCAGAATTAAACATATACAAGTAGTTTAAAGGGGAAGGGACAAAGGAAAACACAAGGAATAAAACATGCGATGTAACACTGGACTTTACCATTAGCTGTACAACTAAACGACCCGATTGTTGAACTCTTGTCATTTGTAGGTCCTCCCGGGCTATTGGTGGGTAATCTGGGCCAATTGCCCCCCTTAACATCCCATGATTTGTGCGGCATGGGCGGTACCAATAGTAAAGTGCTTGGCTAGCGTACAGATTCAATTTTCCTCATGTTGATGCCCCAAAATGAAATTTGCTCCCTGTACCGGCAAATCTGGGTTGCAATACCTACATCCAACTAGGTGGTGGTGGTAATTTTGTTTACTGGTGTCGATGGGTTGAGCTTGAATACAACTTGTAATGCGCCTGTCAGCTTTATTATCGCACTCCTGTTTTGGATATCATGCTGACCTCTTGATTTATAAAGGCGTATCAATTCCAACCCCACTGTGTCTTCCATGTTGATGCGTGCCCCTGGTTGTGGGTCCTTATTTACAGACATTTGAGATGTCAGCGAGTACGTCATTACGTGTTGGGGAGAAGCTGATGTAACAAGGGCCATGCCCGAGTGGGCCCTTTGGTTGGGTGAATGGTGGATCGCAGGGGCCATCATGCAGATATCATTGTTTACAAGCTGGGCAGAGGACTTGGTGCATCGATGATCAATTAGGCAAGGTGGATGCAGGAAGTTGAAGCTGCATGTATCTTGACAACTTAATGCTCTGGATGATGGCGATGATGCAGTTGCGACATCTTTACCCTGAGGAGGGGCTGTAGGTGTAGCTTTATCAATGGACATAGCCTGTGGGGGGTCTTGGAGTTTGGATATTTCTGTATCTTGTGAAATGGACGTTTGGCTGCTGATTGGACCCAAGGTGGTGCAAATGCCTTAATGTGGCCCTCATTGGACCGAAATATTGGCTATAATGATGAGCTTGGATGTGTTTCCTGTTCTTGAGAAGAATCCGTCCCTGTCTTCTCTTTGAGGAAGATGTAGTGTGCTCAGTTTTGAAAGTTGTAGTTGCACTTTGGGCTAGTTGTTCCTCTGTTTTTGTTTGCTTTTCTAAGGCGCTTGCGCTCTCTCTTTGAGAGGGATCTTTGTGGATCTGATTGGGAAAGGTTTGAATCCTGCTCTTTTTGGGGCGGGTGGGGGGCAGTCTGGCCGCAGTGTCGTTGATGCGCTGATTGGATGATGCCTCCTTGGGTGAACTTGGCTTGTTCTCTGGCTCACTGCATTGCTTGGGGTCCTAATCGTGATATCAATTCAGCAGGTCTTTCGATGGGCACTTAGGTTGTTGAAGTTCGCCCAAATTCATGACCAATGTCTAAGGGTTATGAGGGTAAGAGTGGGCTTTTGAGTCCTTTACTTACTCCAATATTTCTCATAATATAGTTGGGATCATTGAGAGTAAGTCCAACATCGATGCACATTGATAAGAATGGTAGGATGCAGCTGGATCTTGTTGTACTCTCTCAATCATGTTGTTTTGAGCCTGCAGCTTTCAGTCGATGACCTGGACATGGGCTGTGAGGGCATTTAGTAGGTCCACTTGTATTTCAAGTTTATTTGAATGAAAAGTTAGAGCCAAAGATATCACCTCCACGGTGTTAACTAAAGGGGACCAGATGGAAGTGAAGGGAAGAGAATTTATCTTATCTGAGGAAGGCCTCATTGTCTTGGCATGTGATGTCTTAGCTTATTCCTCTTTGAGTTGTGATAAAGCTATGATCAGATTGGGATTGCTCTTTGTTGTTCTCTCATTGATGATCCTACTGCAGGGACTGATTTCCGTAGGAGCAATTATGTTCCTGAGTGGCAGTTTGATGGGAGAGAGCAGAGTGTTATAATCGGGCTTTGGTCCGGAATTATGAGATGTACAGTGCTGGTCAGTAAGTCCTTCATTTGACTGATCAAACAGGCTTAAAAGCATCTCCTGCCACACTAGGGAGTCTCAAAGGACCTCATCCAGAAGGGCGTAGTTTAGTCTGTTGGAGGAAAGACGTAGGGCTCATCCGAGGCTGTGGCTGAAACCCATCCTGTAGCAAGGGTCCACCCAGGAGAGTGCCAAGAGTTGTGGTGGGGCTCACAGGTTGTTGCACAGATTCTTGTTCAGTCCCATTCTTGCACAGTGGTCCAGATGGTGGGCCCTTTGGGCAAATCTGCCCAGGAATTTCCTGAAGAATCTGACCGTGGGCTTTAATCAATGGCTTAAATGTGTTTAGGGAAAGGCTCAAGGCTTGGTGCACCCACTCATGTTCCAGCCCAAACTCACACAGTGACCTACATGAAGTCTGCGGTAGATTCAAGCTGGAGGTTCTATTGGAAAAGGAGGGGGAATTATTGACTTCTGAAGCAGATTTTAAGAAGTTGGTTATCTTTGCTTTTCTTGGATCCGATGGGTTGGTGCAGGTAGTTGTTGTTATCCTTCTGTTCACCCTGATTGACCCCTCTGGTGACACTAGTGACTCAGGAGAAAGGAGCTTGGAGTTACTCGTGGGCTTCGCCTTCCCTGTGCCCCCATGCTTTTTAGCTGGCTTTGTTGCCCCATGGGTTTTTCCTGATCTCATGATGGGCAATAAGCGATGGTGAAAGAAGAGGGGGAATGGGAGCCGGAATTAAAGAATAAATGTTGGATGGTATGTGAAGCTGGAGGGCAGTCAAATTTGAAGAACCAATCCACTATGGAGTCTGTCACTAATGAACCAGTTGACATCTCCTGCTAGATGGTAGTGGCACTGGAGAAACAAAGTGGAGCAAGAAACAGAGTTTTGGAGGGTGCACAATTGCCGCTGGTATCACTGGTGCTGGAAGTGCTAGTGGTGCAGAAGGAGCTGGTGGAGATGTTGGGTGGCTGACAAGGTGGTAGGGGCAAGGGGGTCAGCGGAGCTCACGGAGGGTGCAAGCCACACATGGAGCCACACATGGAGCCTAGCTGGGCTGCTTCTGTACCTAGTCCTGGCTCTACCCTCAGCTATGGCCTCTAATACAAGCCACATCCCACTGCCAATGCTCTGAGGTGCTACGCCACACCAACCGTGGCCCACAGATGCACTCCCCAATGCAGAGCACTGCAAGTTCTCTGCAAGTCTTCCGCCGCTGGACACAGTTCTCCACAGCCATTCATGGTGCTCTTGCCCCAGCTCCCTCTGCCTGCTCACAACTCTTGGTCTGGAGTTCCTCAGATTTGCTGGGTCTCCTTTCAACTACCACCTTGTACTGACCACAGCCGGCCACCTCATTCCTTGTGCTTCTGACTGGCCAAAAGCAATATATGGGAAGGAGGGCAACCAGGACTGGGCGTTTAGAACGTTGCAGGTCTGCCACGATGTTGAGGTGACTGAGGGAAGCTGGAGGCCCAGATAAGGAGGGTTGGAAGTGGTGCTGCAGGACTGTATGGTTTATGGGCCCCTTCTATGCGCACACCATTCTATAAGGTTGGTCGAGGGGATCACGGGGCCTGCAGGGGGCGAGATCTGCTGTAAACACCCACCCACCCCCATGCGTGACATCAAGGGCATTTTAAGTACTGAGGGGTGAGAATCAGTTAGAAATTGTACAGAAGGTCAGAGCGGTGCCACGCAGCTTACACAGCACCGCTGTGCTGGGCTCCCGGAAGCTGCTGGAGCGCCTCCCACTTGGCATCCATTCAACATTTGTAAGTGTGTTGTTAGCCTCCATCATCATGGCAGAACCACACAAAACACATAAGCAATTGCTGTCACCTTTGGGAGACAGTGAGATGGGAAAGAACGTTTAAAAGAGATCTAAATTTATTTCTCACACATACACTTGTAAGTGTATGACAACGTTACCTTGTATTAAATTTGACATTCAATATTAATTCTGTGTTGTACAAATTATTAGCTACAAGATATCATTCAAAATGAAATACAGTACATATCAAAAGATATTGAAATATGTGAACCAAAATGTCATTATATTGATACAGTGACTGTCAATAGTGTAATAACTTCTGTATGTGTCAAACATGAAACAAAACTTATAGAGAGAAAATTATTTTCAATAGAGATACGTCTCTACATCCAAATAATAAATATCATATGTTAAACAAAATGCAACAATATTGTAACACACACACTGGTGTAATGTAGTCATAGCTACATATGTTTCTTCCTAGGTCCATTGGTAGATAATAAATCCTCCTCCGAAAAGGGCTTCATTTCCTCCCAGAGCTGCTGGAAAGCAGGCACCTCAAAATATTAATTGCGGGGTCTCTCTTCTTAAGGGGTTTGGGAGTAGTATGGGAGATTTGGAAAGTAGGAGTAAGGGTAGACATGGTGGGTGTAGATGATATGTGGGTGGTAGGGAGGGCTGAGGTGTGTGACTTAACCCAGTATCCGCACCTACTGTTGCCACAGCCATCATATCGGGCTACAGGATCACATGCCAGGACAGGCCCCACAAACCAGGAGGAGGCCTGACCATCATCCATATCCCACATCACCTGCACCATTCATGGACTATGTGCACTTCAGACTACAATCAGACAACAAAACCACCATCAAAGAAACCCTTGCATACTGCCCCCCTGCACCACACACCACCATCAGGAACCTCCTGAGCGACTTCATCGCTATCAGTTCAAACGGCTACATTCTACTTGGCAACCTCAGCTTTAATCTCGATGACCCCACAAACCCCAACTTCACTGCCCTTCTTGAAAGCCTCAATAACATCGGACTCACCCAGCTCATCCAAGGCCCTACTCACACCGCAGGACACACCCTCTACCCCATCTTTATAGCCAACAAACTACGTGTACACGTCTACATCAATGCACCCCAAACCCACCACCCCGAAGATAGCCAGCAACTCCAAACACAGCTGGAACAAGATATCTGAGGTGGACTGGAAAAACACCCTCTGATTCAACCAACAAGACCTCACTGGATGCCCACAGAATGACATGAGGGCCTCAACCATTAGTTGGCTGCCCTAACACCTTAACTCCCCTGAAGGAGGTCAGATGGAGAAGAGCCAACACAAAAGCCAGCTGGTACACTGAAGATCTAAGACTCAAAATGCTACAGCAAACGGCTGGAAACAAAAATGGAGATCCAGCTGGAAAGAAAATGCAAGAAGCACCTACAAAGTTATGTTCAGAAGATACCATACCCAAACCAAAGAAGCCAGGAAAGCAGCCGTAGCACTGAGATTAGAAACCAGCTTCAACAGCCTTAAAGAACTCTTCACATTTGTCAAAGAATTCTCCAGCCCCACAGTCATCGCCAACACCATCACTCTATCACAGGAACTCTGCTGAAACCTCTTTGACTTTTCCACTACAAAATGTTGATGATATACCACAATTTCGACCCCCAGCACACTACCGAAGATATCATTGTCCAATTACCTACCACCATTAAAGAGGACCATCGCTTGATGGACTGAAACTCCCTCACCATAGAGGACACCACTGGAATTATTAAATCAGTCCACTCACTGACCCCCAACCCGCACCATATCTACAACTTAGGCGGAGCCCTGATCAGCTCTAAGCTCACCACCATCATCAATACCACTATCCAAAGTGCAACCTTCCCAAACAACTAGAAACACGCAGAAGTCATTTTTCATTTTAAATCTTTATTCGATCCATTAATAAACAGATCATAAAAGTACAATCTCATCACAAATTTTATGATAAAACCATTTACATAAATACCAAAACATTTAAGATAGTTTTTTTTTTTTTTAAACAATTAAAATCAGATTAAAACCATAATTGATCCATCCTTAGAAATTCATTGCGACAAGCTTCTTACCCTTCTACTTCTCAAACAAGTCCATAAAAAGGATGCTACCACAAAACAAACGTAAGGATTAGGCAAGGCTTTTAAAAAATACAGTGCAACTTTACATTGAGAGAAATTTTGGCGCCTTAAAATTGGGAGAAGGAACTTTTCCCTTTCAATACAATAAAATGGGCAAAAGAACAACAAGTGTAAATCCGACTGGGGGAATGATTGTCGCACGGGCACGGGCCTAGTTCTGAATGCTTGAACCTTTTTCTGGAAACCCCAGCATCAGTGGGATTAGGTTCAAGCGAAATCGTAACAAGATGAACCTATGCTGAGCCACTGTGACATGGTTAAGATAAAAATATCCTTCCCCGGTCTGGGCGAAAGTCCATTGTAAACTATAAACGACTGTGAACACCTGTTCTTTTCCCAACGTTCGGCAGAGGCCTTTTGTATAAATAGATCAGTTATTACTCGTTTAGATACCTTGGCACATAATAAGGGGTTCCTAAATAATTCTCCCTGCCCAATTGCTTTTAGTTCGGCCTGAACATCACTAAGCCAACCAATTCTGCTGTAAGCCTCAAGCCTCACACAGTCCCTGATTATACGTTGCGTTAAATCAACAGTATCCCTACGCCAGATTGAGATCCACAAAAGGATAGGTGCTAACCTGATAGAATCACATAGGTAAGGGAGTCCCAATTCCAAATGTAAAATGTAATTAGAGGTAGAGGGAGGTAACGAGACCCTAGACTTAAAAAAGGCATCTTCCGCTTTCTGAAGCTGATCTATTTTAGCCATTCCCCAAACTCCCGCCCCATAGGTAGCAGCTGCCTTTGGCTTAGCTTGATAAATGGTCTTAATCGTTTCCAGTGGACTGGCTCCTAATTTTTTGGCAAAGCCTTTTATAGCTTGAAGACCCCTTTCCATGCCCAGGGCTTTGGTTGCAACCAAGTTCTTCCATGACTGTTTACTATCAAACAGAATCCCCAGATAAGGAAAAGAGTCAACCACCTCGATTTTCTTGGAGGCCAGATGGAAATAAGGAGCCTTTGTGCTTCTCGAAGCTCCTGCTATAATAATGAACGATTTTGACTCATTCACACGGAGATCCAGTGAAGCCATAAATAATGCGTAGGAAGAAAGCAGTTTTTGGAGGGCTACCCCAGTCCTCGCCATCAAAACCGCATCATCTGCGTATGCCAATATGGGGAGTGAGTTATTTCCAAATTTGGGAACATCTAAAGACAGACCAGACAGGGCCGCCTCCACCCCATTAGTATATATGGAGAAAAGAAACGGGGCGAGGACGCATCCCTGTCTGACGCCCTTTTCTATTTTAAATGAGCGTGTACATTCCCCATTTCTGCCATATCTCACCGAAGCAGAGGCATTGGAATACAGCTGACGAATAAAGCGGATGATCAGGGGATCAATTCCCATTCCTTCCATCATGGACCACAGTTTTGAATGGGACACACAGTCAAAAGCGGCTGAGAGGTCCATAAATGCCATATAGATTTTTCCATTTTTCGCCTTTGTATATTTATCTATACAAAGAGAAAGATTCAGACCTTGGTCCACTGTCCCCTTGCCCTTTCGGAAGCCATATTGCGCCAACATTAAAATATTGCGTTCCTGGGCCCACTCATCCAGTCTAGCTAACAACAACCGGCCCATAAGTTTGGCAGTTGAATCCAAAAGGGAGATTGGTCTGTAGTTTTTAGGGCTACCCCTATCTCCCTTTTTAAAAATAGGCACTATTACACTATGGTTCCATGATGGCGGGGGCCCTCTACCACTATACTATTAAAAACATTTGTTAAAAGGGGTGCCCACAGGTCGTAATTGTCCTGGAAAAGGTCTATTGGGACCCCGTCAGGCCCCGGGGCCTTCCCTTGAGCACACATTTCCAATGCTTCCCTCACTTCTCCAATAGTAAAAATCAAGATACCTTGGGGAAACTGCAAAAAATCTATATAAGGAGGCTCATTTGGTTCACGTGCAAAAATACTTTCAAAATGTCCTACCCATACTTCTTCCTCTACATGGGTATCTAGAGACGGGTCAGTCACATTTTTAAAATACGGCGCATTTATGACCTTCCAAAACTCCTTACTACTCTTAGAACTAGCTGCATGTTCGAGGTCATCCCACGCCTTTTCCTTTAGCTCCTTTTCGCGAGTATTCCTTGCCTGCTTGTAATCTTTCCGGAGGGTTCTTATCAATACAGGATCTCTTGGCTGTGATTTTAATGCACAATCAAGTGCTCTCTTTGCTACTGAGCAAACTGAGTTAAACCAACGACCAGATGGTACGTCAGTTGTTGGTTTCTGACGAGTAAGTGCAACTTTTAAATTTGCTATAAGGGTTGTGAAATAGAAAACTAAAAGAGAAGGAGGGCCACCTTCTATCAAGCAGTGTATGATATCTCCTGTCACTTGGGCTATTGTATCCACAACTAAGTTCTTTTTCATGACCTGGGCCCACCTCATTTGATATCCACTTTTCCTTACAAGAGTAATATTATTAATCTTCAAATGGGGTCTCTTCACCTTTTGGGGGCACTTATATGAATAAGTAGGAGGGCATGGTCGCTATAAGGAGTGAATGTATTACTGACATGTTCCACTCTATTCTGTATTGTAGATGAAACTATGATAAAATCAATTATGGACTCAGAATTGTTCCTCCTAAAAGTTGGCTCTATCTGGCCTGTTTTCCCACTATTTATTACAGTCAGGTCCCTTGTAAAAAGCAGCCTATTGAGCGTGTCTCCGTAAGTATTATGTACAAAGTGTAGAAGGGGTTACCCTCCAGATCGTTTATTCCACACACAATGTCATTTTCATACTTACACGGGTGGGTATTAAAATCTCCCACCCAAATTAGGCTAGGTTTCCCCTTCTGCTTGGCCAGATAAATTAAATGTAGCTCCTCATTCAGGACCTCCAATACACTTTTCATATTTGCTCCAAATTCATTATTATAAAAATTAATTAGTAACCACTCTCCAACAGGAAAAAAGTCTAATTGGAGAATTTGAAAGCAGTTATTCCTGGAGCCCACCTGTTTTACTTTTGCTGCTAGTGTATTGGAGACTAAGGTTAAAAGACCCCCTTTAGCTCTTCCGGACATTGCAGGGACTGCAGGCGTGTGGATGGTACGGTAGCCCGGGAAAAAAACTGGTTCCTTACACCACGTCTCTTGGAAACAAACAATATCATACATTTGCCAATAGTTATACCATTCTTCATTACCAATTTTTGAGGTAATTCCTGCCACATTCCAGGTTGCTAGCGATAACATATTTGTTTTCCCTTTTTGTGGGGTAGTATCACTAGCGGCCACTATTGGAGGGCGAATAGGAATACAGTTTGATAGTCAATCACACGCTTCCAAATCAGAGAGAGGGGCAAATCTGTTGTAAAGGCCAACTACTGGTGCTGTAATTAAATGCTCTGAGTGTCGCAGAATGGAGTCGCCTGCCCTTGACCAGCCCCTGTGATCACTCTCTAGTGTGGGGACCTGCTTGTAGAAATAATCTAATGATAATGGTATTATCTGGTTATTCCTTGTCTTAAAACGATCAAAATTGGTCAAAAGTAACCCGGCTATGTATGAATTGTTAAAATTTATCACTACACAATCCCCTGTAAATGAATTCAGTGTGTTTCCCACCCCTTTCACCCTCCTGGCCATTATGATTTTATTAGCTAAATAAATCTTTCCCGTGCCCCAATCCATTGACTGGTTCATTAACTAGTGGAGGCATTTGTCCATTAGCTGGATAGTTAATTCCTGTTGGTTGTCCTGCAGGGGCGGAACATTGGCAAGTGCCAGCACTAAGGGAGAAGCATCCGGAGGAAGATGAAGTCGGTGATGAAAACTCATTTCCGCCCTAACCGCAGGATTAGATTCCACGCTGGCAGGTCGCATAGCCTCTCCCAATTCCCCAGGCCCTCGAGGCATCCGTTGAGGTTTAGGGGCCATATTTCTATTACCATTCAATGCTGGTCTTTGAGCCATCAATTGGTTGGCAGTTTGGTGTTGAACTAAAACCGCCGAGTCTTCCCTTCCTTGGGATCCCAAAGGGAGGGAAGAAAAAGATGGTATGGACTTGCCCCCATCAACACCAATAACAGTCTGGTTATTGGCCACGGTTGAGTTAGTCAGGGGCAACGATGATACAGATGGTGCAACATTATGACGCTCCAAGCCTAATAATCTCTCTTCAATATTCGACAATTTAAGAAGAATTGGATCCAGGAGCACAGTCATTACTTTAGTAACTTGGGCCCAGAAAACATCATCCAAAACTAAGTCTCGAGTCTGGGTGCCTATACATAGTGGCGCAGGTGCAATCAAAATATCGGGGGCAGGTGGCTTAGCTCGGGATACCCTCTGTTTGTTCCCTCTCACCGTTTTTGGTTGTTTGGGTTTAACAGGGCCACGAGCCCTCCGCAGCTTTGCTGGCGAGTCACTTGCCACACTAGTGCTAAGCACATCTCCCATGTCCCCCAACAAAGAAGTGGTGTGGCAACATATATTAGGTGACTTGGCCCGTTGTCCAGGAGGGATGTCATCACCTGATAAAACAGTGAGCCTCGGGGAACTGGGGGCAGGGTCGTTGATAGTTCCAATGGGGGATCTGTTGGCAAGGAGGAGTGGCTCCATCGACAAGCGCCTCTCAGTCAGTTCTATCTCATGTGAGAGGACGCTCGCCGCTCTGACTAAAAAAGCATCGAGAGTTGCAACATTCCCTCCTCCCGATTTCTCCACAAGCAGCCTTCGTGAATGTTTTGATTTGTTCTGCATTCCGTCCATCAATTGTGTGTCTTTTGCTTTCTCGCCCTAAGTGCGCCAGGTATGCCCAGACGTGGGTCCTGGGCTCACTGTGCCACTGGAATCAAGCTATCCTGGCTGAAGAGGGGTGAAACCCCGAAACCGGTCCTAGGATGCTTGTTTCTGGTCCAGGGAGGACCTGGCTTGGCAGTTCGGGCTGGACTGTTCCCATGAGGCACAGGGTCAAGACTGATTTGCATATGGCCAGGTCTAAACTGGGGTGGCATGGTGAGCAAAAGAATGATGGATTTAACCCAGATCTCTTGACTGGGGGTGAATGTTTTGATTTGTTCTGCATTCCGTCCATCAATTGTGTGTCTTTTGCTTTCTCGCCCTAAGTGCGCCAGGTATGCCCAGACGTGGGTCCTGGGCTCACTGTGCCACTGGAATCAAGCTATCCTGGCTGAAGAGGGGTGAAACCCCGAAACCGGTCCTAGGATGCTTGTTTCTGGTCCAGGGAGGACCTGGCTTGGCAGTTCGGGCTGGACTGTTCCCATGAGGCACAGGGTCAAGACTGATTTGCATATGGCCAGGTCTAAACTGGGGTGGCATGGTGAGCAAAAGAATGATGGATTTAACCCAGATCTCTTGACTGGGGGTGAATGTTTTGATTAGTTCTGCATTCCGTCCATCAATTGTGTGTCTTTTGCTTTCTCGCCCTAAGTGCGCCAGGTATGCCCAGACGTGGGTCCTGGGCTCACTGTGCCACTGGAATCAAGCTATCCTGGCTGAAGAGGGTGAAACCCCGAAACCGGTCCTAGGATGCTTGTTTCTGGTCCAGGGAGGACCTGGCTTGGCAGTTCGGGCTGGACTGTTCCCATGAGGCACAGGGTCAAGACTGATTTGCATATGGCCAGGTCTAAACTGGGGTGGCATGGTGAGCAAAAGAATGATGGATTTAACCCAGATCTCTTGACTGGGGGTGAATGTTTTGATTTGTTCTGCATTCCGTCCATCAATTGTGTGTCTTTTGCTTTCTCACCCTAAGTGCGCCAGGTATGCCCAGACGTGGGTCCTGGGCTCACTGTGCCACTGGAATCAAGCTATCCTGGCTGAAGAGGGGTGAAACCCCGAAACCGGTCCTAGGATGCTTGTTTCTGGTCCAGGGAGGACCTGGCTTGGCAGTTCAGGCTGGACTGTTCCCATGAGGCACAGGGTCAAGACTGATTTGCATATGGCCAGGTCTAAACTGGGGTGGCATGGTGAGCAAAAGAATGATGGATTTAACCCAGATCTCTTGACTGGGGGTGAATGTTTTGATTTGTTCTGCATTCCGTCCATCAATTGTGTGTCTTTTGCTTCGCTTCCCCATAGGCATATACAGATATCACAAAATGGAAAAGAGTACCTGCTGGACAAAAGTCACGAGGGGTGGCCCAGCCCGGCCTCCTTCGGGAGTGGACGGGCCCGCCATTGGCCCGGGCTTAGCCCGCGCGCGTCCCGCGCCGCGGGCCGACAACGTCCTTTTCAGCGCGTTCTCCAAGCGCTAGGGACTCTGGGGGATGTAGGCCCACAATGAGGGTCCGGGTCCCAGGCTGCAAGTGCCCCTCCGACCTCGTATGCACCTTCGGTGAAGTCCTGCCCAGCACCGCAGTAGAAGGAAACGGCTACAGGTGCCGCGGGCCGACAACGTCCTTTTCAGCGCGTTCTCCAATCGCTAGGGACTCTGGGGGATGTAGGCCCACAATGAGGGCCCGGGTCCCAGGCTGCAAGCGCCCCTCCGACCTCGTATGCACCTTCGGTGAAGTCCTGCCCAGCACCGCAGTAGAAGGAAACGGCTACAGGTGCCGCGGGCCGACAACGTCCTTTTCAGCGCGTTCTCCAAGCGCTAGGGACTCTGGGGGATGTAGACCCACAATGAGGGTCCGGGTCCCAGGCTGCAAGCGCCCCTCCGACCTCGTATGCACCTTCGGTGAAGTCCTGCCCAGCACTGCAGTAGAAGGAAACGCAGAAGTCAAATCTCTTTTAAAAAGACCTTTGGCTGACCCTGAAGGAATCAGCAACTTCCGACCTGTCTGGCTTCTACTCTTTCCTGCCATAGTCATGGAGAAAGCCATCAACATACATCTCTCCTATCATCTAGAGCATCACCATCTCCTGGACTGCACTTAGTCAGAATTCCACATTAATCACAGCACTGAAACTGCCCTCATCGCAGCCACAAACAATATCTGGACCATCATTGATAGGAAGAGACCTCAGCACTCATCCTACTCAACCTCCCTGCAGCTTTCAACGCCATCTCCTACGGCATCCTCGTCTCAAGACTGCACCACACCGGAATCCAAGGATCTGCCCTGAGATAGATAGCCTCTTTCCTCCCCAACTGAACTCAATGAGTCAGACTCCCGCTGTAAACTTCTGAACCCAAGAACCTCATCTGCTGTGTCTCACAAGGATCATCTCTCAGCCCTACCCTCTTCAACATATACATGCTATCGCTCACCCATATCACCAGATCTCACAGAATGAACATGTCTCATACGCAGATGACACACAGCTCATCCTTTCGCTCATGAACAATGCCACCAGGGCCAACTTCACCACTTGCATGTCCAGCATGGGAACTGGATGAAACAGAACTGCCTAAAGTTCAACACTGACTAAACGAAAGTCCTGATCTTTTGGAACAATGCTCTCTGTGGGACTCCTTCTGGTGGCCAGCTGAACTGGGCCCCACGCCTCCCTTGCCGACCACGCCAGAAACCTTGGACTCATACTAGACAACAAACTTAAGATGACCCAACAGGTGAACCCCATAACCTCTTCATGCTTCCACCTCTTAGGTATGCTCTGCAAGATCTTCAAATGGCTTCCCCAAAACACCAGAAGCACCATCACTCAAGCCCTCATCACCAGCAGACTTGACAATGGCAACGTACTCTATGCCGGTATCCCGACCCACCTCAAACAGAGATTTCTGACCACCGAGAATGCTGCCACCAGACTAGTCCGCAACATCCCCGGCAGCACCCACAACACACCTCACCACAGATATTTACACTGGCTTCTTATTCAGAAATGCTGCCAATTGCCAACTCAAGCTGCTCATCCATGATTACAAAGCTCTCCAAAACACCGGACCGGCTTACCTCAACCACCACTTACACTTCCACCATCTAACTTCATATGTGAAAGGCAGTATATGTGAGTGTTGGGGTATATAAATGACTATACGTGAGTGAGTGATTGTGAGAGTGGCTGTATGGATGAGTGTCTGCTTGTATGAGTGATTGTATAAGAGAGTAAGTATGTGTTAGTATTTGTATAAATAAGTGAGGTGGTCTGTGTATAACTGTATAGGAGAGTAAATTGGTGTGATTGATTCTTTGCATGACTGAGGAGGAGTGTGAGTAAGTCTATGGATGAGTGGCGGTGTGTGAGTTACTGTATGGGTGAATGAGTGGATGTGTGTGTAGACCTAAGAATCAGTGAGTGCGTATGTAGTAACTGGTATTGGTGTGTCTATGGTTTCGAAAATGGTAGTCTGTATTTTAGAGTGGGTGTATCAAAGGTTATGTTAGGGTGTGAGGAGGTGCATCAGATTATCACATGGATGATGTCATCAGTGATGTCATTTGAGATGTCATCAGTGATGTCATCAGTGATGTCACTGACCATGTCATGAGTGATGTAATATGTGACGTCATCAGCAGTGCATTTCCGGGGCGCGAGTTATAGTTAGCTCTACTAACTATAACAGCCGAATTTCTCTGGTTTTGTATGACTGAAATGTCCAACTAACTATAACGTCCCTGAAACCTATGGTTTTTTCAGTGAATTTCTAAGGTTTTTTAAATGCTAATTTCTAGCTATAACGTGCCTGAAACCTATGGTTTTCTCAGTGAATATATATATGTATATAACATGTGGTAGTTGAAGTGTAGGTGTGTGGATGAAGTATGGTGCTGGTTTTGGATGTGTGTTTGGGTGTGTGTTGTACTGTGGGTGTTGTTTTTGTTTTGGGTGAAGGGGTTGGCTTTATCAATGTAACAATTTTGTGTCCGTGTTTCTGTGCAGTTGGCGTTTTTGATGATGGGGGTGTATGTTTATGCGGAGTAGATGATTTTATTGTGTGTTTTGTTGACTGAGTATGTTTCTGAAGAGTAGTGGGAGTGTGTGATGATTTGTGTTTTTGAGTTTTTGGTGCTGGTTGAGGGTGAGGGTGGGGTTGTGGCAGCGGTAAAGGTTGAGTTTAGGTGAGGATGCGGTAGTAGTGAAGGTTGTGGGTGTGGTAGTGGTTAACGGTATGGTGGTTGTTAAGGTTATGGATCAGTGTGAGGTAGTGGGGTGTGTCAGTCTTATATTTTGGGTTTGGTTTGTTTGCCTTTAGTCTTATATTTGTAATCAGTGATGGATGCTTGTGTGTTTGTGAGGCTCTATGTGAAGTTGATGTAGAGGTGGAAGTTAGAGTCTCAGTAGATGTATGTTTGTGTGTTTTTTATAGCAGTGTCTGTGTGTGTTGCTTTGTGTTTATGTTTTTTGAAATGTTTGTGTGTGGGTGTGAATGTGTAGCTGTGGGCTGAAGTAGTGGTTGTTGGGTCAGAGGTGGTTTGTGGGAGTATGGTGGTTGGAGAGAGGTTGTTCAAAGAGCAAGGGTCTTGAGAGGAATGGTCAGATGGGTGTGGTGTGTGGGAGTGATGTCTGAGAAGGATAAGATGCAGCCCATGCCTCTCGGTATGGCACATGCTGCGTTGTGTATGCCATCCCCTTGCAAAAGAAGCCAGTCAAAGTTCACATAGGCTCAAAAAAGGATCCCAAATCTCATCAAAGACCTAAATTTGATCTTGAACCTCATAAATTTGGCGTTTATACGTAGCCAACCTATAAATCTCAACTAGCCACTCTTGATGCTTGGGCACCGGTGCTGTATGCCAATGCTGCAGTATGCAAATCTTAGATACCATAAGGGCCGTCAACATCTATCTACGCCAATGGGAAGTCGTACTATCCAAAGGGACAAAGTCATGTAATGGGACCATTTTGTTTGACTCCTCACAAGAAATAAAACTAGTTGAGGGTAGTGTTTCCCATACATAATGCCACTATGTATCTAATAGAGGACATGACCAAATTATGTGATACAAATCACATGCAGTGTTTGAACACCTCCTGCATACTGCACCAGGAACCAGATGAGCTCTGTAGTTTGAAAGTAGACCAATATCAAATATGTAGGAGTTTGAAATAAGCAAACTTTAAGCGTGCTTCTCAGAGAATAACGATCGCTTGCTCAAAGATTTCCATCCAGTCACCCAGAGAGTAGTCCACTCCCAATCGCTCTTGTCAATAGGATTTGGCCACTAAGCAAATATCACATGAGTGTAATTATCAATTAGTACTTGCCAAATATTTGACACAGCACTCTTGGAAAAGCCTCACAGCCTGAAATAGTCAAGAATGAGCAAAGCAGAGAGATGAATTGGATCTCGCTCAAGCTTACCCCTGAAACAATGCCACACCTGCCAATACCTCCAGAGCTGTGACTGGGGAAGCGAGAATTCAGATTTTAATGTCTCAAAGGAACGAAACGAATCCCCATTGAGGAGGCCTCCAATTGTTTTAATTCCCCACTCCTCCTTAAAAGCCCATCTGATCGGCTACTGATCCACACAGTGATTCCCTCATTGTACCAAAGTGATGCACACAGAGCCCTTAAGGTCGGAGGACAAAGCAGGGCTGTTAAGGCACGGGTATTTTACAAGATAGCTAAACACATTGGCATCTGGACAATATTCCACTCCCATGACACCTGTTGGACCTGATGCTTGTTAGGTAGCTTTTCCCTGAACTTTTTCACTTTTTCCACCTGGTTTTGCAGATTCTCTTATGTGGCCTCCGGGCTCTGGGCACTTTCTCACTGTAAATACTGTGCACAAGTTTGTGCGCCTTTCCTACCCGTTTTGGGAAGTGGCACTGATCCAATGTTCTGAAACATGGGCCCAATCTGTCATTGCAGACTGGTGGGTGCCCACTGGCATCTATAGTGAGTAAACTCATGAGTAGCAGGCCTCTGTAAGTATGCACCCGCACCTTTGGTGCTCTTGATTGCTTGTGCTATCGGCCAATGCACATGTATTAGTTAAACCCGTGTCCAGTCTGCTGTGCAGACTCAGGCAGGCACACTTGCACACCTGGTGCTGGGGACTAAGGGGCAGATGTACGACTGTTTTTTGTGGTCGCAAACGGCAATTCGGCCCCATGCACAAACCATATTTTGTGAGTCGCTAACCTATTAGCGACTCGCAAAATATAGTTTGCGACTGGGTATTTGGAAGGGGCGTGCCAAGGGCGTCCCTTCCTAATAGCGAGTCTAACACCAATGTATGATTGTTTTGCGACCGCTTATGCGGTCGCAAAACAATCGCAGTTTACCACCTACTTCAAATAGGTGGTAAACCACTCACAAATGGGAAGGGGTCCCCAGGGGACCCCTTCCCCTTGTGAATGGGTGCAAAAATATTTTTAAGAGCAGGCAGTGGTCCCAAGGACCACTGCCTGCTCTCAAAAAATGAAACTGAAAAGTTTCATTTTTCTTTTTAAATGCATCCCGTTTTCCTTGAATTTTGAAAAAGCAGGCGTAGACATGGTGATCTGCTGACCCCAGCAGCCCACCATCCTTGTGAGTACTTGCCATTCCCAATGGGGTCGCAAATTGCTCTTGCCTCATGAATATTGATGAGGCATGCAATTTGCGACCCCATTGGGAATCGCAAACAGTGTCTGAGACACTGTTGTACATTCAGTTCAGCGAGTCGCAAATTGTGAGTCGCAATTCTGCGCAATTTGCGACTCGCTTAACTGAATGGTCGTACATCTGGCCCTATGTGTCCAACCTAACAACGCAGGTCTTCGCGTGCAATAGAGCACATGCACCCAGGTAGTGAGGAATACCTATGTGTGTTTTCACTACCAATAAGGCCTGCTTTTCTCATAGGTTAACATGGGGAGGTAGTTAACATTACTTTGGGCTGCAATAGTGGATTGCAGTGGAGCAGCCTCATGATGTTTCCTATCAATGGATTCACCATGCCAAAACCTTTCCATTGGTAATGGGGGTTTAGGCATAACTCGCTTAGAAATGTCACTTATAGAATATGGACATTTCTATGCTCTAAGAGTCTGTGAGTGAGGTGTAACGCTCCAGTGGACACCAGGGTCAGGGGAGCACATTTGTGCATTCCCCATGGGCATCCCACAAGAACGGCAGACCTCTGCTATTTGAAGGGCAAATGGGATAGATTGAAGAGAGAGGTTTTGACACTTAGCCTCTAAGGGCTGGATCATGACCCACTAAAGATCTGCATTCCATGGCCCCCTGGCAGACAGGCCTAAAATTTAGGGGAGACACCTGTCGTTCAAATGGAAACCCCTTAAGCCACCAATAACTTCAAAGGCACACAATAGTATAACTACGGCTGCAATCTTTCAGGAAAGAGTGAGATACGCTTGTGGGGATGTGGGGCCGGAGAACCCGGACTGCGTGGTGCACATTGCCAGAGGACTCTGTTGTGCATATGGAGGATAACTGTTCAAATAGTTGGTGGCCTGGACAAAGGCCCTGCTGAAGTATGGCACCCTGAAGTGTGCTCTCCAAGGGCCTGACCGCTAGCCTCCTATTCTCCTGGGGGTCTCAGTGACATTAAAGATCTCCTGCGAGGGACCTACACCATAAACCTGAGACATCTGGTGAGTGGTGCCCTCTCATGTGCCCAAATCGGCTACTGAATCCCAACTGGTAGCGTGGTGTGAATGTGGAACTAAGACTTGTGTCTGGAGACTGGATTGTCTAGTGCAGTGCCCCAGAAATCTTGCCCGCATCTATGGCATGTGGTTCTTGTAATGCGGGGACCCTGACGCTCATAAGCATCTAGTTGGTGGTGTGCGGATTCACCGGTTGCGGGACCTTGCGTGGCCCAATTCGTCAATCGTGCCTCATCTTTCTCATGTGACACGTTGACTGCATGCTCATTGCATGCGGTGTCGATTCGCTGGGTGCGCCTCTCAAAGGGGGGGGTGTACCCATAGTAGTGCCTCATTTTACCTCTGCTGAACTTGCTCTCTGTGTGTGTGGCCGGACTGGTCTGGTGCAACCTGTATCATTGTGCACCGGACGCTATGCCTCATTTCCAGGAAGGTACAAAATTGCAACTCTTTGCTGTGTGTGTGACCAGAATTGCCTGGTGCAACACATCTCAATGTGCACCAGTCATTTGCCCCATATCCAGGGAGGTGCAGAATTTGCAACTCATCATGTTTGAAATTGGAAGTGCCTGGTGCAACTCATACCAACACACACCAGACGCTGTGCCTGGATTGCATGGGCACAACCAGGATCATTGTTTAGCAATTGGGATACCTCCTCCTATTGAAAGGCTCCCCTGTGTTACTCCTCGTTCATTGTTTTTCCCTTTTGACCCTCATTGCGGCAGACCAACTGCCCTCTCTACACCTGGACCCGCTCAAAGACATGTTGGCGCCAGGTAGTAGTGAGAGAGAGATTGACTGAGTTGACTCTAATTGTCCTGCTGGGTACCAGTGGCACCGCATTAGGGTGCTGAGTGTGTATATCTGTAAGAGTGTTCTGTACAGACTGGCTGATACCTGCTGCACCGCATATCGGTGCAGAGTGAGTGTGAGTGAGTGGGGGTGATCGTGCAGGGATCACCTGTGTTTCACGACACTGGCCGGCGGAGCCACTTCATACGTTGATTTCATGCCAAAATCACAGTCCATTTGACATTGAGTTTACCCGCATGGCTCCAGCCCGCGGTGCTGCTAAAGAGTGCTCTACTTTCGTGTATGTACATATTGTTGATATCATGCATCGCATAAGCGTACTGTCTCTCAACTGTGGGGGGGGCTTGGATTAGGAATTGTCCACAGTGTGCATACTATTGATATCATAACAATACGAATGGTCTAGTACTGCTAGTAATGTTTCCAAATGTGTTTTATGCCCAAAAAGTATATGATGTTCATGTTATAATTACTGAATATGTGTGTTGAATATAAATGTTTTTACATGAAGTTTCTTTTGTGATGCTCGGTGTATTTATTGCGAGTGACTGCTGTGCCTTTGCTTTACACATTGCCTCTGATATAAGCCTGACTTCTCAGTGCCAAGCTACCCAAAGGTGAGCATGGGTTGTACAGTGAGTGTGATCACATGCCCTTGACGAGAGCTGTAAGTCTTGCATGGCTGGGGGCATCCCTTCAGCTTACCAGACACCGCTGGTTCCAACAACAACCAATGGGTTTAATAAGTAATAGGAAGCAACAGACAGCTAGTTGCGATAAAAGTAGAGTTAAATAGTAAAGACACATATCAATCAATCAATCATCAATCAGGGATTTGTGAAGCGCACTACTCACACGTGAGGGTCTCAAGGCGCTGGGGGTATCGGGCAGCTCTGAATGCTTGCAGCGTGGGGGTTCGTCTGATGCTGAGGGGAGTTCGTTCCAGGTCTTGGCTGTGATGTAGGAGAAGGCTGTTCCTCCCGTTCTGGCTCTCCGGATGCGAGGGATTTCGGCCAGGGAGAGGTCGGCGGAGCTGAGGTTTCTCTTGGGGGCGTGGAAGGAGATTCTTTCGTTGAGGTATTGGGGTCCGGTGTTGCAGAGGGATTTGTAGGCATGTGTGAGCAGCTTGAAGGTCACTCTCTTTTTGATGGGGAGCCAGTGGAGGTCTCATAGGTGCGGGGTGATGTGGCCTCGTCTTGGGATGCTGAGGACGAGTCTGGCTGCGGCATTTTGGACAGTTTGGAGGTTGTTGAGTAGAGATTTGTTGATTTCAGCGTAGAGGGCGTTCCCGTATTCCAGTCTGCTGGTTATGAGTGCGTGGGTGACAGTCTACCTGGGTTTGGGGGGATCTACTTAACGGTCTTGCGGAGTGTGTAGAGGGTGTTGAAGCAAGTGGAATGTACGGCGTTGATCTGTCGGATCATGGTGAGGGAGGAGTTGAGTAGTTGAGTATGATGCCAAGGTTGCAGGCGTGGTCCGAGGGTGTGAGAGGGTTGCCGAGGGCGGGGGGCCACCAGGTGTTGTCCCATACGGAGGGGGTGGATCCGAGGATGAGGACTTCTGTCTTCTCCGAGTTGAGCTTCAGGCAGCTGCTGCTCATCCAGGATGCGACATCCTTCATTCCTTCCTGCGTCTGGTGATGTCGGGTTCCTTGGTGAGGGAGTGGATGAGCTGAGTGTCGTGGGCGTAGATACTATGCTGAGTCCGTGTTTTCTGATGATGGTTGCAAGAGGGGCCATGTAGATGTTGAAGAGCATGGAGGATCCTTGGGGTACTCCGCATCTGATCTCTGTGGGTTCGGAGAGGAAGGGCGGGAGTCTGATTCTTTGAGTTCGGCCGGCGAGGAAGGAGCGGATCCAGTCTAGGGCCGTTCCCTGTATGCCGGCGTTGTGGAGTCTGGTGGCTCGTGTATGGTGGGAGGCGGTGTTGAAGGCTGCTGAGAGGTCCAGTAGAATGAGTGCTGCCATGTGGCCTTGGTCGAGGAGAGTGCGGATGTCGTCAGCGGCAGCTAGTAGGGCAGTCTCTGTGCTGTGGTTGCTGCGGAATCCGGATTGAGAAGTGTCGAAGATCGAGTTGGATTCTGTGAAGTTCGTGAGCTGGTTGTTGACGATGTTCTCAGTGACTTTGGCAGCGAAGGGGAGAAGGGAGATGGGCCTGTAGTTCTTGAGGTCTGTCGGGTCTGCGGAGGGCTTCTTGAGGAGGGGTTTGACTTCTGCGCATTCTATTCGTCGGGGAAGTGCCTGTTTCGAGGGAGCAGTTGATTGTACGTCGTAGTTCAGGTGCTATGGCGGAGGTGGCTCTGTGGAAGATGTGCGGCGGGCAGGGGTCGATGGGGGCTCCTGAGTGTATGCTCATCAGGTCTTTGCGGTGCCTTCTGTGGTGACAGGGGTCCAGGCGGTGAGGGTCGGCTGTATGGTGTTGCTGGTGGCTGGTGTTGTGTCGGTGCCTTGGTTCTGTTCATCGAAGTTATCATAGAGAGTCCTGATCATGTGATGGAAGAAGGAGCCGAGTTTGTTGCAGAGGTCCTGGGAGGGAGGGACATCTGAGGTTTTGCAGGGGGTTTGGTGAATTCTTGTATGAAGCTGAAGAGTTCCTTAGAGTTGCGGGTGTTGGAGAGGATTCTGCCCTAGAAGAAGTTCCTCTTTGTGGACCTGATGAGTTGGTGGTGTTCTTTCATGGCAGTCTTATAGGCAGTGCGTGCTTCCGAGGTTTTGCTGTTCCTCCATGCTTCCTCGAGTCGTCAGCACGTGCGCTTGGATTCTCGAAGGTCTGTGGTGAACCAGGTGGCTTTCATGGTGCATTGTCTGTCAGAGTTCTGGAGGGGGGCGAGTTTTTTTGCGCAGTCGGTCAGCCATCAGCGGAGTTCGTTGGCTGCAGAGTTGGTGTCGGTCGTGGTGGGTGGAGGAGTGCGGCTGAGGGCGGAGTTGAGGTGCTCTTCGGTGATCTTGCTCCAGTTTCTGTGTGGGTGGCGTGGTGTAGGTTTGTGTGCCGTGGATTTCGAGAAGAAGAAGTGGACTCAGTGGTGGTCTGTCCAGAGGGATTGCATGGTGTGGCTGAAGCGAATGCTGTTTCCTCCTGCGAAGATGGGGTCGAGGGTGTGTCCTGCCTTGTGGGTGGGGACAGTGATGAGATGCTTAAGTCCGATGTTGGCAAGGTTGTCCAGGAGGGCGGTGGAATTGGGGTCGCTGAGGTTGTTGAGGTGGAAATTCAGGTCTCCGAGCAGTGCGTAGTCCGTGGAGGTGAGGACGTGGGGCGCGATCAGGTCTGCGATGGTAGTGGCAAATGGGATGCGAGGCCCGGGAGGCCTGTAGGCAAGAGTTCCGCGTAGAGTCGTTCTGGGGTTGATCTGAATCTGGAAGTGGAGGTGTTCCATGGGGGGCGAGAATTCGTTCGAGCTGGCGGTTTTGAGTCAGAGGGAATTTTTGTGTTCGATGGCGAGTCCGTCTCCAGGGTGGTTGGGGTGGTCTTTCCACTGCATCTTGTACCCGTCGGGGATGGCGGTTGCGATGTTGGATGCGGAACTGGCGTTGGTCTAGGTCTCTGTGAGAAAGGTGACGTTGGGCGAGAGGGTGTTGAGGAGTGCACAGATTTCTACTGCGTGTCTGTGTAGGGAGCGTACGTTGAGGAGGATGCCGCTCAGGGGTTTGGGCTCGCTGGAGTCTGGTGGGTTGGCAGTAGCTGTAGGGGCCTGGAGATGAGTGAAGGTGCGGCGGCAGTGTCTGCAGTGTCGGCAGGAGAACTGGCCATGGGTGGTGTTTGGCGTCGACAGCTGGCAGTTGTTGTTTCTTCCAGGGCTGAGTGCGTGGAGGGTTTCTGAGTCCTAGCGGTGGGGAGGTCAGAGGACCAGGGTCCCTGGCGCTGGTCACGGTCGGGTCGCAGACGGGCACAGACGTGCTTGCCTTTGTTCGCCTTTGTCGTGTAGCGGCGCGGCCGCACAAAAGCCACCATGATGTAGGGGTCGGGGAGGGAGAGCAGCTGGGAGGCAGGAGCGGGAACCGGCAGGGGGGAGGGGCCGCGGGGGCAGCAGCAGCGGGAAAGGGAGCAAAAGCGGCAGCAGTGAAAAATGGGCAGTTAAGGCACAAATGAGACAAAAAGGCACAAAAGGCAGCAAGGCACAAGGGACAGAGGCACAAAAAGATAACAAGGTGCAAGAGATAAAGAGACACAAACTGTACAGACAGACAGACAAAGAGGGCACAGAGACAAAAGCAGGGAAAAACAAACTGAGGGGCTGGCAGGGCGGACCAGCAGAAGAGCTAGGCCCTCCCACTGGACCACCAGGGATGAGGCACAGGCAGGAGCCTGCGGGTGGAGGAGGGCCGTGAACACCTTACCTAGAGGCCAGAAGGTGCAGGGGGCAGAGGTGCAACAACGGAGCTGTGCGAGGGAGAGCAGTTTCCTGACCAGGAGGTCAGAGGTCCTGCTCACCCTGTCGCGCAGCAGCCGCCATTAAGTAGGGATCGGGGGAGGGAGAGCAGCTGGGAGGCGGGAGCAGGAACAGGCGGGGGAGGGGCCGCAGGGGCAGCAGCAGCGTGATAGGGAGCAAAAGCAGCAGCAGTGAAAAAACAGGCAGTTAAGGCACAAGAGAGACAAAAAGGCACAAAAGGCAGCAAGGCACAAGGGACAGAGGCACAAAAAGACGCAGGCAGAAGAGAGAGAAACAAAAATATAACAAGGTGCAAGAGACAAAGAGGCACAAACTGTACAGGCAGACAGACAAACAGGGCACAGAAATACAAAAGCAGGGAAAAACAAACAGAGGGACTGGCAGAGCGGACCAGCAGAAGAGCAAGGCTCTCCCACTGGACCACCAGGGTGAAGGCGCAGGCAGAAGCCTGCTTGTGGAGGAGGGCCTCGAACACCTTACCTGGAGGCCAGAAGGTACAGGGTGCAGGGGCGCAAAGACGGAGCTGCGCGAGGGGAGAGCAGTTTCCCTGACCAGGAGGGAGCCGAAGACCACTCCATCTGGAATCTGCATGCAAACTTGAAGATTTAAGTCGTGGTTTTTGCCTGCCCAGGCAAAACTCATTATGATCTGATTTATAGTGTGACTGGTACATGCAGGAATAATCAAGGGCAACATACCAAAAACATAGTTGAAAATTAAGCATCTAAACCCTCCCCCAATAAGAGACCTGTAAGGCAGACCATCTTGCAAAGTCCTGTTCCATCCTATTCAAAAAATGGCTGAATATTATCAGCCACCATATTGAGCAATCCTCTATTTATCAGCAAACCCAGATACTTGAAACCCGAGGTTCTTCCATGTGAAGTCAAAATCCTCTTGTGGAGTTCTCTGACCCCTACACATAAGTGATAATGCCTCACACTTAGACCAATTTATCTTATACCCAGAAAAGACTGAAAAAGCCTTGATTAGAGTCATGAGTTGGGAAACAGAAGAGTCTGGCTCACTCAGCCACTAAAATATAATTTGCGTATAATAAGATCTTGCAAGCACCTACATGCGTTTCCACTCCCCGAACAAGGGGAGACTGGCAAATTGCTACTCCAATGGCTCGAGTGCTAAATGAAACAACAAAGGCAACAGCGGGCAACCCTGCCACGTGCCTTGCGAGATGCTTCTCAACACATCCAGAGCAGGGGCAGGAGCAGAGGTGCCTGGGGCAAAGTAGACCCCTGCCTTTTTAGGGTCTAGGTGTCAAGGAACATTTGGGGGAACAGTAGGGAGGGTGCTGATGTTACTGGGGGTGGTAGACAAAGTTAGAACAGTCCCAGAGGACCTGTGGTCCACCACCACTTGGGGCTGGCCTGCGTTGGAAGCCTCTGAATCTGAAGAAGTTATGGCCTCCTCTCCAGCCCCATCACTTTCCATGCCGCTGGGATCCTCAGTTTTGTTGTAACTAGATTTCGACTCCCAGCAGGCTTCCAGTTCCCCTCCTTCTTGCCCAACGTCTCCTTCATCAGCTTTGGAAGAAGCTTCTAAAAAACATAATAAAATTCCACGTTCAAGAGCTTATCTTAAAGCCTTTGCAAATGCATGTCAAGTACAATTATTATAAAATATTACATTATTATAAGTAAAAGCCCTGCATAACTCAGTAAGTCAAATGTGTTTTCCAAAATCCACATTATCTCCTTTTTACCATTCTGGATGTATAAATTGAGTAATATGATTTAAAGTGCAAGCCTCATAAGACAGTTGACATGTAAGAGTTACCTTATGAAATCATCTAATTGTATTATGGGCCGCTAAATAATGTAAATGTTTCCTGTAACTGACATATGCACAAATATTTCCATCACCCCTCCTATACCAGTTATTACTGCATGTTATACAGCACCATGCCTGAGTAACACCTTTATACCTATGCCTGGTTGTGGGTCCTTATTTACAGACATTTGAGATGTCAGCGAGTACGTCATTACGTGTTGGGGAGAAGCTGATGTAACAAGGGCCATCCCCGAGTGGGCCCTTTGGTTGGGTGAATGGTGGATCGCAGGGGCCATCATGCAGATATCATTGTTTACAAGCTGGGCAGAGGACTTGGTGCATCGATGATCAATTAGGCAAGGTGGATGCAGGAAGTTGAAGCTGCATGTATCTTGACAACTTAATGCTCTGGATGATGGCGATGATGCAGTTGCGACATCTTTACCCTGAGGAGGGGCTGTACGTGTAGCTTTATCAATGGACATAGCCTGTGGGGGGTCTTGGAGTTTGGATATTTCTGTATCTTGTGAAATGGACGTTTGGCTGCTGATTGGACCCAAGGTGGTGCAAATGCCTTAATGTGGCCCTCATTGGACCGAAATATTGGCTATAATGATGAGCTTGGATGTGTTTCCTGTTCTTGAGAAGAATCCGTCCCTGTCTTCTCTTTGAGGAAGATGTAGTGTGCTCAGTTTTGAAAGTTGTAGTTGCACTTTGGGCTAGTTGTTCCTCTGTTTTTGTTTGCTTTTCTAAGGCGCTTGCGCTCTCTCTTTGAGAGGGATCTTTGTGGATCTGATTGGGAAAGGTTTGAATCCTGCTCTTTTTGGGGCGGGTGGGGGGCAGTCTGGCCGCAGTGTCGTTGATGCGCTGATTGGATGATGCCTCCTTGGGTGAACTTGGCTTGTTCTCTGGCTCACTGCATTGCTTGGGGTCCTAATCGTGATATCAATTCAGCAGGTCTTTCGATGGGCACTTAGGTTGTTGAAGTTCGCCCAAATTCATGACCAATGTCTAAGGGTTATGAGGGTAAGAGTGGGCTTTTGAGTCCTTTACTTACTCCAATATTTCTCATAATATAGTTGGGATCATTGAGAGTAAGTCCAACATCGATGCACATTGATAAGAATGGTAGGATGCAGCTGGATCTTGTTGTACTCTCTCAATCATGTCGTTTTGAGCCTGCAGCTTTCAGTCGATGACCTGGACATGGGCTGTGAGGGCATTTAGTAGGTCCACTTGTATTTCAAGTTTATTTGAATGAAAAGTTAGAGCCAAAGATATCACCTCCACGGTGTTAACTAAAGGGGACCAGATGGAAGTGAAGGGAAGAGAATTTATCTTATCTGAGGAAGGCCTCATTGTCTTGGCATGTGATGTCTTAGCTTATTCCTCTTTGAGTTGTGATAAAGCTATGATCAGATTGGGATTGCTCTTTGTTGTTCTCTCATTGATGATCCTACTGCAGGGACTGATTTCCGTAGGAGCAATTATGTTCCTGAGTGGCAGTTTGATGGGAGAGAGCAGAGTGTTATAATCGGGCTTTGGTCCGGAATTATGAGATGTACAGTGCTGGTCAGTAAGTCCTTCATTTGACTGATCAAACAGGCTTAAAAGCATCTCCTGCCACACTAGGGAGTCTCAAAGGACCTCATCCAGAAGGGCGTAGTTTAGTCTGTTGGAGGAAAGACGTAGGGCTCATCCGAGGCTGTGGCTGAAACCCATCCTGTAGCAAGGGTCCACCCAGGAGAGTGCCAAGAGTTGTGGTGGGGCTCACAGGTTGTTGCACAGATTCTTGTTCAGTCCCATTCTTGCACAGTGGTCCAGATGGTGGGCCCTTTGGGCAAATCTGCCCAGGAATTTCCTGAAGAATCTGACCGTGGGCTTTAATCAATGGCTTAAATGTGTTTAGGGAAAGGCTCAAGGCTTGGTGCACCCACTCATGTTCCAGCCCAAACTCACACAGTGACCTACATGAAGTCTGCGGTAGATTCAAGCTGGAGGTTCTATTGGAAAAGGAGGGGGAATTATTGACTTCTGAAGCAGATTTTAAGAAGTTGGTTATCTTTGCTTTTCTTGGATCCGATGGGTTGGTGCAGGTAGTTGTTGTTATCCTTCTGTTCACCCTGATTGACCCCTCTGGTGACACTAGTGACTCAGGAGAAAGGAGCTTGGAGTTACTCGTGGGCTTCGCCTTCCCTGTGCCCCCATGCTTTTTAGCTGGCTTTGTTGCCCCATGGGTTTTTCCTGATCTCATGATGGGCAATAAGCGATGGTGAAAGAAGAGGGGGAATGGGAGCCGGAATTAAAGAATAAATGTTGGATGGTATGTGAAGCTGGAGGGCAGTCAAATTTGAAGAACCAATCCACTATGGAGTCTGTCACTAATGAACCAGTTGACATCTCCTGCTAGATGGTAGTGGCACTGGAGAAACAAAGTGGAGCAAGAAACAGAGTTTTGGAGGGTGCACAATTGCCGCTGGTATCACTGGTGCTGGAAGTGCTAGTGGTGCAGAAGGAGCTGGTGGAGATGTTGGGTGGCTGACAAGGTGGTAGGGGCAAGGGGGTCAGCGGAGCTCACGGAGGGTGCAAGCCACACATGGAGCCACACATGGAGCCTAGCTGGGCTGCTTCTGTACCTAGTCCTGGCTCTACCCTCAGCTATGGCCTCTAATACAAGCCACATCCCACTGCCAATGCTCTGAGGTGCTACGCCACACCAACCGTGGCCCACAGATGCACTCCCCAATGCAGAGCACTGCAAGTTCTCTGCAAGTCTTCCGCCGCTGGACACAGTTCTCCACAGCCATTCATGGTGCTCTTGCCCCAGCTCCCTCTGCCTGCTCACAACTCTTGGTCTGGAGTTCCTCAGATTTGCTGGGTCTCCTTTCAACTACCACCTTGTACTGACCACAGCCGGCCACCTCATTCCTTGTGCTTCTGACTGGCCAAAAGCAATATATGGGAAGGAGGGCAACCAGGACTGGGCGTTTAGAACGTTGCAGGTCTGCCACGATGTTGAGGTGACTGAGGGAAGCTGGAGGCCCAGATAAGGAGGGTTGGAAGTGGTGCTGCAGGACTGTATGGTTTATGGGCCCCTTCTATGCGCACACCATTCTATAAGGTTGGTCGAGGGGGATCACGGGGCCTGCAGGGGGCGAGATCTGCTGTAAACACCCACCCACCCCCATGCGTGACATCAAGGGCATTTTAAGTACTGAGGGGGTGAGAATCAGTTAGAAATTGTACAGAAGGTCAGAGCGGTGCCACGCAGCTTACACAGCACCGCTGTGCTGGGCTCCCGGAAGCTGCTGGAGCGCCTCCCACTTGGCATCCATTCAACATTTGTAAGTGTGTTGTTAGCCTCCATCATCATGGCAGAACCACACAAAACACATAAGCAATTGCTGTCACCTTTGGGAGACAGTGAGATGGGAAAGAACGTTTAAAAGAGATCTAAATTTATTTCTCACACATACACTTGTAAGTGTATGACAACGTTACCTTGTATTAAATTTGACATTCAATATTAATTCTGTGTTGTACAAATTATTAGCTACAAGATATCATTCAAAATGAAATACAGTACATATCAAAAGATATTGAAATATGTGAACCAAAATGTCATTATATTGATACAGTGACTGTCAATAGTGTAATAACTTCTGTATGTGTCAAACATGAAACAAAACTTATAGAGAGAAAATTATTTTCAATAGAGATACGTCTCTACATCCAAATAATAAATATCATATGTTAAACAAAATGCAACAATATTGTAACACACACACTGGTGTAATGTAGTCATAGCTACATATGTTTCTTCCTAGGTCCATTGGTAGATAATAAATCCTCCTCCGAAAAGGGCTTCATTTCCTCCCAGAGCTGCTGGAAAGCAGGCACCTCAAAATATTAATTGCGGGGGTCTCTCTTCTTAAGGGGTTTGGGAGTAGTATGGGAGATTTGGAAAGTAGGAGTAAGGGTAGACATGGTGGGTGTAGATGATATGTGGGTGGTAGGGAGGGCTGAGGTGTGTGACTTAACCCAGTATCCGCACCTACTGTTGCCACAGCCATCATATCGGGCTACAGGATCACATGCCAGGACAGGCCCCACAAACCAGGAGGAGGCCTGACCATCATCCATATCCCACATCACCTGCACCATTCGTGGACTATGTGCACTTCAGACTACAATCAGACAACAAAACCACCATCAAAGAAACCCTTGCATACTGCCCCCTGCACCACACACCACCATCAGGAACCTCCTGAGCGACTTCATCGCTATCAGTTCAAACGGCTACATTCTACTTGGCAACCTCAGCTTTAATCTCGATGACCCCACAAACCCCAACTTCACTGCCCTTCTTGAAAGCCTCAATAACATCGGACTCACCCAGCTCATCCAAGGCCCTACTCACACCGCAGGACACACCCTCTACCCCATCTTTATAGCCAACAAACTACGTGTACACGTCTACATCAATGCACCCCAAACCCACCACCCCGAAGATAGCCAGCAACTCCAAACACAGCTGGAACAAGATATCTGAGGTGGACTGGAAAAACACCCTCTGATTCAACCAACAAGACCTCACTGGATGCCCACAGAATGACATGAGGGCCTCAACCATTAGTTGGCTGCCCTAACACCTTAACTCCCCTGAAGGAGGTCAGATGGAGAAGAGCCAACACAAAAGCCAGCTGGTACACTGAAGATCTAAGACTCAAAATGCTACAGCAAACGGCTGGAAACAAAAATGGAGATCCAGCTGGAAAGAAAATGCAAGAAGCACCTACAAAGTTATGTTCAGAAGATACCATACCCAAACCAAAGAAGCCAGGAAAGCAGCCGTAGCACTGAGATTAGAAACCAGCTTCAACAGCCTTAAAGAACTCTTCACATTTGTCAAAGAATTCTCCAGCCCCACAGTCATCGCCAACACCATCACTCTATCACAGGAACTCTGCTGAAACCTCTTTGACATTTCCACTACAAAATGTTGATGATATACCACAATTTCGACCCCCAGCACACTACCGAAGATATCATTGTCCAATTACCTACCACCATTAAAGAGGACCATCGCTTGATGGACTGAAACTCCCTCACCATAGAGGACACCACTGGAATTATTAAATCAGTCCACTCACTGACCCCCAACCCGCACCATATCTACAACTTAGGCGGAGCCCTGATCAGCTCTAAGCTCACCACCATCATCAATACCACTATCCAAAGTGCAACCTTCCCAAACAACTAGAAACACGCAGAAGTCATTTTTCATTTTAAATCTTTATTCGATCCATTAATAAACAGATCATAAAAGTACAATCTCATCACAAATTTTATGATAAAACCATTTACATAAATACCAAAACATTTAAGATAGTTTTTTTTTTTTTTTTTAAACAATTAAAATCAGATTAAAACCATAATTGATCCATCCTTAGAAATTCATTGCGACAAGCTTCTTACCCTTCTACTTCTCAAACAAGTCCATAAAAAGGATGCTACCACAAAACAAACGTAAGGATTAGGCAAGGCTTTTAAAAAATACAGTGCAACTTTACATTGAGAGAAATTTTGGCGCCTTAAAATTGGGAGAAGGAACTTTTCCCTTTCAATACAATAAAATGGGCAAAAGAACAACAAGTGTAAATCCGACTGGGGGGAATGATTGTCGCACGGGCCTAGTTCTGAATGCTTGAACCTTTTTTCTGGAAACCCCAGCATCAGTGGGATTAGGTTCAAGCGAAATCGTAACAAGATGAACCTATGCTGAGCCACTGTGACATGGTTAAGATAAAAATATCCTTCCCCCGGTCTGGGCAAAAGTCCATTGTAAACTATAAACGACTGTGAACACCTGTTCTTTTCCCAACGTTCGGCAGAGGCCTTTTGTATAAATAGATCAGTTATTACTCGTTTAGATACCTTGGCACATAATAAGGGGTTCCTAAATAATTCTCCCTGCCCAATTGCTTTTAGTTCGGCCTGAACATCACTAAGCCAACCAATTCTGCTGTAAGCCTCAAGCCTCACACAGTCCCTGATTATACGTTGCGTTAAATCAACGGTATCCCTACGCCAGATTGAGATCCACAAAAGGATAGGTGCTAACCTGATAGAATCACATAGGTAAGGGAGTCCCAGTTCCAAATGTAAAATGTAATTAGAGGTAGAGGGAGGTAACGAGACCCTAGACTTAAAAAGGCATCTTCCGCTTTCTGAAGCTGATCTATTTTAGCCATTCTCCAAACTCCCGCCCCATAGGTAGCAGCTGCCTTTGGCTTAGCTTGATAAATGGTCTTAATCGTTTCCAGTGGACTGGCTCCTAATTTTTTGGCAAAGCCTTTTATAGCTTGAAGACCCCTTTCCATGCCCAGGGCTCTGGTTGCAACCAAGTTCTTCCATGACTGTTTACTATCAAACAGAATCCCCAGATAAGGAAAAGAGTCAACCATCTCGATTTTCTTGGAGGCCAGATGGAAATAAGGAGCCTTTGTGCTTCTCGAAGCTCCTGCTATAATAATGAACGATTTTGACTCATTCACACGGAGATCCAGTGAAGCCATAAATAATGCGTAGGAAGAAAGCAGTTTTTGGAGGGCTACCCCAGTCCTCGCCATCAAAACCGCATCATCTGCGTATGCCAATATGGGGAGTGAGTTATTTCCAAATTTGGGAACATCTAAAGACAGACCAGACAGGGCCGCCTCCACCCCATTAGTATAGATGGAGAAAAGAAACGGGGCGAGGACGCATCCCTGTCTGACGCCCTTTTCTATTTTAAATGAGCGTGTACATTCCCCATTTCTGCCATATCTCACCGAAGCAGAGGCATTGGAATACAGCTGACGAATAAAGCGGATGATCAGGGGATCAATTCCCATTCCTTCCATCATGGACCACAGTTTTGAATGGGACACACAGTCAAAAGCGGCTGAGAGGTCCATAAATGCCATATAGATTTTTCCATTTTTCGCCTTTGTATATTTATCTATACAAAGAGAAAGATTCAGACCTTGGTCCACTGTCCCCTTGCCCTTTCGGAAGCCATATTGCGCCAACATTAAAATATTGCGTTCCTGGGCCCACTCCTCCAGTCTAGCTAACAACAACCGGCCCATAAGTTTGGCAGTTGAATCCAAAAGGGAGATTGGTCTGTAGTTTTTAGGGCTACCCCTATCTCCCTTTTTAAAAATAGGCACTATTACACTATGGTTCCATGATGGCGGGGGCCCTCTACCACTATACTATTAAAAACATTTGTTAAAAGGGGTGCCCACAGGTCGTAATTGTCCTGGAAAAGGTCTATTGGGACCCCGTCAGGCCCCGGGGCCTTCCCTTGAGCACACATTTCCAATGCTTCCCTCACTTCTCCAATAGTAAAAATCAAGATACCTTGGGGAAACTGCAAAAAATCTATATAAGGAGGCTCATTTGGTTCACGTGCAAAAATACTTTCAAAATGTCCTGCCCATACTTCTTCCTCTACATGGGTATCTAGAGACGGGTCAGTCACATTTTTAAAATACGGCGCATTTATGACCTTCCAAAACTCCTTACTACTCTTAGAACTAGCTGCATGTTCGAGGTCATCCCACGCCTTTTCCTTTAGCTCCTTTTCGCGAGTATTCCTTGCCTGCTTGTAATCTTTCCGGAGGGTTCTTATCAATACAGGATCTCTTGGCTGTGATTTTAATGCACAATCAAGTGCTCTCTTTGCTACTGAGCAAACTGAGTTAAACCAACGACCAGATGGTACGTCAGTTGTTGGTTTCTGACGAGTAAGTGCAACTTTTAAATTTGCTATAAGGGTTGTGAAATAGAAAACTAAAAGAGAAGGAGGGCCACCTTCTATCAAGCAGTGTATGATATCTCCTGTCACTTGGGCTATTGTATCCACAACTAAGTTCTTTTTCACGACCTGGGCCCACCTCATTTGATATCCACTTTTCCTTACAAGAGTAATATTATTAATCTTCAAATGGGGTCTCTTCACCTTTTGGGGGCACTTATATGAATAAGTAGGAGGGCATGGTCGCTATAAGGAGTGAATGTATTACTGACATGTTCCACTCTATTCTGTATTGTAGATGAAACTATGATAAAATCAATTATGGACTCAGAATTGTTCCTCCTAAAAGTTGGCTCTATCTGGCCTGTTTTCCCACTATTTATTACAGTCAGGTCCCTTGTAAAAAGCAGCCTATTGAGCGTGTCTCCGTAAGTATTATGTACAAAGTGTAGAAGGGGTTACCCTCCAGATCGTTTATTCCACACACAATGTCATTTTCATACTTACACGGGTGGGTATTAAAATCTCCCACCCAAATTAGGCTAGGTTTCCCCTTCTGCTTGGCCAGATAAATTAAATGTAGCTCCTCATTCAGGACCTCCAATACACTTTTCATATTTGCTCCAAATTCATTATTATAAAAATTAATTAGTAACCACTCTCCAACAGGAAAAAAGTCTAATTGGAGAATTTGAAAGCAGTTATTCCTGGAGCCCACCTGTTTTACTTTTGCTGCTAGTGTATTGGAGACTAAGGTTAAAAGACCCCCTTTAGCTCTTCCGGACATTGCAGGGACTGCAGGCGTGTGGATGGTACGGTAGCCCGGGAAAAAACTGGTTCCTTACACCACGTCTCTTGGAAACAAACAATATCATACATTTGCCAATAGTTATACCATTCTTCATTACCAATTTTTGAGGTAATTCCTGCCACATTCCAGGTTGCTAGCGATAACATATTTGTTTTCCCTTTTTGTGGGGTAGTATCACTAGCGGCCACTATTGGAGGGCGAATAGGAATACAGTTTGATAGTCAATCACACGCTTCCAAATCAGAGAGAGGGGCAAATCTGTTGTAAAGGCCAACTACTGGTGCTGTAATTAAATGCTCTGAGTGTCGCAGAATGGAGTCGCCTGCCCTTGACCAGCCCCTGTGATCACTCTCTAGTGTGGGGACCTGCTTGTAGAAATAATCTAATGATAATGGTATTATCTGGGTATTCCTTGTCTTGAAACGATCAAAATTGGTCAAAAGTAACCCGGCTATGTATGAATTGTTAAAATTTATCACTACACAATCCCCTGTAAATGAATTCAGTGTGTTTCCCACCCCTTTCACCCTCCTGGCCATTATGATTTTATTAGCTAAATAAATCTTTCCCGTGCCCCAATCCATTGACTGGTTCATTAACCAGTGGAGGCATTTGTCCATTAGCTGGATAGTTAATTCCTGTTGGTTGTCCTGCAGGGGCGGAACATTGGCAAGTGCCAGCACTAAGGGAGAAGCATCCGGAGGAAGATGAAGTCGGTGATGAAAACTCATTTCCGCCCTAACCGCAGGATTAGATTCCACGCTGGCAGGTCGCATAGCCTCTCCCAATTCCCCAGGCCCTCGAGGCATCCGTTGAGGTTTAGGGGCCATATTTCTATTACCATTCAATGCTGGTCTTTGAGCCATCAATTGGTTGGCAGTTTGGTGTTGAACTAAAACCGCCGAGTCTTCCCTTCCTTGGGATCCCAAAGGGAGGGAAGAAAAGATGGTATGGACTTGCCCCCATCAACACCAATAACAGTCTGGTTATTGGCCACGGTTGAGTTAGTCAGGCGCAACGATGATACAGATGGTGCAACAGTATGACGCTCCAAGCCTAATAATCTCTCTTCAATATTCGACAATTTAAGAAGAATTGGATCCAGGAGCACAGTCATTACTTTAGTAACTTGGGCCCAGAAAACATCATCCAAAACTAAGTCTCGAGTCTGGGTGCCTATACATAGTGGCGCAGGTGCAATCAAAATATCGGGGGCAGGTGGCTTAGCTCGGGATACCCTCTGTTTGTTCCCTCTCACCGTTTTTGGTTGTTTGGGTTTAACAGGGCCACGAGCCCTCCGCAGCTTTGCTGGCGAGTCACTTGCCACACTAGTGCTAAGCACATCTCCCATGTCCCCCAACAAAGAAGTGGTGTGGCAACATATATTAGGTGACTTGGCCCGTTGTCCAGGAGGGATGTCATCACCTGATAAAACAGTGAGCCTCGGGGAACTGGGGGCAGGGTCGTTGATAGTTCCAATGGGGGATCTGTTGGCAAGGAGGAGTGGCTCCATCGACAAGCGCCTCTCAGTCAGTTCTATCTCATGTGAGAGGACGCTCGCCGCTCTGACTAAAAAAGCATCGAGAGTTGCAACATTCCCTCCTCCCGATTTCTCCACAAGCAGCCTTCGTGAATGTTTTGATTTGTTCTGCATTCCGTCCATCAATTGTGTGTCTTTTGCTTTCTCGCCCTAAGTGCGCCAGGTATGCCCAGACGTGGGTCCTGGGCTCACTGTGCCACTGGAATCAAGCTATCCTGGCTGAAGAGGGGTGAAACCCCGAAACCGGTCCTAGGATGCTTGTTTCTGGTCCAGGGAGGACCTGGCTTGGCAGTTCGGGCTGGACTGTTCCCATGAGGCACAGGGTCAAGACTGATTTGCATATGGCCAGGTCTAAACTGGGGTGGCATGGTGAGCAAAAGAATGATGGATTTAACCCAGATCTCTTGACTGGGGGTGAATGTTTTGATTTGTTCTGCATTCCGTCCATCAATTGTGTGTCTTTTGCTTTCTCGCCCTAAGTGCGCCAGGTATGCCCAGACGTGGGTCCTGGGCTCACTGTGCCACTGGAATCAAGCTATCCTGGCTGAAGAGGGGTGAAACCCCGAAACCGGTCCTAGGATGCTTGTTTCTGGTCCAGGGAGGACCTGGCTTGGCAGTTCGGGCTGGACTGTTCCCATGAGGCACAGGGTCAAGACTGATTTGCATATGGCCAGGTCTAAACTGGGGTGGCATGGTGAGCAAAAGAATGATGGATTTAACCCAGATCTCTTGACTGGGGGTGAATGTTTTGATTTGTTCTGCATTCCGTCCATCAATTGTGTGTCTTTTGCTTTCTCGCCCTAAGTGCGCCAGGTATGCCCAGACGTGGGTCCTGGGCTCACTGTGCCACTGGAATCAAGCTATCCTGGCTGAAGAGGGGTGAAACCCCGAAACCGGTCCTAGGATGCTTGTTTCTGGTCCAGGAGGACCTGGCTTGGCAGTTCGGGCTGGACTGTTCCCATGAGGCACAGGGTCAAGACTGATTTGCATATGGCCAGGTCTAAACTGGGGTGGCATGGTGAGCAAAAGAATGATGGATTTAACCCAGATCTCTTGACTGGGGGTGAATGTTTTGATTTGTTCTGCATTCCGTCCATCAATTGTGTGTCTTTTGCTTTCTCGCCCTAAGTGCGCCAGGTATGCCCAGACGTGGGTCCTGGGCTCACTGTGCCACTGGAATCAAGCTATCCTGGCTGAAGAGGGGTGCAACCCCGAAACCGGTCCTAGGATGCTTGTTTCTGGTCCAGGGAGGACCTGGCTTGGCAGTTCGGGCTGGACTGTTCCCATGAGGCACAGGGTCAAGACTGATTTGCATATGGCCAGGTCTAAACTGGGGTGGCATGGTGAGCAAAAGAATGATGGATTTAACCCAGATCTCTTGACTGGGGGTGAATGTTTTGATTTGTTCTGCATTCCGTCCATCAATTGTGTGTCTTTGCTTTCTCGCCCTAAGTGCGCCAGGTATGCCCAGACGTGGGTCCTGGGCTCACTGTGCCACTGGAATCAAGCTATCCTGGCTGAAGAGGGTGAAACCCCGAAACCGGTCCTAGGATGCTTGTTTCTGGTCCAGGGAGGACCTGGCTTGGCAGTTCGGGCTGGATGTTCCCATGAGGCACAGGGTCAAGACTGATTTGCATATGGCCAGGTCTAAACTGGGGTGGCATGGTGAGCAAAAGAATGATGGATTTAACCCAGATCTCTTGACTGGGGGTGAATGTTTTGATTTGTTCTGCATTCCGTCCATCAATTGTGTGTCTTTTGCTTTCTCGCCCTAAGTGCGCCAGGTGTGCCCAGACGTGGGTCCTGGGCTCACTGTGCCACTGGAATCAAGCTATCCTGGCTGAAGAGGGTGAAACCCGAAACCGGTCCTAGGATGCTTGTTTCTGGTCCAGGGAGGACCTGGCTTGGCAGTTCGGGCTGGACTGTTCCCATGAGGCACAGGGTCAAGACTGATTTGCATATGGCCAGGTCTAAACTGGGGTGGCATGGTGAGCAAAAGAATGATGGATTTAACCCAGATCTCTTGACTGGGGGTGAATGTTTTGATTTGTTCTGCATTCCGTCCATCAATTGTGTGTCTTTTGCTTTCTCGCCCTAAGTGCGCCAGGTATGCCCAGACGTGGGTCCTGGGCTCACTGTGCCACTGGAATCAAGCTATCCTGGCTGAAGAGGGTGAAACCCCGAAACCGGTCCTAGGATGCTTGTTTCTGGTCCAGGGAGGACCTGGCTTGGCAGTTCGGGCTGGACTGTTCCCATGAGGCACAGGGTCAAGACTGATTTGCATATGGCCAGGTCTAAACTGGGGTGGCATGGTGAGCAAAAGAATGATGGATTTAACCCAGATCTCTTGACTGGGGGTGAATGTTTTGATTTGTTCTGCATTCCGTCCATCAATTGTGTGTCTTTTGCTTTCTCGCCCTAAGTGCGCCAGGTATGCCCAGACGTGGGTCCTGGGCTCACTGTGCCACTGGAATCAAGCTATCCTGGCTGAAGAGGGGTGAAACCCCGAAACCGGTCCTAGGATGCTTGTTTCTGGTCCAGGGAGGACCTGGCTTGGCAGTTCGGGCTGGACTGTTCCCATGAGGCACAGGGTCAAGACTGATTTGCATATGGCCAGGTCTAAACTGGGGTGGCATGGTGAGCAAAAGAATGATGGATTTAACCCAGATCTCTTGACTGGGGGTGAATGTTTTGATTTGTTCTGCATTCCGTCCATCAATTGTGTGTCTTTTGATTCGCTTCCCCATAGGCATATACAGATATCACAAAATGGAAAAGAGTACCTGCTGGACAAAAGTCACGAGGGGTGGCCCAGCCCGGCCTCCTTCGGGTGTGGACGGGCCCGCCATTGGCCCGGGCTTAGCCCGCGCGCGTCCCGCGCCGCGGGCCGACAACGTCCTTTTCAGCGCGTTCTCCAAGCGCTAGGGACTCTGGGGGATGTAGGCCCACAATGAGGGTCCGGGTCCCAGGCTGCAAGTGCCCCTCCGACCTCGTATGCACCTTCGGTGAAGTCCTGCCCAGCACCGCAGTAGAAGGAAACGGCTACAGGTGCCGCGGGCCGACAACGTCCTTTTCAGCGCGTTCTCCAATCGCTAGGGACTCTGGGGGATGTAGGCCCACAATGAGGGTCCGGGTCCCAGGCTGCAAGCGCCCCTCCGACCTCGTATGCACCTTCGGTGAAGTCCTGCCCAGCACCGCAGTAGAAGGAAACGGCTACAGGTGCCGCGGGCCGACAACGTCCTTTTCAGCGCGTTCTCCAAGCGCTAGGGACTCTGGGGGATGTAGACCCACAATGAGGGTCCGGGTCCCAGGCTGCAAGCGCCCCTCCGACCTCGTATGCACCTTCAGTGAAGTCCTGCCCAGCACCGCAGTAGAAGGAAACGCAGAAGTCAAATCTCTTTTAAAAAGACCTTTGGCTGACCCTGAAGGAATCAGCAACTTCCGACCTGTCTGGCTTCTACTCTTTCCTGCCATAGTCATGGAGAAAGCCATCAACATACATCTCTCCTATCATCTAGAGCATCACCATCTCCTGGACTGCACTTAGTCAGAATTCCACATTAATCACAGCACTGAAACTGCCCTCATCGCAGCCACAAACAATATCTGGACCATCATTGATAGGAAGAGACCTCAGCACTCATCCTACTCAACCTCCCTGCAGCTTTCAACGCCATCTCCTACGGCATCCTCGTCTCAAGACTGCACCACACCGGAATCCAAGGATCTGCCCTGAGATAGATAGCCTCTTTCCTCCCCAACTGAACTCAATGAGTCAGACTCCCGCTGTAAACTTCTGAACCCAAGAACCTCATCTGCTGTGTCTCACAAGGATCATCTCTCAGCCCTACCCTCTTCAACATATACATGCTATCGCTCACCCATATCACCAGATCTCACAGAATGAACATGTCTCATACGCAGATGACACACAGCTCATCCTTTCGCTCATGAACAATGCCACCAGGGCCAACTTCACCACTTGCATGTCCAGCATGGGAACTGGATGAAACAGAACTGCCTAAAGTTCAACACTGACTAAACGAAAGTCCTGATCTTTTGGAACAATGCTCTCTGTGGGACTCCTTCTGGTGGCCAGCTGAACTGGGCCCCACGCCTCCCTTGCCGACCACGCCAGAAACCTTGGACTCATACTAGACAACAAACTTAAGATGACCCAACAGGTGAACCCCATAACCTCTTCATGCTTCCACCTCTTAGGTATGCTCTGCAAGATCTTCAAATGGCTTCCCCAAAACACCAGAAGCACCATCACTCAAGCCCTCATCACCAGCAGACTTGACAATGGCAACGTACTCTATGCCGGTATCCCGACCCACCTCAAACAGAGATTTCTGACCACCGAGAATGCTGCCACCAGACTAGTCCGCAACATCCCCGGCAGCACCCACAACACACCTCACCACAGATATTTACACTGGCTTCTTATTCAGAAATGCTGCCAATTGCCAATTCAAGCTGCTCATCCATGATTACAAAGCTCTCCAAAACACCGGACCGGCTTACCTCAACCACCACTTACACTTCCACCATCTAACTTCATATGTGAAAGGCAGTATATGTGAGTGTTGGGGTATATAAATGACTATACGTGAGAGTGAGTGATTGTGAGAGTGGCTGTATGGATGAGTGTCTGCTTGTATGAGTGATTGTATAAGAGAGTAAGTATGTGTTAGTATTTGTATAAATAAGTGAGGTGGTCTGTGTATAACTGTATAGGAGAGTAAATTGGTGTGATTGATTCTTTGCATGACTGAGGAGGAGTGTGAGTAAGTCTATGGATGAGTGGCGGTGTGTGAGTTACTGTATGGGTGAATGAGTGGATGTGTGTGTAGACCTAAGAATCAGTGAGTGCGTATGTAGTAACTGGTATTGGTGTGTCTATGGTTTCGAAAATGGTAGTCTGTATTTTAGAGTGGGTGTATCAAAGGTTATGTTAGGGTGTGAGGAGGTGCATCAGATTATCACATGGATGATGTCATCAGTGATGTCATTTGAGATGTCATCAGTGATGTCATCAGTGATGTCACTGACCATGTCATGAGTGATGTAATATGTGACGTCATCAGCAGTGCATTTCCGGGCGCGAGTTATAGTTAGCTCTACTAACTATAACAGCCGAATTTCTCTGGTTTTGTATGACTGAAATGTCCAACTAACTATAACGTCCCTGAAACCTATGGTTTTTTCAGTGAATTTCTAAGGTTTTTAAATGCTAATTTCTAGCTATAACGTGCCTGAAACCTATGGTTTTCTCAGTGAATATATATATGTATATAACATGTGGTAGTTGAAGTGTAGGTGTGTGGATGAAGTATGGTGCTGGTTTTGGATGTGTGTTTGGGTGTGTGTTGTACTGTGGGTGTTGTTTTTGTTTTGGGTGAAGGGGTTGGCTTTATCAATGTAACAATTTTGTGTCCGTGTTTCTGTGCAGTTGGCGTTTTTGATGATGGGGGTGTATGTTTATGCGGAGTAGATGATTTTATTGTGTGTTTTGTTGACTGAGTATGTTTCTGAAGAGTAGTGGGAGTGTGTGATGATTTGTGTTTTTGAGTTTTTGGTGCTGGTTGAGGGTGAGGGTGGGGTTGTGGCAGCGGTAAAGGTTGAGTTTAGGTGAGGATGCGGTAGTAGTGAAGGTTGTGGGTGTGGTAGTGGTTAACGGTATGGTGGTTGTTAAGGTTATGGATCAGTGTGAGGTAGTGGGGTGTGTCAGTCTTATATTTTGGGTTTGGTTTGTTTGCCTTTAGTCTTATATTTGTAATCAGTGATGGATGCTTGTGTGTTTGTGAGGCTCTATGTGAAGTTGATGTAGAGGTGGAAGTTAGAGTCTCAGTAGATGTATGTTTGTGTGTTTTTTATAGCAGTGTCTGTGTGTGTTGCTTTGTGTTTATGTTTTTTGAAATGTTTGTGTGTGGGTGTGAATGTGTAGCTGTGGGCTGAAGTAGTGGTTGTTGGGTCAGAGGTGGTTTGTGGGAGTATGGTGGTTGGAGAGAGGTTGTTCAAAGAGCAAGGGTCTTGAGAGGAATGGTCAGATGAGTGTGGTGTGTGGGAGTGATGTCTGAGAAGGATAAGATGCAGCCCATGCCTCTCGGTATGGCACATGCTGCGTTGTGTATGCCATCCCCTTGCAAAAGAAGCCAGTCAAAGTTCACATAGGCTCAAAAAAGGATCCCAAATCTCATCAAAGACCTAAATTTGATCTTGAACCTCATACATTTGGCGTTTATACGTAGCCAACCTATAAATCTCAACTAGCCACTCTTGATGCTTGGGCACCGGTGCTGTATGCCAATGCTGCAGTATGCAAATCTTAGATACCATAAGGGCCGTCAACATCTATCTACGCCAATGGGAAGTCGTACTATCCAAAGGGACAAAGTCATGTAATGGGACCATTTTGTTTGACTCCTCACAAGAAATAAAACTAGTTGAGGGTAGTGTTTCCCATACATAATGCCACTATGTATCTAATAGAGGACATGACCAAATTATGTGATACAAATCACATGCAGTGTTTGAACACCTCCTGCATACTGCACCAGGAACCAGATGAGCTCTGTAGTTTGAAAGTAGACCAATATCAAATATGTAGGAGTTTGAAATAAGCAAACTTTAAGCGTGCTTCTCAGAGAATAACGATCGCTTGCTCAAAGATTTCCATCCAGTCACCCAGAGAGTAGTCCACTCCCAATCGCTCTTGTCAATAGGATTTGGCCACTAAGCAAATATCACATGAGTGTAATTATCAATTAGTACTTGCCAAATATTTGACACAGCACTCTTGGAAAAGCCTCACAGCCTGAAATAGTCAAGAATGAGCAAAGCCGAGAGATGAATTGGATCTCGCTCAAGCTTACCCCTGAAACAATGCCACACCTGCCAATACCTCCAGAGCTGTGACTGGGGAAGCGAGAATTCAGATTTTAATGTCTCAAAGGAACGAAACGAATCCCCATTGAGGAGGCTGTAGGAGAGTAGGATCTGCTTCACAGGGGTACCCCCACTTTTTGCTGATACTTCACTGGTTTTCGACATTAGTCTGGCTGGGGCCCTGCTATTCAGAACCCCAGCCTAGCTGTTTCCTCTTTAAAAGGGTCTCCATGTGCCTTAGGCACATCACTGATTGGGATCTGGAGTGCCCTTGTAAGTCCCTAGTATATGGTATACTATGTACCAAGGGCATAGGTACCTCAGAGGCCTGCCAGGGGCTGCAGCATGTATTATGCCACCCCTGGTAGGCCATCCAAACTGGCACCACAGGTCTGCTACTGCAGCCTGGGTAAGGTGGTGCATGCACCCCTTGCTGTGGTATAGGTTACCTATATCACTAAAAGCATACACACATATAAACCTATAAGTCACTCCTAAGGCAGGCCTTATCAATCCTAAAGGCAGAGTGCATGGTTCCTATGTGAGAGGGTGCCCCTGCATGAGCAGGGCCCCTCTGCAGCGTTCGGAGACCATCTCTGATGCTGTTTGTAGTGCAGCCTGACCATATACTCTTAAACGCATTATATCCTCGCGGTAAAATGCTAACTATGGAATGGCTGCACCTAAACATGTCGTGTTTGGTGTCAAACATCTTGGAATACTACCCCCCGCCAATCCTGGCGGCGGGGGTAGCATTCCACCCTTCTAGAGGGAAAGGCATGTTAACTCTGACGAGTCCGGTAACTTCTTTCCAGAGCCCTGGCATCACAAAATGGATGCTGCTGCCACAGACACGAGTCTGGCCTCCTGCTGCTGGGCGAAACTCCGGCAGGGGAGGCCTGGACAATAGGTTTCCTGTCCCAGGGAGGTGTGACCACCTCCCCAGACAGGACAATGTGTATTGGGGCTGGGCGGGTGCACTTTCGGGTGCTTTGAAGTCCTGCACTGGGGGCACATTTGGTGTCCCTGTGCATACCCCAGTTCAAACCGGATCAGGGGCTTGCAGCCCCTGCTTTGGCGTGAACTGGACAAAGGGAAAGGGGTGTAGCCACCCCTCTGCCCTGACCCACCCATAGGTGGGGCCGCAGAGTAGTCCATCCCCTATTTTTGGAATAAAGGTAGGAACCCAGTCCTTAGGACTTTAGATTATACCTGGACGAAACTCTGAAACAGAATCCTGGACCTTCGACGCTCTACTCACGATTAGAGGACTGAAGAATCTCCCTTGGGGTCAAGGAGTGACTCCCCTGCTTGGCAGGCACCAAAGAAGCATCTGTCCGGTTCGCATTACTGAAGCTCCCGTCGGACGCCGAAGTCATCGCATCACCAGAGGTGGATTCTCAGACTTCCCCGAGGCTACCCTGAGTCCCCAGCAAAGCTGAGGCCCGTGGCTATCGTGGGTGACTTGAGACCGTGACCCCTGGACACCGAGCACACTTGCAAGTGCACCATCTTCTGGGTCTCTCAAGAAGTCGTGCTTTGGGCTCCGAGTAGCCCTAGCCTCCAGCACCACCTGCACCGAAGATCACTGGCCCCCACTCCACGAGTGTCCTGTAAGCCAGCTCCACGTGCGGCGTCACGAGGCTCCTTCGCGGTCGCTAGCCCGTTGGCTAGTAGCCCTTACCGAAGGCCAATCTTTTCTTTACTTGGCAGTCTGGTTGCTCCAGGCCTGCCCTCACTTACCCTTGCTGGGTGAGTTCCCCAGACCTTGCTGGTCTGCATCATCGACGATCTACATCTTACTCGAGACTTGCCGTTGCCAAGGCCTGTTGGGTCCAATCTGGTCGCCGACACCTCTGCACTCGACAGACATTGAGCAACAGCCCGAATCCTGCTCCTGGTCGCCGACAACGCCTCCCGGACCTCGTGGCTGAAGAGTCAAGACGACCGTCAACGAACTTGAAGCACTCGACATCGGTGGGCATCTGTCCATCGCCCTCCTGGTCACTGGCTAGTGACCCAGACTCTGTCCCCTCTGCTTTCAGGTTCTTCAGAACTCCGATCCACTCTTGGATCCACCCGGACACTTTTCTCCTGGTCGCCAGCAGCACTTTGCAGCAGATCGCCATAAGAAACGACGACGAAACCCGACCCCGAAAGGCACCTATGCACCCGGCTTCCTGGGTGAGGTAACACGAGTACTCCGGTGCTCCCGTGGGTAGAGACTCTTCAAAGTCCTAGATCTCAAAGGGTTTTGTCCTAGTCCTCTTTAAAGTGTCCCTTTCCTCTATTTTCCCGATCCCGACTTTCTCCATAGAAGTTAACGGCGTATCGCGGTTGTGTACATACACTGCACGCGTCTCCCGTGGGTCCCCTGTGTCACTACCTTGGGTGGTTCCTTGTGGTCCAAGCACTTCTAGAGGCTCTAGGCCTAGTGTCTAGTTCAGTCGTGGTTCGCATACCACTTTATTGGTATATGGTTTGGTACGCCCCTAGGGCCCAAACGTGTATTTGTGCTATTACTGTGATTTAAGATCTTATAACCTATGTACTTGAACTCTAGCCTCATAAAGAGACTAGAGGGGTGTGTTTAGTAATAAATACATATATTTTGAATATATACCTGGTGTGGTGCTCTTTCATTTGGTCACTCAAGAGATTATAGACTGGTAAAACAAGCTGCTTTACATTCCTTCAAGACTTAGCCTGAAGGCTGCTCTCCACAGCTACCACTAGGATAGCTTTCAATAAGGTTGTCTTTAACCTACCTACCATAAGAGTCGATTTGGACTGGTGCAAGGTGCCCACTATAATTAGTGGACAGCATATGCCAGGCCAACTTCTCACAGAGGCCTCCAATTGTTTTAATTCCCCACTCCTCCTTAAAAGCCCATCTGATCGGCTACTGATCCACACAGTGATTCCCTCATTGTACCAAAGTGATGCACACAGAGCCCTTAAGGTCGGAGGACAAAGCAGGGCTGTTAAGGCACGGGTATTGTACAAGATACCTAAACACATTGGCATCTGGACAATATTCCACTCCCATGACACCTGTTGGACCTGATGCTTGTTAGGTAGCTTTTCCCTGAACTTTTTCACTTTTTCCACCTGGTTTTGCAGATTCTCTTATGTGGCCTCCGGGCTCTGGGCACTTTCTCACTGTAAATACTGTGCACAAGTTTGTGCGCCTTTCCTACCCGTTTTGGGAAGTGGCACTGATCCAATGTTCTGAAACATGGGCCCAATCTGTCATTGCAGACTGGTGGGTGCCCACTGGCATCTATAGTGAGTAAACTCATGAGTAGCAGGCCTCTGTAAGTATGCACCCGCACCTTTGGTGCTCTTGATTGCTTGTGCTATCGGCCAATGCACATGTATTAGTTAAACCCGTGTCCAGTCTGCTGTGCAGACTCAGGCAGGCACACTTGCACACCTGGTGCTGGGGACTAAGGGGCAGATGTACGACTGTTTTTTGTGGTCGCAAACGGCAATTCGGCCCCATGCACAAACCATATTTTGTGAGTCGCTAACCTATTAGCGACTCGCAAAATATAGTTTGCGACTGGGTATTTGGAAGGGGCGTGCCAAGGGCGTCCCTTCCTAATAGCGAGTCTAACACCAATGTATGATTGTTTTGCGACCGCTTATGCGGTCGCAAAACAATTGCAGTTTACCACCTACTTCAAATAGGTGGTAAACCACTCACAAATGGGAAGGGGTCCCCCAGGGGACCCCTTCCCCTTTGTGAATGGGTGCAAAAATATTTTTTAAGAGCAGGCAGTGGTCCCAAGGACCACTGCCTGCCCTCAAAAAATGAAACTGAAAAGTTTCATTTTTCTTTTTTAAATGCATCCCGTTTTCCTTGAATTTTGAAAAAGCAGGCGTAGACATGGTGATCTGCTGACCCCAGCAGCCCACCATCCTTGTGAGTACTTGCCATTCCCAATGGGGTCGCAAATTGCTCTTGCCTCATGAATATTGATGAGGCATGCAATTTGCGACCCCACTGGAATCGCAAACAGTGTCTGAGACACTGTTGTACATTCAGTTCAGCGAGTCGCAAATTGTGAGTCGCAATTCTGCGCAATTTGCGACTCGCTTAACTGAATGGTCGTACATCTGGCCCTATGTGTCCAACCTAACAACGCAGGTCTTCGCGTGCAATAGAGCACATGCACCCAGGTACTGAGGAATACCTATGTGTGTTTTCACTACCAATAAGGCCTGCTTTTCTCATAGGTTAACATGGGGAGGTAGTTAACATTACTTTGGGCTGCAATAGTGGATTGCAGTGGAGCAGCCTCATGATGTTTCCTATCAATGGATTCACCATGCCAAAACCTTTCCATTGGTAATGGGGGTTTAGGCATAACTCGCTTAGAAATGTCACTTATAGAATATGGACATTTCTATGCTCTAAGAGTCTGTGAGTGAGGTGTAACGCTCCAGTGGACACCAGGGTCAGGGGAGCACATTTGTGCATTCCCCATGGGCATCCCACAAGAACGGCAGACCTCTGCTATTTGAAGGGCAAATGGGATAGATTGAAGAGAGAGTTTTGACACTTAGCCTCTAAGGGCTGGATCATGACCCACTAAAGATCTGCATTCCATGGCCCCCTGGCAGACAGGCCTAAAATTTAGGGGAGACACCTGTCGTTCAAATGGAAACCCCTTAAGCCACCAATAACTTCAAAGGCACACAATAGTATAACTACGGCTGCAATCTTTCAGGAAAGAGTAAGATACGCTTGTGGGGATGTGGGGCCGGAGAACCCGGACTGCGTGGTGCACATTGCCAGAGGACTCTGTTGTGCATATGGAGGATAACTGTTCAAATAGTTGGTGGCCTGGACAAAGGCCCTGCTGAAGTATGGCACCCTGAAGTGTGCTCTCCAAGGGCCTGACCGCTAGCCTCCTATTCTCCTGGGGGTCTCAGTGACATTAAAGATCTCCTGCGAGGGACCTACACCATAAACCTGAGACATCTGGTGAGTGGTGCCCTCTCATGTGCCCAAATCGGCTACTGAATCCCAACTGGTAGCGTGGTGTGAATGTGGAACTAAGACTTGTGTCTGGAGACTGGATTGTCTAGTGCAGTGCCCCAGAAATCTTGCCCACATCTATGGCATGTGGTTCTTGTAATGCGGGGACCCTGACGCTCATAAGCATCTAGTTGGTGGTGTGCGGATTCACCGGTTGCGGGACCTTGCGTGGCCCAATTCGTCAATCGTGCCTCATCTTTCTCATGTGACACGTTGACTGCATGCTCATTGCGTGCGGTGTCGATTCGCTGGGTGCGCCTCTCAAAGGGGGGTGTACCCATAGTAGTGCCTCATTTTACCTCTGCTGAACTTGCTCTCTGTGTGTGTGGCCGGACTGGTCTGGTGCAACCTGTATCATTGTGCACCGGACGCTATGCCTCATTTCCAGGAAGGTACAAAATTGCAACTCTTTGCTGTGTGTGTGACCAGAATTGCCTGGTGCAACACATCTCAATGTGCACCAGTCATTTGCCCCATATCCAGGGAGGTGCAGAATTTGCAACTCATCATGTTTGAAATTGGAAGTGCCTGGTGCAACTCATACCAACACACACCAGACGCTGTGCCTGGATTGCATGGGCACAACCAGGATCATTGTTTAGCAATTGGGATACCTCCTCCTATTGAAAGGCTCCCCTGTGTTACTCCTCGTTCATTGTTTTTCCCTTTTGACCCTCATTGCGGCAGACCAACTGCCCTCTCTACACCTGGACCCGCTCAAAGACATGTTGGCGCCAGGTAGTAGTGAGAGAGAGATTGACTGAGTTGACTCTAATTGTCCTGCTGGGTACCAGTGGCACCGCATTAGGGTGCTGAGTGTGTATATCTGTAAGAGTGTTCTGTACAGACTGGCTGATACCTGCTGCACCGCATATCGGTGCAGAGTGAGTGTGAGTGAGTGTGAGTGATCGTGCAGGGATCACCTGTGTTTCACGACACTGGCCGGCGGAGCCACTTCATACGTTGATTTCATGCCAAAATCACAGTCCATTTGACATTGAGTTTACCCGCATGGCTCCAGCCCGCGGTGCTGCTAAAGAGTGCTCTACTTTCGTGTATGTACATATTGTTGATATCATGCATCGCATAAGCGTACTGTCTCTCAACTGTGGGGGGGGCTTGGATTAGGAATTGTCCACAGTGTGCATACTATTGATATCATAACAATACGAATGGTCTAGTACTGCTAGTAATGTTTCCAAATGTGTTTTATGCCCAAAAAGTATATGATGTTCATGTTATAATTACTGAATATGTGTGTTGAATATAAATGTTTTTACATGAAGTTTCTTTTGTGATGCTCGGTGTATTTATTGCGAGTGACTGCTGTGCCTTTGCTTTACACATTGCCTCTGATATAAGCCTGACTTCTCAGTGCCAAGCTACCCAAAGGTGAGCATGGGTTGTACAGTGAGTGTGATCACATGCCCTTGACGAGAGCTGTAAGTCTTGCATGGCTGGGGGCATCCCTTCAGCTTACCAGACACCGCTGGTTCCAACAACAACCAATGGGTTTAATAAGTAATAGGAAGCAACAGACAGCTAGTTGCGATAAAAGTAGAGTTAAATAGTAAAGACACATATCAATCAATCAATCATCAATCAGGGATTTGTGAAGCGCACTACTCACACGTGAGGGTCTCAAGGCGCTGGGGGTATCGGGCAGCTCTGAATGCTTGCAGCGTGGGGGTTCGTCTGATGCTGAGGGGAGTTCGTTCCAGGTCTTGGCTGTGATGTAGGAGAAGGCTGTTCCTCCCGTTCTGGCTCTCCGGATGCGAGGGATTTCGGCCAGGGAGAGGTCGGCGGAGCTGAGGTTTCTCTTGGGGGCGTGGAAGGAGATTCTTTCGTTGAGGTATTGGGGTCCGGTGTTGCAGAGGGATTTGTAGGCATGTGTGAGCAGCTTGAAGGTCACTCTCTTTTTGATGGGGAGCCAGTGGAGGTCTCATAGGTGCGGGGTGATGTGGCCTCGTCTTGGGATGCTGAGGACGAGTCTGGCTGCGGCATTTTGGACAGTTTGGAGGTTGTTGAGTAGAGATTTGTTGATTTCAGCGTAGAGGGCGTTCCCGTATTCCAGTCTGCTGGTTATGAGTGCGTGGGTGACAGTCTACCTGGGTTTGGGGGATCTACTTAACGGTCTTGCGGAGTGTGTAGAGGGTGTTGAAGCAAGTGGAATGTACGGCGTTGATCTGTCGGATCATGGTGAGGGAGGAGTTGAGTAGTTGAGTATGATGCCAAGGTTGCAGGCGTGGTCCGAGGGTGTGAGAGGGTTGCCGAGGGCGGGGGGCCACCAGGTGTTGTCCCATACGGAGGGGTGGATCCGAGGATGAGGACTTCTGTCTTCTCCGAGTTGAGCTTCAGGCAGCTGCTGCTCATCCAGGATGCGACATCCTTCATTCCTTCCTGCGTCTGGTGATGTCGGGTTCCTTGGTGAGGGAGTGGATGAGCTGAGTGTCGTGGGCGTAGATACTATGCTGAGTCCGTGTTTTCTGATGATGGTTGCAAGAGGGGCCATGTAGATGTTGAAGAGCATGGAGGATCCTTGGGGTACTCCGCATCTGATCTCTGTGGGTTCGGAGAGGAAGGGCGGGAGTCTGATTCTTTGAGTTCGGCCGGCGAGGAAGGAGCGGATCCAGTCTAGGGCCGTTCCCTGTATGCCGGCGTTGTGGAGTCTGGTGGCTCGTGTATGGTGGGAGGCGGTGTTGAAGGCTGCTGAGAGGTCCAGTAGAATGAGTGCTGCCATGTGGCCTTGGTCGAGGAGAGTGCGGATGTCGTCAGCGGCAGCTAGTAGGGCAGTCTCTGTGCTGTGGTTGCTGCGGAATCCGGATTGAGAAGTGTCGAAGATCGAGTTGGATTCTGTGAAGTTCGTGAGCTGGTTGTTGACGATGTTCTCAGTGACTTTGGCAGCGAAGGGGAGAAGGGAGATGGGCCTGTAGTTCTTGAGGTCTGTCGGGTCTGCGGAGGGCTTCTTGAGGAGGGGTTTGACTTCTGCGCATTCTAGTCGTCGGGGAAGTGCCTGTTTCGAGGGAGCAGTTGATTGTACGTCGTAGTTCAGGTGCTATGGCGGAGGTGGCTCTGTGGAAGATGTGCGGCGGGCAGGGGTCGATGGGGGCTCCTGAGTGTATGCTCGTCAGGTCTTTGCGGTGCCTTCTGTGGTGACAGGGGTCCAGGCGGTGAGGGTCGGCTGTATGGTGTTGCTGGTGGCTGGTGTTGTGTCGGTGCCTTGGTTCTGTTCATCGAAGTTATCATAGAGAGTCCTGATCATGTGATGGAAGAAGGAGCCGAGTTTGTTGCAGAGGTCCTGGGAGGGAGGGACATCTGAGGTTTTGCAGGGGGGTTTGGTGAATTCTTGTATGAAGCTGAAGAGTTCCTTAGAGTTGCGGGTGTTGGAGAGGATTCTGCCCTAGAAGAAGTTCCTCTTTGTGGACCTGATGAGTTGGTGGTGTTCTTTCATGGCAGTCTTATAGGCAGTGCGTGCTTCCGAGGTTTTGCTGTTCCTCCATGCTTCCTCGAGTCGTCAGCACGTGCGCTTGGATTCTCGAAGGTCTGTGGTAAACCAGGTGGCTTTCATGGTGCATTGTCTGTCAGAGTTCTGGAGGGGGGTGAGTTTTTTTGCGCAGTCGGTCAGCCATCAGCGGAGTTCGTTGGCTGCAGAGTTGGTGTCGGTCGTGGTGGGTGGAGGAGTGCGGCTGAGGGCGGAGTTGAGGTGCTCTTCGGTGATCTTGCTCCAGTTTCTGTGTGGGTGGCGTGGTGTAGGTTTGTGTGCCGTGGATTTCGAGAAGAAGAAGTGGACTCAGTGGTGGTCTGTCCAGAGGGATTGCATGGTGTGGCTGAAGCGAATGCTGTTTCCTCCTGCGAAGATGGGGTCGAGGGTGTGTCCTGCCTTGTGGGTGGGGACAGTGATGAGATGCTTAAGTCCGATGTTGGCAAGGTTGTCCAGGAGGGCGGTGGAATTGGGGTCGCTGAGGTTGTTGAGGTGGAAATTCAGGTCTCCGAGCAGTGCGTAGTCCGTGGAGGTGAGGACGTGGGGCGCGATCAGGTCTGCGATGGTAGTGGCAAATGGGATGCGAGGCCCGGGAGGCCTGTAGGCAAGAGTTCCGCGTAGAGTCGTTCTGGGGTTGATCTGAATCTGGAAGTGGAGGTGTTCCATGGGGGGGGCGAGAATTCGTTCGAGCTGGCGGTTTTGAGTCAGAGGGAATTTTTGTGTTCGATGGCGAGTCCGTCTCCAGGGTGGTTGGGGTGGTCTTTCCACTGCATCTTGTACCCGTCGGGGATGGCGGTTGCGATGTTGGGTGCGGAACTGGCGTTGGACTAGGTCTCTGTGAGAAAGGTGACGTTGGGCGAGAGGGTGTTGAGGAGTGCACAGATTTCTACTGCGTGTCTGTGTAGGGAGCGTACGTTGAGGAGGATGCCGCTCAGGGGTTTGGGCTCGCAGGAGTCTGGTGAGTTGGCAGTAGCTGTAGGGGCCTGGAGATGAGTGAAGGTGCGGCGGCAGTGTCTGCAGTGTCGGCAGGAGAACTGGCCATGGGTGGTGTTTGGCGTCGACAGCTGGCAGTTGTTGTTTCTTCCAGGGCTGAGTGCGTGGAGGGTTTCTGAGTCCTAGCGGTGGGGAGGTCAGAGGACCAGGGTCCCTGGCGCTGGTCACGGTCAAGTCGCAGACGGGCACAGACGTGCTTGCCTTTGTTCGCCTTTGTCGTGTAGCGGCGCGGCCGCACAAAAGCCACCATGATGTAGGGGTCGGGGGAGGGAGAGCAGCTGGGAGGCAGGAGCGGGAACCGGCAGGGGGGAGGGGCCGCGGGGGCAGCAGCAGCATCGGGAAAGGGAGCAAAAGCGGCAGCAGTGAAAAATGGGCAGTTAAGGCACAAATGAGACAAAAAGGCACAAAAGGCAGCAAGGCACAAGGGACAGAGGCACAAAAAGATAACAAGGTGCAAGAGATAAAGAGACACAAACTGTACAGACAGACAGACAAAGAGGGCACAGAGACAAAAGCAGGGAAAAACAAACTGAGGGGCTGGCAGGGCGGACCAGCAGAAGAGCTAGGCCCTCCCACTGGACCACCAGGGATGAGGCACAGGCAGGAGCCTGCGGGTGGAGGAGGGCCGTGAACACCTTACCTAGAGGCCAGAAGGTGCAGGGGGCAGAGGTGCAACAACGGAGCTGTGCGAGGGGAGAGCAGTTTCCCTGACCAGGAGGTCAGAGGTCCTGCTCACCCTGTCGCGCAGCAGCCGCCATTAAGTAGGGATCGGGGGAGGGAGAGCAGCTGGGAGGCGGGAGCAGGAACAGGCGGGGGAGGGGCCGCAGGGGCAGCAGCAGCGTGATAGGGAGCAAAAGCAGCAGCAGTGAAAAAACAGGCAGTTAAGGCACAAGAGAGACAAAAAGGCACAAAAGGCAGCAAGGCACAAGGGACAGAGGCACAAAAAGACGCAGGCACAAGAGAGAGAAACAAAAATATAACAAGGTGCAAGAGACAAAGAGGCACAAACTGTACAGGCAGACAGACAAACAGGGCACAGAAATACAAAAGCAGGGAAAAACAAACAGAGGGTCTGGCAGAGCGGACCAGCAGAAGAGCAAGGCTCTCCCACTGGACCACCAGGGTGAAGGCGCAGGCAGAAGCCTGCTTGTGGAGGAGGGCCTCGAACACCTTACCTGGAGGCCAGAAGGTACAGGGTGCAGGGGCGCAAAGACGGAGCTGCGCGAGGGGAGAGCAGTTTCCCTGACCAGGAGGGAGCCGAAGACCACTCCATCTGGAATCTGCATGCAAACTTGAAGATTTAAGTCGTGGTTTTTTGCCTGCCCAGGCAAAACTCATTATGATCTGATTTATAGTGTGACTGGTACATGCAGGAATAATCAAGGGCAACATACCAAAAACATAGTTGAAAATTAAGCATCTAAACCCTCCCCCAATAAGAGACCTGTAAGGCAGACCATCTTGCAAAGTCCTGTTCCATCCTATTCAAAAAATGGCTGAATATTATCAGCCACCATATTGAGCAATCCTCTATTTATCAGCAAACCCAGATACTTGAAACCCGAGGTTCTTCCATGTGAAGTCAAAATCCTCTTGTGGAGTTCTCTGACCCCTACACATAAGTGATAATGCCTCACACTTAGACCAATTTATCTTATACCCAGAAAAGACTGAAAAAGCCTTGATTAGAGTCATGAGTTGGGAAACAGAAGAGTCTGGCTCACTCAGCCACTAAAATATAATTTGCGTATAATAAGATCTTGCAAGCACCTACATGCGTTTCCACTCCCCGAACAAGGGGAGACTGGCAAATTGCTACTCCAATGGCTCGAGTGCTAAATGAAACAACAAAGGCAACAGCGGGCAACCCTGCCACGTGCCTTGCGAGATGCTTCTCAACACATCCAGAGCAGGGGCAGGAGCAGAGGTGCCTGGGGCAAAGTAGACCCCTGCCTTTTTAGGGTCTAGGTGTCAAGGAACATTTGGGGGAACAGTAGGGAGGGTGCTGATGTTACTGGGGGTGGTAGACAAAGTTAGAACAGTCCCAGAGGACCTGTGGTCCACCACCACTTGGGGCTGGCCTGCGTTGGAAGCCTCTGAATCTGAAGAAGTTATGGCCTCCTCTCCAGCCCCATCACTTTCCATGCCGCTGGGATCCTCAGTTTTGTTGTAACTAGATTTCGACTCCCAGCAGGCTTCCAGTTCCCTCCTTCTTGCCCAACGTCTCCTTCATCAGCTTTGGAAGAAGCTTCTAAAAACATAATAAAATTCCACGTTCAAGAGCTTATCTTAAAGCCTTTGCAAATGCATGTCAAGTACAATTATTATAAAATATTACATTATTATAAGTAAAAGCCCTGCATAACTCAGTAAGTCAAATGTGTTTTCCAAAATCCACATTATCTCCTTTTTACCATTCTGGATGTATAAATTGAGTAATATGATTTAAAGTGCAAGCCTCATAAGACAGTTGACATGTAAGAGTTACCTTATGAAATCATCTAATTGTATTATGGGCCGCTAAATAATGTAAATGTTTCCTGTAACTGACATATGCACAAATATTTCCATCACCCCTCCTATACCAGTTATTACTGCATGTTATACAGCACCATGCCTGAGTAACACCTTTATACCTATGTTCAAATAATGTTGTAGTCTATAATTTATGTGTTTATCCTTAACTAACACATACCCTACAGAAATAGTAGACTTCACTTGAGTGACAATTTGTTGGAGCTGGTCCTTTCTGCAGGGTCACCCCCACCCCTCCTTGTTTCTGAAGCATATTTTTGTTGAAGTATAGGACTCTGTGCACTTTAACAATACAAACCAGTGCTAAAGTGCTTGCACTCTCTCCTTTAAAGCATGGTAAAAACTGGCTTAAACATAATTGTTAAATTCAATTTACTTTTAAGTCACTAGTAAAGTGTTACAACATGTACCCATGGCCTGTACATTAAATTCTGCTAGTGGACATGCAACATTTATTGTGACACCCACTTAAACTGCCCTTTAAAACCCGTTTGGGGGCCTTCCATTACCATTTAATAATGCCATTTCAATGTGGCTAAATTAAACATTTATTAAGCAGAAAACTCAGGGGGATATTCTCAAGAACGTGCGATAATCATCTCCCAAATAGGCTAACGCAATTTTTCATATCGCCGTCTATCGCGGGAAAATAACTCTGAGTTAACGTCGTATTCTCAACACGGTGGTAACATACGATAGTTTCCCGATAGCACGTCAAATGTCCGCGATAAAATTACCGGGACGGCGATAAAAATCTAAACCCGAACGTGAAAAAAGTTGCGATGGGCCCAACTGCGATAAAAAATTCAGCGATAAGCAGCGCCAGGCCTGCAAGTTCCACAAGTCAGGCGGGTAAAACCACTATAAAAGCGGCAACAAAAAACACAAACAAGACAAAAACAACTGCGAAGCACTATGGAGGTAGCCGGAGCAAGTACAGAGGACAACCAGAACCCCACAAGCCCCACGGAGGACCAGCCTGGGACCTCGGGGTCAGGGAAGGGCAAGGAGAAGAAGAAGAGGAACCCGCTTTTCAGTATGCAGGAAAACCAGATCTTCATCACGGAGGTGATAGAACACCACCACCAACTGTTCATCACCTCCACTGTGTCATTGGCAACTAAAACTACAATATGGCAGTCCATCTTGGCCAAGGTGAATGCAGTCGGAGTGAAGAGAAGGGAAGTGGACGACTGCAAGAAGCGCTGGACTGATGTGAAGCGCAAAACCAAGCTGAAACTCGCAGCCAACCTGAAAGCAGCAATGCAGACTGGAGGAGGAGTCCAGCGACACACCAGGAGCTGGATGAGATGGAGGAAATGGTGACCCAAGTCATCATTGGGGAGATGGTGGCAGGAGTTGGGGGACCGGACACTGCACAACATGACCTGAGCCAACAGCAACAGGGTGAGTAACGACCAGGGACTGGGGGGACGGGGGAGATGGGCACAATGGCGCACAATTAAGTATAGCATATCTGTGGACAAACCATGCCCAAGAGTCACAACTCCGACCAAGAGCCCAATTTACCCAAGTCTGCAATATCTCAGCACTGTATAAGCACAGAAGTGAAAAGCACACTGCCTGAAAGAGATAAGGGCCAGCCAAATCAGAGCTGAAGGGGCAACACACCCACAATGCAGCACACACACATAAGAATCAGAGCACCTCAACATTGACAACAATGTGGTACAAACTGCAACACTTTCACAACAGAACAGAGGACACAACTGCTGCCGCTTGTGTGTAGAAAATGGCCATTCGCATTTGGCATAGCAGGAAACTGTGGGCCTGATTCACAGAACTAACTTACGTCAAAAACGTAAAGTTAGTACTTTTTGGTATTCACAGAATACACTTACTCATTTTGGTATTCACAGAATGAACTTACTCATTTCGGTATTCACAGAAGTTAGTAGTCCTAACTTTAGGACTCCTAAATGCCTTCTGTGAATACCAAAAGTCTTAAAGTTAGGATTTTTCTCAGTTTAGGAGTAGTAAAGTTAGGAGTCCTAACTTTACTACTCCTAAACTGAGAAAAATCCTAACTTTAAGACTTTCGGTGTTCACAGAAGGCATTTAGGAGTCCTAAAGTTAGGAGTCCTAACTTTACTACTCCTAAACTGAGAAAAATCCTAACTTTAAGACTTTCGATATTCACAGAAGGCATTTAGAGTCCTAAAGTTAGGACTACTAACTTCTGTGAATACCGAAATGAGTAAGTTCATTCTGTGAATACCAAAATGAGTAAGTGTATTCTGTGAATACCAAAAAGTACTAACTTTACGTTTTTGACGTAAGTTAGTTCTGTGAATCAGGCCCGGAGAGATGATAATGTACAAGTACAACCTCACATCCCTGATGGTGTAGAAATGTCAACTGTCCCGCATCAAATAGGCATCTCCTCACAAACAGTCACAATGTACATTGTCATGCAGTCTGTTAGTAAACTTGTACAATGCGTGAACATACATGTGAACACAATGTCAATCTGCATCTCCCCTTCACATTGCAGAGGGAGAATCAATACCTCCTGCTGAGCAGACCCAACAACTCAGCACTGATGATGAAGAGGACCTCCCCAACATCGACACCGACGGCCTCCAACAGCTCATGGACAGCTTCGGCACCCCACCTCCAGGAGAAGGGCAGCCCAGCTGCATTGAGGAGACCCCACCCCCTGCACAGACCACACAGCAGGAAGCACCCACCACCACGGCTGTCTCCCAGGACCGCCACGACCAACACATGGCATTCCAACGCCGTGTGTTAGGGTGCCAGGAGCAGATGGCTGATCAGCTGCGGGTGGGGTTCGACCTCATGGCAGCCAAACTAGATGCCATACGTGGGTGTCTAAGTCCCATCAGGGACGACTTACAGCCCCTAACGGACACCCACTGTCCGCTCCATGCTCTCCAACAATCCATGGCTGACATCGCTGGAGTCATGACTCTGAGCCAAGAACAACTGTCTAGTCAGAGTGGCTCCAGCGGTGTCAACCGGGAGTTGGGACACATAAGGACAATGATGGAGAGCTTGGAGCGGATGCAGGCGGAAAGAATGTTTGCCACGGCTTCACACCAGCGAGATGTAGCTGTGATCTTCCTTGCCATGCAGATCCTCGTCATGGCATTGCCGCCACAAGGCCTGGCGCGGGTGAATGCTTCTGCTACTACTCCATCCACATCTCTGCCCCCTGAAGTGTCAGTGCCACACAGTGCATCAGACATTCCACCTCCGGCCCCTGATGTGGCAGTGCCACACAGTGATGCAGACTAAACACCACCACCCTCATGTGAGGCACCTGACACATCAGAGGACGAAGATGAAGATGAATCTGGCTTTGTGGTAAGAATGAAGTGGTAGCATTCATCTCCGCCATATGGCCTGTTTCAGCTTGGTTCTGCCCTCTGCATCATGCCCTGGAATAACACCTTCCACTGTCCCCCGATACACTCAGCGACACTCACCTTGGACCTCGACATGGACTGCCATATTTTATTTGGTTACCAATGACACAGCAATCACACTGCGGACTGACGTCTTCCTCTTCCGATGAACTTGTCAATCCCTAGAGGACTCTGGCTGGCCCTCCATGGGGCAACAATGTAAAGTGGGGTTTGCATGGCCCTGTACTGGTCCAGCTTCAACACTCCACTGAATGCGAATAAAACATTCTAATTCACACAGATGTGTCATGGCTATGATCAATCAAGTATGAAAGTATGGATGAATGTAGGGACAGTGATTCCACAAAAAGGTACTCCCTGGGTAATGCTATCAATGCGCATGTACGGCCATGACCCAGATAGGCAGTGAGACACACATAGTCATTCAAATCAACACTCATCACAGTTGAATACAAGTGAAGGTGCGTAGACTTTATTAGCATATGCGTGTCAGTACGGGCAAGATAAGTGCCACAACATGCAGACCAATGCAGCAGTATGTCAAAATGAGGAACGTTGCCAAGCGCCGCTGTCCACTCCGGGGGAGTGCCTCACCTTTCACAGGTGTGTGTTAACCCGCGTTGTTGTCCGCTCATGTATTCGGAGTCCAGGCGAATGCAGCCATGTCCACTGTTGTCGTGGGATATGTGACCAGATCTCCAAGATGCACCAAGGTGTTGGGACATGTGCAATGGGTTCCAATCTGTTGTGGCTGCAGGTAAGTAGTTACTCGTCCATGAAAGTGATTGCAGCTTCGTAGGCTATCATTTCCAACATGAGGTCGTTGTCGACTTCATCAAACAGGACGGCGAGGCAATCCATTAGCAGGTCCGGACAGATGTCCTTAGCACCTTAGCACTACAGCCCAATAGGGGATCGGTTCAATGTGGTCACTGCACAAGAGGAGTTGTGCAATCTCCCAGGTCCAGCTGCCAGCATGTGTGCCAAGTATCAAGGCATCCCATAAACGGGTATTACGGTGACACTTCTGGTTGTGGGCCAACCGGGGGCGCACACACATGTCAAAATCCAGTTCAGCTACCGTCCTGTTGGATAGGCAGACATCCATGGACCACTCGAATATGCACGATCGACAATGCAACACAGGCTGAACGCAGGTGACGTTGGCAAGGCGGAAGCTTAGCCGGTAACTGATCCGCAGCACTGCCAATGGCAGTGCCCCCAGTAAATGCAGCATACGTGCACGGTACAGTTCCACGTGACAGGGGTTGTGCATGTGTCCGGGATGTTCTGCCACTGCGTTAGTGGCTCTGGTTGAAGCTGCACTGTTCTGACCTGCGCCAGTTCTGTGGATGAAATGCCACAGCTCGGATCAATGAGTTGTTTTAGTGTGCAACGGTTGTACGCCTGGGATGGTGTGGGAGTAAGTGTGAAGGCCATTCCATGCAAGATAACTTCGAGCAAGGACTTCTGTGTGTGGGGTGTGTATACGTTGGTCTTTCGTCGGGCTGTGCGTAGTGTGGGAGTCGTCATCAGCTGCTATAGTATCTGTCAGGGGTGCCGGGCACATGCAATTCCGAGGTCGGAGGTGCAGATGTACTTCCGCCTGATAGTTCAGACAATGGAGCTTTCATCCCTAATGTTAGTTTGTCATCTGCTTGCATTCAGGAAATGTGATGTGGCTTGTTGGGGGTGGGGTGGGATGTGTGCGACTTTGGGATTCATGCTTGACATGTTTGACATGTCTTGCATGTGGCAAATGAGCGGCATCACTGTGCCTCACAGCTGCTCCTCCCTCCCCCGAGCCTATTTACTTGTGTGCGCTGTGCGGTTGCATCACTTGCACTCTTACGGCACACCATTGTCATGCCTGTCTGCGCATGTCCACAAGCCTGACAACGACACTGTGATGTTGGCCATTGAAGGTGGGCGGCCACGTGAGTGTAGGCCTATGGTAAGGATAGGGCGGACACAGATGTAGAGTTCATGTCTGGCTGAACTCGCGCTGCAATTAAGGCTAGGCATTTGGCTCATGCAGCGGCAATACAGATACACACAACACTTGGCATGTATGAGCCAAGTCCCCGAGCGGTCTTGCGCCCCTTCATTTCTCCGTTCGTGCGAGCCCGCCCTCCGGGTGCATGCTACATTGCAACATTGTCGATTGCGGGCCGGGTGGCGCCAACACTACAACAGAGACACACGCATTAGTTACTTCCTTGTCCAGGCCAGAACTGAACCACGCCCAGAGCCCCGGGCAAATCACACCCCTATGCTGGACTGGCGTATGCCAGCCCAGCCCACTCCACTTACGCTTACAGGGGGGGGGACAAAGCTACATGTCCAAGGTCTTACCCACTGCCTGACGTGACATGGTTGCGTCCGCTGTCCACAGCACAATGTAATGTGGTAGGGCCCGGGGCCATCATGCATGCATAATGACCACACGGACACACTTAGATAAATAGTAAAACTGGCTACGGGCACGTGCGCCCGGCCCCTTTTTATTACCAGGGTCACATGTCCAGTGACGCCTGTGCTGGATGGGTGTGGGGTGAGTGTAAGCCAGCCCTCAGGGAGTGGTTGGTGCTGGCAACAACTAGAACAGTGATCATCGGATCACACACACAAGACTCAATCATAAAGGGTCCTTGACTTGTGGTGCACTGAGGTAGGGGCACCAGCTCTGACATCACACACACAAGACTCAATCATAAAGGGTCCATGACTTGTGGTGCACTGAGGTAGGGGCACCAGCTCTGATATCACACACACAAGACTCAATCATAAAGGGTCCATGACTTGTGGTGCACTGAGGTAGGGGCACCAGCTCTGACATCACACACACAAGACTCAATCATAAAGGGCCCATGACTTGTGGTGCACTGAGTTAGTGGCACCTGAAGAGCTGAGCAGGGTATCAATCTGATGATGGCATCCAAGACAGGTGTGAGCAACTTTGATAGGCTGGCTGTAAGACTCCTCCGACTCTGGCAGTTGTTGGTTGGAGGTGGTCCTGGCTGTGGTGGCGGGTGTGCAGCCAGAGATGATGGCGTGTCCTTGCAGGTCAGGATTGGATTTGATATGTGTGAGCTCTGCTGACCGCAGAGTGGCCGGAGGCTGCGGTCAGCAAGGGCCCACAGCTACGTGTCGTTGACTTGAGCTGCACAGAGTTAGTGGCACCTGAAGCGCTCAGCGGGTGCGGAGCCTGCGATGATGCATCGTCCGGGCGGGCCGCACTGGAAGCAATGTCTGTTGCCTACTGGACTACGCCATCAATAAATCAAGACTCGATTTGCATTGGGGGACCTGCTGACCGCAGTGTAGGCCGAAGGCAGTAGTCAGCACACACTTAACTCCGCGGTGCTGTGCCGCTGGGTGCGCTGGGGGCCTGTATCGCGGAAGCCAGCGATCTGCTGAGGAGGCTGGCGGTCATGGCGGCGGACTCGTGGCAGGGTGAGGGGCGCCGCCCTGGCTGACGCGTTGGCCATCCCGGAAGTGAACCACGCCCAGAGCCCCGGCCTATTTATTCACACTCCTACGCTGGACTGGCGTGCGCCGGACAAGCCCACTCCGTTTACGCTTACAGGGGGGGACACAGCTACATGACCGAGGTCTTCCCCACTGCCTGAGGTAACATGGTTGCGTCCACTGTCCACAACACTACAAACACCAGCAGTATATGTCCACATGGACATGTCTGTGCTCTGCATACTGAAGTCTGTCCAGCACATCACCGCCACACTTGGCATTGTGTACATTCTTATTCATGGGTGACTTGCCTCCTTCACACAGACTTGGTTCCCACCTCTCCCCACTTTCTGCAATTGTGTGGCTGAGGGGCCATGCCGTTATCAGAAGGTCAGCTGTCTTGTTCTGCGCTGCCTTGGTGGTAGTCCAGAGGGTTGCGGGGGGGTTGTGGACCTCTTGGGTCTCCGAGCTGCATGATCAGTATCTCCATGACATGTGTTGGTCTTCAGATGTGGCTCTGGGCTGGGCTCCCTTTCATACTGCAGGTTGTCGTCCTGCTTAACACCAGTAAAAGGCAGGTGTTAAATCCCTGCTGCTAACGCGCCTTATCACCTGTTTTTGGATCGCATCGCAGATCTGGCTGGTCGTTGAGAATATCGCGAAGTGGTGTTTTCGTGTGTTTTTGCACGGGAACGCCTACTCTGCATATCATTAGCGTTAGTTGTCGCTCTCATCTGCGGCGATGTTTTTTGCAGAAGCTATCGCTGGAAAACTGGCGATATCGGCAGTTTGCACCAGCTTGGGAATTGGGCAATAAATCTATTGCCTCTTTTGCAGCTCTAAAGTGCTGATAAATCGGCGATGAGTCCTTGAGAATATGCCCCTCACTTTGTTAGACATATTCTTCACCCTAAAAGTAGAAACTTAACAGGGCATAAGGCAGTGTGCTGGGTATATAAAACGTGGAACATATACTTTTAAGTATAACATGTCCTGTTTTTGAAAAACTGCACACTTTTGGTGACCGCAGCCTGTGTTCAATGTCCGAGGCCATGCTCCTTTTTACACCTCTCTGCAACGCAACTCTGTGGCGCTTACTGGAGGTACCTGGTGGGCTAGTTGGCCACCAGGGACCCTCAGGATTCAAGGAGACCTAATCCCCCAACTTAAAACACCCAACAGGACGTGTTTTCACACATGTCACATTAGGCCCAGCCCCCTCCCTTCACCACTGTGCAAACACGCCCCGTGACGCGTTTTAAGTTGGGGGATTAAGTCCCCTTGAATCCTGAGGGTCCCTGGGGTCCAACTAGGCCACCAGGTACCTCCAGTAAGCGCCACACAGCTGCGTTGCAGAGAGGTGTAAAAAGGGGCATGGCCTCGGACCACCTCTCTGCAACGCAGCCCTGTGGCGCGTACTGGAGGTACCTGGTGAGCTAGATAGTCCCCAGGGACTCTCAGGATTCGAGGGGAACTAGTTCCCCACTTTAAAACGCGCCACGGGCGCGTTTGCACAGTGGTGCAGGGAGGGGGCGGGGCCTCCGGCGATTAGACGGTTCCTTTTTTTAAAAAAAATTGGGGGAGGGGGGCTGCGTGGCCCCCCTTCCCTTGGCCACTTTTGGCCCCGGGGACCCCATCCTCCTGGGCCTTGCACCCTTTTTTTTTTTAAACTATGCGGAGGGGTACCGCGTGGCCCCCCTCCAAAGGCCAATTATGGGCTCGGGGACCCCATCCCCCGAGGCCTGGCCATCCGTTTTATTTTATTTTAATTTTTCAGAGATGGGCAGCTTGGCCCCCCTCCTCAGGCCAATTATGGCCCCGGGGACCCCATCCCCCGGGGCCAGCCTGCCTTTTTAAAAACTTTTTTTTTTTTTAAAGGGGAGGGGGCCGCGTGGCCCCCCTCCCAGGCCACTCCTGGCCCCGGGGGCCCCATCCCCCGGGGCCTCGCCTCTCCGTTGGGGATTGTGGGGAGAGCCCCAATTCCCCCACGGTCCCGCCGGCTCCTCGCCTCCTGCGGGAGCCAGCATTGCTTTTCCACAAGGGGAGCTGCTGACATGCAGCTCCCCTTGTGGAAAAGCAATCTGCTTTGGATTTTGGAAGCGAGAGCAGGACACCTGCTCTCGCTTCCAAAATCCAAAGCAGAGTTTGCTATGACAGGGCGGGAGCCGCACGACTCCCGCCCTGCCATAGCAAACAGCAGTGTCCCGGGGTGGACACCGTGGGACACTGCAGGAGCCGACCCTGGGGTGTGGCGGTCCCCAGGGCCATGGAGGGCTCCAGGAGGGGGGCCGCGCGGCCCCCCTCCCAACCATTGCAAAGCCATGGGGAGGTGGTGGTCCCCGGGGCTCGGGGGTCCGTAACGGACCCCCGCATTTAAATCTTTAGTGCCCCGGGGAGGTGGTGGTCCCCGGGCGTGTGAGGGCTCGAGCCCCCCCACTCAGGTTATTTTATAAAAAATTACATCACTGATGACATCATCCACGTGAAAATCTGATGCAGCTCCTCACACCCTAATATAACCTTTGATACACCCACTGTAAAATTCAGACTAACATTTTCGAAACCATAGACACACCAATACCAGTTACTACATACGCACTCACTGAATCCTAGGTTTGGCGTTGCAGCGCGCGCAATGTAATTAGTTTTATTTATTTATTAAGTTACTGAACTCCATTCGGCCTTAATCCGGAGTTTACTACCCCCCACCCAGCCCCTCCCCTGCCCCACCGCTCTGCAGCACTCCCTCCAGGAGCCGCTACTGCCCCATCTCAGCTCATCGCCTGTGGACACGCCGCTTTAGAATCATCTTCTCTCTGTTTCTCGCTGACCAAAGTCTACTCCGTAATCCACACCTGTCTGCTAGCTAGCTGTGGGCAGGTTTGTCCGAGTGATGCTTTTTCAGCTCTTTGCCTGTGGACAGGCTCCTCTACCATCCTCCCCTTTATGCTTCACGCATGGGGACAGTCTGCCCCGGGATCCTCTCTTGTATGTGTCTAGTCTTTACACCAGGTGCTCCAGGTACCCCCTTCTCAGCACTTCACGCGTGGACAGGCTGATGCAGGATCATCTTATATCTGCTTGTCAGATAAGGACAGGCTGCCCCGGGATCCTCCTCTCTCTACTCCTCTGATAAGGACAGGCTGCCCCGGGATCCTCCTCGGATAAGGACCGGCTGCCCCCGGATCCACCTCGGATAAGGACAGGCTTCCCTGGGATCCTTCTCGGATAAGGACAGGCTGCCTCCGGATCCTCTCCTCTTAGGGTGACCTGGCGTCCCGGATTTGCTCGGACAGTCCCGGTTTTCCACCAGCTGTCCCGGCAGATTTCAGGAAATTAAGCTAATGTCCCTGTTTTTAGAGAGGGTCAGATAATAACGGTGGGATGTATCTTTTTATGTTTTACAAGGCAGGGATACTTAGCAGCTGTTATAACAAAGCAATTTAATTAACAGGCATGCTACTGGCTCTAAAAAGGCGTCTTATGTATGTTCTTATTGACTCTTTTGTAATTCTTTACTAAGGAGCGCTGTCATTCTGTGCACTGGGTTGAAATAAAATTGTAGTCCTTCTTCTATTTTTGGGAAATGTCCCGATTTTGGGCTTTACAATTCTGGTCACCCTATCTCCTCTGCTCTGCTCGTTGGTGGACATGCTGCCTAGCTGTGTCATTTCTGTCCCTCTCAGCCATGTCTATAAGGAGTCCACCGGTCGGCCCTCTCGGAAGTGTGCAGTCCCAGGGCTTGGCGCACACCCCGGGGAAGGGGATGTGAGCCTCAGCCATGCCTTGGACTGGGAGCATCGCCTTCCTCCTCCTGCAGCTGCTGCACAGTGCCCGCGGGCAGGGCTTCCCAGGTGAGTTTAATGCCCCACGCCTGGCACAGGTGCGCCAACAATAGTGGCTTACAGTCTTCTAGAGTCAGGGGCTGCTGCTGGCAATGTGGAGGAAATGCCTAACTCCAAACTCTACCCAAGAAAATATAGCGCCTGCGCACCGGGGGGGTGGAAATAAGCGTTGATGATACAGGAGGGAAAAGTGAGTTCTGGTACTAAAAGTTTAATGGGTTTTAGTTAAACTTGGCGCACAGAGAAATATGCACAACCCATAGCAGCTTTTTTGTTGACAATAACTCAGAGATCGGCATTAAACAACCGCCTCCTCTGCCCCCAGTTTGAGACGTTCCTCATTGCGCCTCTCGTGTGTGTGGTTCACGTTTGAGATTAGTGTGCAGCGCCACGGCACCTAGGGAGACAGCTTCAGAGCACTATAATGCGATAATACGGCAATTAGAGCAAAGACATTGTTACTAATGATTGTAAACGTGAGGACTGGTCCAATTACTTCAAGTCAGGGGAAACAGGACTACATCTCCCAGAATTCCTTGGGTAGTTAAATGTCTCTAATGCCAGGGGGGTCACCTGATAGTATTATATAGGGGGATTGGACCCCTCTACGCCTCCCGCAGCATTGTGCCTTTGCATGTCTTCCCCTGCTACTCCAAGGCGCTGGCTGCCCCCTGAAGACGTCTTCAAGGCCCTTTCCTGACAGGCAGCCTGACAGAGGGAGTAAAACCCACGGAGCGTGTGTGGGGTTCACCTTTGAACCCAGTGCACCTGCCAGGGCCCCTGTGCCACGAGGGTTTCCGCTCCCTGGCCTGTGTGCTGGCCTCACTCACTAGCACCGGTAGAGGCGGCCAAGAGCCAACAGTGGTCGCTTGTGTGCCTTCGCCGAGCCTGGCACCGGATGATGTGCAGGTGGGCTTTTTCCCAGTCCGAGGCGCTCTACGCGACGGGCACTGTTGCAGAATGAGACGTGGAATTATGGATGAAGGAATGAATTAACTCACATATGCAAAATACATCTATTCAGGAAGCGCACAGTCAACGGACACCAGAAATCCTGGCTGAATGCATTCCTACAGGATACCCAATTCTGCCTTTAGACGCGTGGTTGTATTGCCTGTTACTTGTATAGCTCGCAGTTGTAACTAGTGTGGCGTCGTAGCGCTCAAACGTGCCTCAGTGTCTACAGGTGGGCCCGATTTTTTTTATCCGGGCAACGCGTCCTTGTTGTAATATTTTCCCAGATGTATGTTGAAATGTTCATATATGCAAGGCATGGAGCATGCTTTAAATGCAAGCAAGTCAGTAAAAATGTGGGGCAACTTCCCACAACTTATTTCCAGAGTATAACAAAAACGAACCAGCATTAAAAGCGAACGTGGATATTGCGTTGCTAGGCTCATAATATGGAAGGCTTCGAGGCACTCGAGGCTGCCACCGAACCCCGAGCTACATACAGATGTCGGCGGCGACGAGCTCACACAGAACCCTCTCGGTTCCTTTCATGTTGCCGGGACCCCTTTCATGTGCCGACCCCAGCACGGCTTCGCCAGACACACCCCTCATGTGGGAGCTTTTTATAACTCACAGTTGTCCCTGCACCCGGACGCTTTAATGCAAGGAACGCTGCTCGTGACCCTGCTCTCTGTACATAAAGACGTACCCTCAAAAGGCGAGGGTGGGGGTGCGCCCCTCCCGGGATGCCGGGCGATCTTGGGCTTTCAGCTGCACTCGACAGAAGCTGCACTAATCCACTGAGTCTTTACTTCATTAAAGGGCACGTGCAGCCAGACGCCACTCCGGGTCTATAAGCGAGTGTCTCGGGCACTCTTTAAACAGCATTCATATGTTCTGCTACTTTACGTTCCATTGCGAAGTTTTTAAAACGCTAGGTTGCTTCACGGCGCTTCTTGCGGTTGTGAATGCGAATGGAGTGGCAGGCTAAGTTAGTAGCTGAGAGAAATGATGCAGGAGTACGTTGAGATATGGAAAAGGTGCAAAAGAACCTATGTGCTGGATGCACAGTATGGTCGAAGCGCTGTAAGTGTTGAGTTGTTTATATAGTTTTTCTTACCGACACTTAGCCCATTGCTGTGCCTACTCTCACTTTTAAGAAATGGGAACTGACGTATGGGAAGATAATTTACCCAAGACCACACAGTGTAGCAAACGGGGATACGGGATTTTGAAACTCTTGTCACTTGAATACTGCATTCATTGTCTTTTTTCCGTCTGACCAAACATGAAAGATATTGCCCCCCTCCCATTTCTCCTTACGTCCTGAACAGGATAGTAACCCCCCCACACACACACCCTTCCTGTTAAAAACACGATCCACTGCTCTCCCCACAATTACAGCGGTCCCCCATCCCCCCGCTTATAAATTGCAACACTCGCGCAGACATAGCATTGAGTTTAAGCTGCAAGACCACTTTGTGTTGAGCACGTCCCTGGTGATACAGTAAGCGCCACGAGGCAACGACGAAAAGCGCTGTACAAACAAGACGAAACAGACGCAGACTCCGAAGAGAGGAGTGTCTGTAACTGAAGAGAGGCCGGACTCTGGATTGAACTATAAGAGCAATCCATGGAGTAAAGGGGGGAGGGAGGGCCCTCGGCCTTGCCTGTGTAGGCACGTTTTAGGGATGTATTCTGGTGTAACAGCGGAAGTGTACGCCGGCGCCACACTCCGGGAGCTGGGGCCCTGCTGTGTTTTACTCCTCCTTCAGACGGCTCCTTCACTTATCAACCCCCCCAAAAAAAAACAATTTCACCCGCTTTTATCCGTCTCTTTTCCTATGGTTTCAAGTTTCTGCTGCTTTCTAAGACACATGGGACGCTGTTCTGAAAGGAAGGTAACATACACCTCTCTGTAAGTTTACAACTTTTTGATATTCACAAACTACTTTCGGAGTGGTAGGACTTCCATTCGTAGGCAGGGTTCTCCACACCCGGAGACACCGCAAGGTGGCCTCCCACACCTTCCTTCATGGGCTGCAAGGGTCTGCGCTATGTTCCTGGTCCCAGCCCTGCAGAGCGGTGTGCTCCTTTGTACAGCGCAGCAAACATCCAGCGCGCTCTAGGAGCTAGATACGAGTTTACTCACTTAAAAAGACTTTAAACTCATGCGCTGGCTATTTATTGATCTTTATATGCGTGGCACCGTTTGCAGACTCTCTTTCCTTTCCCCTCTGCACAGTTTCGGTCTCTTGCACCTGTCCTTGTTTGCTTCCCACATACCTTCCTCCCCATGTTCTTGATTGTTCTCCTTTTCCTGCATATCCCCGACTGCCTGTTCCTGTTTTATCTCCACCTCCTAGCTTGCTTGTTATGCCCCAACTTGTTTGCCCTGTCGCTGCCTGCTTTGCCTGTTCCAGCTTCTCACTCCTGCTTGCTTTCCCTGTCGAATGCCCTGTCCCATATTGCATGCCCTGCTTTCTTTCTGTGTCCCTCCTCTGTCCCTGCTTGCTTCTCCTGACGCTTCTTGTTTTCCCTTCTTGCTTACTCTGCTCCTGCTTATTTTCTCTGACTCTCCCCTGTACCTGTCTTCTTCCCCTGTCCCTGCTTTCACACTATATCCGAGACTCCTGTCGATGCTTTCTTTCCCTGACTGCTTGCTCTGCTCCTGCTTTTTTTCTCTGACCCTCCCCTGTGCCTGTTTTATTCCCCTGTCCGCTGTCCCTGCTTACACGCTCTGTCCCAGATTTCTTGCCCTTTCTCTGCCTGCTTTCTCTGAGCTTCCTCTGTTGCTTGCTTCTCCTGTTGTTGCTTTCTTTCCCTGCCTGCTTCCTTTCTCTGATGATCCTCTGTCCCTGCTTGCTTTCCCCCAATTCCTTGACCTGTCCCCGATTCCTTGCTCTGTCCTTGCTTGCTTTCGACGACCCTTCTCTGTCCCTTCTTGATTTCTCTGCCCCCTCTGCCCTGCTTGCTGCACTGTTACCGCGTGCATGTCCCTGCTTTCTACCCCGCTGCTGTCCTTTTTTGCTCTCCCTCTCCTTACTTGAAAACCCTGCCCTTACAGTTCCCTGGTTTGTCTTCTTCGACTTACTCACCCGCCTCCGCACGTCCTCTTGTCTTTGCTTGCTCTTTCTTGTCCTTACTTGCTCTCTCGGCCCCCGGATGCCCCGTCCCTTTCTAATCCCCCTTTCTAGCTCTCCCCTGCCCCTGCTTGCTCATCCCTGCTCTGCCTGCCCTCCCATGTGCAGTGCTCCTGCTCTTTCCCTCTCAGTCCCTCTGTTCCTTCTCTCACTCTCCCTTCTGCACCTGTTGCCCTACCTCCTCCTGCCTGCGGCTGACTGCTTTCTGTAATCCGGCCTCTGTCTCCGACCCGACTTTGTCTCCCCCTGGAGAGATCTGATGCCAGCTGATCGTTCTAATGGTATCCTTTCATCCTTTTACCTCTGTGCCTGGCCAGTAACAGGGATACGCTGATTGACAAGGAGGGCGGGGTGTAGTTGTGCCCACTTTGCTGTGGCATGACCTACCTGTGACCTTGCGTGCCTGCGACAGCCCCACACTGACTGGCATACACAGATGCCTAGTCTGGATTCCACCTTATCCCGCTTTCTTCCACCAACCTTCACTTCCTGTCTCTCAGTCTCATTTTTTATATGTTCCGTTTCATCCATACTTTACCCCTATGCCACTGTTTCCCCTCCATCCTTGTTCTCTCCTATACCTTTAGAAGGGTCAACGTCTGATGGTAAATATGTCCGGGTCCTCGAGGATAAGCGCCGTGCTCTCCACCTGCAAGCACCGGCACAAATTAAACATCACACTTTAGAGTCCCAACACAAATGAAACATCACACTTTAGGTTTCCAACAAGTCCTGTACCAAGGGAGCGGCTCCATCCCATAAAAAGAAACCGCAGTAGCTTTATCCCCCCCAAACTGTTGCGCTTCCCGGTGACAAGCTGTGTGGCACCATAGAGAGGCTGCTGTCATTTCAGGCTGCATAGAGTTAGTTTCTCAACGGATCACGGCCTGGCTTCACCCCTGACCTTCACGTGCTCGGTAGGTGACCTGCTGCAGATATCTGCGCATGCCACTGATTCGTCTTTCGACCTTCCCACTGTCCAAAACGTGACTAGCTTAGTAGGGAGACTCGTAAAACGTGCAAGCACAGCGCAGCGAAGCTGCCAGTCTGTGGAAACAAGTGTGGGACAAGAAGCAATTTATTATTTACAATAGTTGCATTTTTTTTGCCCTGTAAAAAGTGCTCCTCTGCGTACAGCGCTGCGATGCCCATATTAATGTCTCTACAATTAACCAAAGCGCTTTCATATTCCAACAAATATATCTATACTTTCGAACTAGAGAAAGACAACATCACCCAGAGCGGGGCAGGGAGTAGATTTAGAGATTATAGGATATACTATCAGCCACAGTTTGTGAGTTTGCTATCATTACACCGCGTTTAAAGTGAATCGCTTCAAGGTGCTAGCTTCGAGAGCTGTAGTAAAGAGGAAAGCCTTGGAGCGGAGGTGACACTAGCGTTTCTTGAAGGTTTTGAATTTAGGGAACTCTAGTACCAGGCGACTCCATGCCGTGTGCTCCAGTTCCGGAGCGTTTATTTAACAAACTGAAGACTTCTGGGAATTGTAGTTCTGGTAATCTTCATCTGAACGAACTCCCAAAGCAATGATTAGTAAAACAAAAGCATAGGACTGAAGCATGGTGACATTGGTAAAATATAGTTGACTCAACAGGCAACTTTAAACAAAAAAGACCCCACTCCCCCAACGGAGGAGGCAGGCTTCAGGGCACTGTGACAGAAGAGCTACTGCGACGAAAAGCGCTCGGGACCTCGCTCATTAGGAGCCTGTTGAGTAAAAAATACCCGCATATTGTCATTTTTGGGGAGATACTCTGAAACAAAGTTGCTTCCTGCTTGTTTTGGGCTGCAACAATGCGAGCAACTGAAGGGAAGGGAGGTGCTGGCAAGGACTGATGTCTTGAGCGCCGAATCTTTTCAATTAGGGATATCTTCAGCAGCCCAAAATGCAGAGTCAGGACTATGTGAAGGTTGATAATGATTTTCGCTGCTCTGCCTGTGCTCCGGCAACCCGCCTTTGCTGCCTCCACGGCCACCCAGATGCTGCGCGAGGTGCCATCTTCGGAGCTGCGCGCCTGCGCAGTGTGTCATCTTGTGGGACCCCCTGAGCAGGCCTAGGTGGTCAGGGTGTTTCTACCCTGCCCCCTTTTCTTCATTTTACACTTTGTTTTACGGTTTTCTTGTTTCTCGGTTCTACCGAGTCACAAGATGGCTGCCAACACTACCTGGTTTGGAGCAGCCAATTAGAATGAAGCTCGTGGTCGGGAGGGTTCGCGAACCCACCGCTGCCCCAGATATCGAAACTTTTTCTTTTTCTAATTTCTCAGTAACTACTGAACGGATTTACACCATTTAAAAAAAAGGACACTTTCTGAACCAAGACCTACCTTTTTGCCACATTTGGTGTAATTCCGTTCAGCAGTTCGAGCTGTAGCTTTGTCTAAAGTTTCCTGTGGAAATTAAACGTGTTTGGGACCCCCATTTTTTCTCAGCCCCCGCTTGGCGAATCACCCCGAAACTTTCAAGACAGGAGCTGACCGGAGCTGATCACTAGTTTTGAAAATTTCGCGAACATTCGTCAACGGGCGCCAAAGTTATTGGGAAAAAAAAACGCTTTTCCTATGGAAACTAGGTCCTAACTATAACTACCTACTGGCGACCGCCAGTAGGTAATATATATATATATATATATAGATATATATAGATATATATATATAGATATATATATTTCTGTACAGATTTTAATAAATACACATACATGTATATTTTATTAACTCATAAATACATTTATATACTTATTTGGGAACATTTTTATAAAATGTATCCATATTATATATGACTTACAGCTTTCTAAGTACTGTACCATATAAAGATATTTTCAGTATGAAAATCTTACTAGACATTGGCTATGACTGTACTCAAACAGTAACTGCAACAGTTGTTTTAACGTACACACTTAACATTCTTCTACCCAAGTCTGAATTTTTGAAAAATGTGGACCCAAAGATTATCTGCTATCATGATATTTTAGATTTGTTTACGTGGCATACATATACATGACTAATTTAACTCACATACTCTACTTTTGCTACACCAAGTAACATTATTATGTTTAAAGTTTAAAATAAATATGGAATTGTAAATGTGTACCTGCTGCTTAGTGTAGCCATATTACTGTCTGTACTGGGACAGGACCTCATTTGTCAGGATGTGCAAGTCCTCTGGAGAAAAGTTTGGGGCATACTCTCCAAGGTTCTCTGCCATGATAGCTCACTGAGTTAGGGGAGCAGCAATGGTGGAGGAGGACTGAACTCTATCCAGATTAGGAGGCAACTGAAAAACTGATAGAGTTTTGGTTACATCATGGTGATATACCCCTATGTGACCGTTCGCCTACATCTGTCACTGGATTGTATGTTATCCATCACACCATGTAAGCCTATGGGTGTGTACATCGTTGGCTTACAATAAACGTATATTGTCCCGTTTTAGTTGACAGACAAGTCAGGTAGGCGCTACTTAGATACAACTACGTGTGCGGTGTAAAAAAGGTAGCTATGTAGACCTAAGATGGAGGTGTATGTGTTCCAAATCAGCATTTAATTTTAACATTAAAAGCATTAATTCATTATACCTTCAAATGCGTAATTGTAGTTACTGGATGTATTGTATGCTGCTGATGAATTTAAAAGAAAAAAAGAAACACAATAAGATGCATATGTAATGATGGTTCCTAGTCCATGTGTGATGCAATTTACCGTTGGCTCTATTATAACATTCTGGGCATTGTAGTGTTCTAAAATATTCTTACTCTGTCATTACAACTAACAGATTTGTATATATGTCACATGTTATAGCAAAGTACATCACAGATGGAGTTGAGAAACCTAGCATGTATGTATGTTAATCTTCAGTTTGTTTTGCCTTTAAAAGTATGTGTAACAAATTTGTTGTATATAGATTAATTTGCTGTATGTGACACATTTTTACTATGTGAACGTATATATTAATTTAACAACATTGATAGTTAAAAATGCGTTTTTCCTTTAAAGATACATCCCCCAACCACGACACATGGGGCCCGCAAAAGTCAAAATACGGCTACCCATAGTGTTTCGTTCATTTTCTGACCTGGCTACCTTGCAGGAAAGGAACATTATAAGGTAGTACAGACTGAACAGACAAACCATGATTGATTTATCTATTTAGCTGAAGCCTCAACTACAACCTCTAAATCAAATCCCAACAGCAATAACACTACTTGTGAAAACTATGGTTGTACTCCATTTTGCCAGACCTGGTTCATTTCAATAAACTCAAACTGAAATGGGATGCCTCAGGCTACTTTCAGTGGTGTGCTAGAGCAGTTTCTGTAATTGATGACGACTCACAGAAACACTTTTATCTAATTCCCTATGAATGATACAGATATCAACACTATGAAGGCAGAATTCAGTGGTTTGGGTGGAATCAATTGATGAAACACACATTGCTCGGATTCCACCACACAACCAAGAACAAGTATACCACAACAGGAATAACTTCCATTCTCTCATCGTGAAAGTAGTGTGCCTTCCTGATCTTTACATCACAAGTGTGTGTGCTAGATTTCCTGGATCCACCCATGATTCTTTTGTGCTATGCTATAGCAGCAAATAACAGCAAATGCCGTTACTTGGCAATATGAGGGCCTGGCTTGTTGGTAATTAGTGCTAGAAAAGTTAATATCGGAATAAACATTTTTGAAGATTTGTGTTATTTTTAGAATAATGGTGACTGTAACTTAGTATGGTTTTATTGTTTTTTTAGGTGACTCTGCTTATCCTAGCCGATTTTGGTTGCTGCCACCTTTGAGGAATCCAACAACATCAGGGGAAGTCTGCTTCAGTGAGGCACATGATGGTACTAGGATATCTGTTAACTGGACTTCTGGGTTCCTGAAAGCAGGATTTCATTGCCTTGATAAGTGTGGAGGAGCCATCTTCTACTCACAGTGTAATGTGTGTCAAATCACAATGTTATGTTGTATGCTGCATGACATTGCCATGCGGCATCCTTTTTATTCCTGATGATGATTGCAATGAGGAGGCCCAGGGTGATGTTGAAGAATTGCCAAATGATAATAGTGTTGTGAAGAAGAGAATGATCTGACACAAGGTGACATAGACAACATATTCTCATAATGGTAAGTACTTGGATGTGACATTATTACCATCATCGACACTATTTCCTTACAGGTGAAAGACCTAGTTTAGGATTAATGGACATAATTATGAGTTGTAATGTGCACACTGAAGGTGGTTAAACATGGTGATGTGTTAATGTTTGTGTATATGTTATTTTCCATGTCAACCATACCATGTATATACCAGGCATATCCTCTATAATTTGTATCTGAGAATGGTACCTTTGTACATGTAGAAAATGTTATGTGTGTAGAAATGTGTATTAATGATTGTGTAGAAGTGTGTATTAAATTTATGTCTATTTTTTTTCCACAGGTCATTTCACACTGTCATCTTCTGTAAGACAAAGGCAGCATGGGTGAATCTACATGATTTGTAATGTTGAGATCTGCAATGTACACAACTTGTGTCCTGTTGTGGTACTTTGCAATCTGGTTGTCTAAAACGTCTGTGGTAAAACCATCGCAATGAGTGTTAGCATTAATGGCTGGTAAGGATGCTTGTCATACAGTGCAAATGAAATGTAGCTAGTGTGTCTATATAATGTTTGGTAAAAAAGGATTGCAAATGAAAATCATTAAAACAAATATTGTTTTGTTTCTGTATGTAATATACACAATGCCATTATTGTTTTTGGTCTTATTATTTTCTAAGGTGATATGTTTTTATGTATTTATGTGATAAATCTTATATTTATTTTTCAATATTTTCTCTAGTGACACTGAAGATTAAACTGGTAACAAGGTACATTGACATACACACATTATTATGTCTGTCAAAAGTTTCTAAGTAAATCTAGGCTACATTTTAAGCAATCAGCCATTTTAGATTATATTAAGAAATGATTGTGTTGATTAACAGTTTTGTACATATGTAGATTTCACCCCAGATCTTAAGAGTAAACATTTATTAGTAAAGTGGGTCAATGTATTTTTAACACTAATGAAAATGAGCCGCAAACCAAGAGTGAATGACAGAGAAACAGAATATTTTATTAGGCATGTCTTTTATAAATCACATCTATTCCTTTATTAGGAAAAAATAAATGCAACACAAAGAAAAACAAACAGATTTTACAGACACAGAATTAACATGACAGGTGGTGAACTTGATATGTATGCTAAAGTTAGTTGTTTTGAGTCATTGTCCTGAATTAATTCTAAAATACAATGCGAATATGTCAAAAAGAGGATGCCCCAAGCATAAATGGTAGTGCCTCACAGGAGGATATTAGTTCTTGTGCGTCTTGGTGGTGGTCTTGTCGGGATCCGCTCCCACTGGTCCAGCTGATCTATTTCTCTGGAGGGGGACTGATGTATCCACAGTTACTGAGAGTGAGATGAAGACAGGTGAATCCTGAAGTTGCAGGGCCTCCCTTTCTGTGGAGGAGGCTCAACGACTGGTGGGTAACTCACGCCCCTGCCATACACAGTATTATCAACAATGATGGCATTTCAGATGTGATTACAAATGTTATAAATCTAGCCAATGCATATGTCATGAGTGATTTAATATTCAAGGGTAAAAGCAGTGAATGGTGAGGGCACAAGTTGTAGCTACTTTAGGGTAAAAGTTATAGTTACTGCTATAACTGGTGAATTTTCCAGGTTATACCATCCCTTTAACCTTTGTTTTTTTCATTGAGTTTCTAAGGTTTTTTTAAAATGTAAAGTTAGATATTCTTACAATTCCTAGCTATGTCACTTTATCCTTTGTTTTTTTCAGTGAATTTCTAGGGTTTTTTAACGTAAAGTAAGAAGCCCATTGTAATGCCCAGCGGTGGGGCTGGACGCAGGGTCTGACCTGGCATTGTCTGTTGTGCTGCCCTGTCCAAGCTTGTTGCCCCTACTCCCTCCTCCTTGCCCTCTAATGTCCAAGTCCATACCCCTTCCTCCTCATCACCCAACCCTGTGTGGCCACTGTTCTGCCCCTGCCATTCCTGCCTGCCCTGCAGTTTATCTTGCTGCCCTTACCCACTTCCTCCTTGCCCTCTGTTGTGCAAGTCCATGCACCTTCCCCCTCCATCCTGCCCTCCATGTTTCAATGTGCTGCCACTGCCCACCAGTTAGCTTGATCAATCAATCAATCAGGGCTTTATAAAGTGCTGCTACTCACCCGTGAGGGTCTCAAGGCGCTGAGGGGGTGGGGCTGCTGATCCATCTGGGTGCTGGGGTTCAGTCGAAGAGCCAGGCCTTGAGATCCTTTCTCAATTGATTCAGCGACGGGGATTGCCATAGGTGGAGATGCAGGGTGTTTCAAGTCTTGGCAGTGAGGTAGGAGAAGGATCTTCCTCCGGTTCTGGTCTTGTGGATCTGCGGGACAGTGGACAGGGCCAGTTGGGCAGAGCAGACGTGTCTGGTGGGTACGTGGAAGGAGAGGCAGTGGTTCAGATATGCTGGTCCTGCATCGTGGGGGGCTTTGTAGGCATGTGTGAGGTCCCTGCCCACTCCTCCTTCCCTCCGTTACCTGAAGCTATGCCACTATCATTGTCCTCCTGCTTAGCCTCTGTGACTACCTTGCTGATGCTACCCTCCTTCCCCCTGTCCTCTGATGTCTGTGCACATATCCCTCCTCCTCCTCCTTTTCCTCTGTCCCTCCTCTCTACTCTGAGTATTCGGTTGAGCTGCCACTGCCCCTCACACCAGTCCAGCATGGTTAGATGGGTGCCGCCTGTCCCTGCCCCCTCAACCCTGCCTTCCATTGTCCAAGTTTCATGCCCCTATCCCCTCCCTCCTGTCCTCCATGGTCATTTGTGCCACTCCCTTCTGCCCTCCATGCTCTGTTGTGCTGCAACTGCTTCTCCTCCTGCCCTGCTTGGTCTGTTGTGAAGTCCCTGCCCCCTTCCCCTGCCCTCTCTTGTCTGTTTCCAGTCCCTACCTCTCCCTTTTGCCCCATTCTCTTTTCTGCCCCCTCCCTCTTGCTCACCATGGCCATTGTGCTGCCACTTACCCTCCTGCTTGTCATGCATGGTCTTTTGTGTTGACACTGCCCCTCCCACTTGCCCTGTGTGGTGTATTGTGCTGCTGCAACCCCTGGCTCCTGCCTTGCACTCTATTGTCCGAGTCCATGTTCATAAACCATTCCTCCTGCCCTTTGTGGTCCAATATATCATGCATGCCAACATTTTAAACTTGGTGAGAGGGAGATTTTGAAACAAAAATCTGGGGAATTAATTTTCCAATTGACTTACATTAAAAAAGAGGAGATTTTAGGCAGGAGACAGCTAACATAATGCCTTTTTGGGCTTAAAAACATCAGCAGTCTCCTGAATCAGGTCTGTTGGCATGCATGGTTGTATTGCCACTGTCGCTCACTTCTGCCCTCAATGGTATGGTGTATTGCCACAGCCTCTCTTGCCTGTCCTGCATGGTTGGTTTGTTGCCCCTTTTCTCTGCCCTTCAAGGTCCTTTGTGCTGCCACTGCCCCTCTTGCCTGCCCAGCATGGTCAATTTGCTCCCTCTGTAACCTCCTCCCTGCCCTCAATTGTCTGATTTTGTGCCCCTGACCTCTAGCGCCCCACAGTGTTCTAATAAACAACTAGATTTCTAACATTCTATATTTATTACAAAAGTGTGGCACACCTGAAGTGTTCTTGATGTAATCAAAACTATAATACCTAAAGCATTTCCTTTAGAAATTATAAAAATGAGGCGGTCTTTTTCCCATAGAAATTATAGTTGTCATATTAATAAAAACAAATAAAAGGTCAATTTAGTATAAAAATAAGGGGGCAAATAAAAATCTAGGATGCTCCCGAAATGTTGTTTCCCATGTTAAGAGAGTGGGATCCAGGAAGGAACCCGCATCCGCAGACGATGTTTCCACAGTAGCCTGAACAGCAAGTTATAAAGAAAAACATGTTCATGTCCAGCCCAATCAGCAGATCTGATGGTGTGCCAGTTGGCAGTGGAACTATAGTGAAAGAGCCAGGAATCCAGGACCTGAAGTTTCCAGGAATGTTTCATAGTAAGCATCCTGTAGCAATGGTAGTCTCATAGGAAAGCACTGAAGATGAGCCTTCAATGGACACATCTGCAGATCCATATCCTTAGGCTGAACCAGTTGCATCACAAGACATATGTCCAGCGCACACTTGAAGAGCACAGCAGACAGTGGACCATGGGCTGCACACATTGTAAGCATTTCGGTCTAAAGGACAAAGACCAGTTGTCATTTAGTTCCTGTAGTAAAGACACTCAAAAGTACTCTATCATGCAATCACAACACAGCATGACGTGCAGTAACTCCATCACCATTTGTCCTCAAGATGGAACATCCATTGCAGAGCAGCAAAAATGGGACCAAAATTCCAACAATCAGGATTAACACAAACGGTATGCCTCCAAATCCACTGGAAACCAAAGAGTGTAAAAAGGACGGAATCACTCCAAATACAGTCTGGAACCTGCTAACAAAGCCAGACCCAATCGCTTTTAAAAAGTGTACCACTCCTGTGGTGTTTTGGAGCATTAAAAATGTGGTGCACAGGTTTACAAAAATCTTGTGCCAGATTTGTGTGCAGTAGTGACTGTATTTCAGGAGAAGACTTTGAAACTTGGAGATCAAACGTCTCTCTGGCAGATGTTAGAGCAACGTCCTTTTGAAACAATAAGGCTTTCAATCGACTTAACTTAACAAAGTTAATGTTAAAAATAGGAATAGAAGGCCACAAAGTAATGTCCCTACTTGTGCGTGTGTGTGGGTGGAAATAACACGTTATTACAACAGGTCATGACCCTGGAAACCGCCACCACATTTGGTACTCTAGGTGTCATCCCACAACAACCTTGGTTGTTCAGCATCAAATAATTTCCATTTGAAAGCCATCGGTCCACTGATCGAATCAAGGCAGCTGGGACACCGTTCAGATAACACACCAAATTAGCCATGAAAGCATTACATGCCCAATGGAGTGTCACCTCTTCACAAAGCAATGAATGGCCAAAGAAAGTTTCACATTAGTTTCCACTTAGAAAGACTTTTGTTTCTCCACTCAGACACCTGTAATCGAAAGGCAAAAACCAGGTCTTGTGTAAAAAAACTCTTCCCTAAAGCTTTATATCTGCCTACTTGAAAGTGTTTCAAACAAGATAAGAAGTGAAACGTTGAAATGGGCGAAGAAATAAACCCATGCATCAGCCATATGGCTGATGGGGTTTCTGCTACTGTAAAGTGCAGCTTCTCTAAATGTTCTTTGTTAAGCATAGTGTAAGTCTCGTCTTTTTTTGCCATTAGCCTTTGTGTGCATGTTAAATTATAATGCAAAAACAACTCTGTTGTATGCATATATCTCCAGGGCACACGGTTTGATGTTAAAACCTGCAATGTCCAACTCACTTGCATAATCGTTCTCAGCTGAATTTGCCCATTCTGGAGGAGAGACATGTCATTCTGTATTATTTCAAATGCAAATGATACAACATTGTTCAAAGAATTAATTCGAGTTGGCAATGTATTCATGCCATTCTTCACAACAGTCAATCTTTTTCTACCTTTGCCCTGTCAAGTTCTCTTATGAGTTCAGCAGCTTCCTGCTGAGAAACCTTCCAAAGTTCATTGTATATTGCGTATATGAAGTGTTTACCTAGGACTCAATAAGAAATCTTGTAAATTCATGTCATCAGAAAGGAGAGACAGACGTTCCTTAACTGCAGATAAAGATAAAGTGAAATGCTGGAACCATTACTGGCATAACTTTCCTACGCTATAGGTGGAAGTCACTCCTCAATGTTGTGTCTGAGCATATCTGGATTCTGGTCTGCTAGCTTTAAACCCTATTGTCGGTGTTTAAAAAAATACATGACCACCATTAGTGTCAACTGGCCATTTTTGAGCTGTTCTTCTGTAAAATGTGCAAATTGTTGCCAATTGCTGAAAATAGGGAATGTTAGGTGTGTTCATGTCCTTACTTTTAGCTAAACCCAGGCAGGTAGTTTGCTGATCTGTCATGGTCTGAATAATCATTTGTGTAGGGATTAGACAAGCTCTAAACCAGGTGTCTCCAACCAGTCGATCGGGAGCTACCAATAGCTCGCAGAAGCCTTCAGAGAAGCTCCCAGCCTTCATTTTTAACTAAGAACTGCAATAAACAAGTATTGGATGTTCCATTTAAGGTTGAAGAAAGGCTGTGTTTATTTTACATTATTATCAGGGTGCAGATAGCAGAGCATGATGATGAGCCGTGCTCAGTTAGATTTATGACCCATTTGGGTCACTGAGGTTTTTAACTCTTAATAAAAGTCGTTCTCAACTCAATAATAGAGCATGAGAACAAAATTATATTTCTGAATGTTTTTAAATGAGAAAATTAAAATGGAGAGTTAACTTAATGATCAAGTTAACTCCTCATTTAAATTTTCTCCCTTTTCAAAGTGTCTCATTTACAAACAGCAGGCATCTTGTTCCCAGTGGCTGATAGACACAGTGCCATATATATATCAGAAATATACAGTAATTTTCAATTAAATAGGAGAAATTTAAAGTGAAGAAAAAATGCTTCTATTAAACATTGTCTTAATGTTTTTCTCAACTTTAAATTAAGCCAATTAAGTCCTTATGTTTTATGAAGCATGTTTCTTCACTTTAAATTCCTCACATTTAAACAAATGACTGTATTTTCCTGGTTTAAAAACAAAAAAAAAAATATATATATATATATATATATATATATATATATATATATATATATATATATATATATATATATATATAGCACCATGTCTACAGGCCACTGGGAGTAAAATGCCTGCTGTTTGCAAAGACGCTTTGACATGGGAGAAAATTAAAATGATGAGTTTTATGTAATGAATATAAACATAAAGTTAGCTCTTCACTTAAATTTTCTCCCATTTCAAACTGTTGCATTTACACACAACAGGCATCTTGCTCCCAGCGTTCGGGAGACACACTGCTATATTTATAACCAGAAAAATACAGCCTTTTTTTTTTAAATGGGAGAAATTTAAAGTGCAGAAAAATGTTCCATCAAGAGCATAAAAATGTTCCTTATTAGGAACATTTTTCTACACGTTAAATTTCTCCCATTTTAAAAACAAAAAGGTTGTATGTTTGAGTTGTACATGTGACGGTGCTACATATGACGAAAGGTATGTCCTGTGCCACAAGTACATACAACATAGGCTCTCAAACACCCATACACATATATCTCATTCATTCACACACGTATTATTACATCCCCACAAAGCAATCCTTCACTGATGCACATGGCAGCCCTATCATAGCACCTCCAGTCAATGTATTTTGTTCAAACCATAGTATCAGGCTTCGTGGACATTAGGTTTAAAGTCAATAAAGCTGAGTGAGGAAGTGTCTGATAACAGTGCACATGTTACTTGGCCTTCAGTAGCTCATGACGAATTTCACTCATCAGAAGTAGCTCTCATTACAGAAAAGGTTGGAGATCCCTGCTCTAAACCAAGCTTCATTGCCCCGTACTTGCCAGTGTCGTGCTCCCCAAATTGATTTTAACTCAATGTTTTCCTTCCAAAACTCATAGCCTTGTATATCTAGCTGGGAATCAAATGAATCTGAATACATTAATTTGGTTTGGGTCCGAAAACTTTTCTTTGCTGGGGAAGGGGTGAGCCTATAATAGCAAGAGATTGGATCTAAAGGGTTGTTACCAGAAAAATATGCAAATGTTTTCATGTATGTTTTGGAACTACTCACTGGTGGTGTTGGGCAATTTTCCCATTGTGTGTAATTGAAAATTGCTCATGGAGTACTAGCTCTGTATAAATAATGGTGTGCATAGTTAATGGTAACAGAACATTTCACCATAATTAGCAGAATTAAATATAAATCTTCAGTTTTGAATACTGTATAAGATTCTAGTTCAGAAAGCATGCTTTTCACAGTGGTCACATCCCAATCATCAGAAATACTACCAGGAGTGATGATGTTGTCCATCGATACTCTAAATACATAAGGAATCGCTAATGTTTCTGTAGGACCAAAATGATAAAATGGGACCTTATCCCAAACAATTCCATCATGTACTGGAAATGCAGAAATGTTCAAAAGGGATAGGTCTCTTTGCACTTTATGTGAAGAAGAATGAGACTTCAACACCTCAGCTACCAGTTCAACAGCAGAGCATTCTCAGAGATAATGTCCATTTAGGAGCCAAATGAAAACTGCAACAAATCCAATCCAAAATTAATAGGAAAAGCAGTGAAATGGAAATCCACATATACGACCATGGTGGAATCAAAGAAGTCTGATTCAGCCAGAAGAGAAACACACGTATCCCATGCAATAAAGTATGCCATGAATCTGAAGTAAAATAATCAATGTTGGCAAAGTAGCCAGAGGCAGTCAGTGCAAAAACAGGAACCTCATGTGGTAGGGGAGAACGGGTAGACACCTCCAAAAGTGGTTGATAATAAACAACTTTGTTGTTAAGAGTAGCAGTAGAAGAAGACTCACAGTTGGTGTGCATTCACTGTTTGTAGTAGGAACAGGAAGTAGTAAAACTTCAGCATCGAACATCCCTAGCCGGGGCGTAGCAATTTCTGTATTGTTATGTTTGTAGAGGAATTTCTTGTATGATAGTCAGAAGAGAGAGGTAATTACCCAGGAGTCCCTGTGGCCTACTGTGTAGGACTGGCCACATGATATGGTTTTTTCTACAACCAACAAGTGATGGCAAAATCACAGTTCTGGTACCTGCAATGCCAAGGACTGGCACTGGTGCCCTGTATGATATACCAAACATCTCTGTATTTGTGGGTATCCACCCTTACTAGCATGTGATTTAGAGGGCATTTTTCGAAATGTCTTTTTTCTTACACACTGGCTTACATTTGGAAGGCACAAATTCAGGGCAGCTCCTCCGCTAAGGCTGAGGAGCATCGCCCCACTGCTGTCAGAGCAGTGGAAAAAGGAAAAACAAAATGATAATAACATCGTTATTATCATTTTATTTTTCATAGCTACAGGGCTGGGTTAGGGTGGGGCAGGGCTGATGTCACATCCTGGGAGGAGGAGTGGTTCGGTCACAATAAGTTTCCATGACGGTTTGGGGGCCATCTAGGACTGCTCAAACAGTCATGCGCACTTAGCATTTTCTCCACTGGGCTGTAATACACAGCCTGGGTGGAGAACATGCACAGGCTCCCTGTCCCTGTCTGAGCGCCAAACCACTGCGCTCAGATCAATCACAACACTGCTGACCGCAGCGTTGTGATTGGCTTAGGGGGGGCCTGTGTACTTCCTGCTTCTGGGATTCACCAGGAAGAGAAGCAGCGATGGAGAAGAAACGGTGGCCATGAAGAAGTAAGTGGTATTTTTATAAATATTTTGTTTTTTTAATCCCCCCGGCCACCACCCCGTCCCTGCCAGCCACCACTGCACAAATGCAGATAAATTCAATTTGTAATAACACTTGTTCTTCTATTCGGTGTTCTCCTACGTCTCCTGATAAAAATGGTACCACACTTGTAAGGGTAGACCTTGTGGCCATGATAAGAAAGGGCCGAAAACGCAACATGGACACAAAACATTTTTCCACTGAAAACTGACTTTTTTTTGCAATGTGGGTGCATTTAGATTTTGGGCCGTAGATAAGCCGGCACCTAGAGATACCTATAAAACTATAAAAATAGACACCCAGAGGAATCCAGGGTGGGGTGACTTGTGTGGCTGTCACCAGGGGTTCTTACCCAGAAACTCTTGCAAACCTCAAATTTTGACTAAAAAGCACATTTTTCTGACATTTCTGTGATGGAAATTTCTAGAATCTGTAGGGAGCAACACATTTCCTACAACCTACCATTCTCCCAAGCCTCAGGATAAAGATGGTATCACACTTGTGTGGGTAGGGCTAGTAGCTGTGACAGGAAAGGCGCCAAAATGCAACTTGGACACGTCACATTTTTCCACTAAAAACCGACCCTTTTTACCTATGTGTCTTGCTATGAATTTTGGGCCCTAGCTCAGCCGACACCTAGGGAAACCTAGCAAACCTGCACATTTTTAAACCTAGACACCTGGGGAAATCCAGGGTGGGGTGACTTGCATGGCTCTCACCAGGTTTTCCTACCCAGAAGCCCTTGCAAACCTCAAACATTTACAAAAAAAAAACATTTCTGACATGTGTGTGATGGAAAGTTTTGGATCCTACAGGGAGCCACAAATTTTCAGCCACCCACCATTCCTCCAAGTCTCCTAGTACCTCATGTGAGAGTCCCTTTGCGAAGACTCCAATTGACTGTAGTTTGATCCCTTCCTGTCATGGGCACTAGGCCCAGCCAGACAAGTGGGGCAGCATTTTAATCAGGACAAGCGGGGAAACGCTGGGTGGTAGGAATTTTGTGGATTTCTTCTGATTGTGGAAGAATGCGTCATAGAAATGCAAGGAAAAAGAATTATTTTTTTAGGAAAAATTTGAGATTGGCAGGGCATTTTGGGTAAGAAAACTTTGGATCCAGGAGAGGCATACCACCGTGGACTCCCCTGGGTGACTAGTTTTTAAAAATGCCTGGGTTTGGATGGTGTCCCTGGGTGGCAGCTGTGCCCAGCCCCAAAAACTGCAGGTACCCTTTTGTTGATGTTGCCACATTGTGTCTTGGACTCTTCCCTTTGGCGGGTGCTAGACCCACCCACATAGGTGAAGTACCATTTGTATTGGGAGACATATGGGAATGCTTGCTGATAGAAAATGTGCAGCTCCCTGCAAATTCCAATACTTTGAGTCACAATTATGAAGAAAAGTTGAGTTATTAGCTTATATTTGAGGATTGCTAGGGCTTCTGGGTAGGAAAACCTTGTGGGATCCACGCAAGGCACACCAGTCTGAAGTTCCCCTGGTATCTAGTTTTCAAAATATCTAGGGTTGGTAGATTTTTCCCTAGAAACAATGTACACCCTGGCAGAGAAATACAGAAAAGACAAATATCACTGCACCACCATCTACTAGTCAAGTACACGCACATGTTTGCTGGATTTGGCACAAGGGTGAGGGAAAAGTTCCAAATGTAAATTTTTGTAACAAACAATTTAAGTAAAATTAAAACGTAGAAATCACTGTTAATAAGAAAATTATAGTTTTTCAATGCTAAAACACTCCCACGATAAACAGATTACACACACAAAGCACAGACATGGAAAAAATAAAACAACCAACTAAAAAGAGCACATTTTTTTCAAATCGAAAGAACCAATCTATTGGTAGATGATTAAATAACAAGAATGACTGCATACATAACAGGTATAACTAAGAACATCAAACTACGGCCAGCCAGGTATCCAATCAGGCAATTTCCTTTTACAGTCGTGGTTGCTCCCAAAACTTGTTTTTGTATATGGTACAATTCAAAACATGTGGGCATACATAGGCCAGGATTAGAAGGACACTTGGAGCAGTACATAGGACTCTTCTTTCGTACTCCTCTTTGGACATCTCCAGCAATAAAAGGTTTTTTTGGGCATTGGAGGAATGTATTCAGGAAAGTGTCAATCTTTCAATTCAGCCAATCCTCCACCAGTCTGACTCTAGGAACACTTGCCTTCTAAACTGCCTAATACAGACTGCTGAAATTGTGAAAAAGCCATCTTGGATTCTGGAGAAGGATCTTTGAAAACAACTTAAGCATTGAGGGATGCTAAGTGAAATAGATGAACAGCCAACTTCTTGCACCAGATATAGGATTTTTGATAGGCAGGCTCCAAACTTTGATCTACTCTATCTACACTTCCTATGTGCTTGTTGTAGTCTACACTAGTTTGTGCACTTGTGCAACCTGACCCCAAACAGTCAGGGGCACAGTCTGTTCATCATTTAGTTGTTAGCGTGAGGACATCTGTTCTGTCTGAAAATTTCACAGCAAGAGTTCATTACTCTGCAAAGCACTGCTGTTTCCCCTTTCAAGTTGTTTTTTACACACAAGCTCTTTAGGGTAACCTCTAAAATTAGAGCAGATTGTGCAACATGCCACAGTGCCCACTCTGAACAATTCTTTAAATAATTGCACACCAGTGTAGAAATTAACCATGTATAAATAGTGACCTTTCTGAAAAAGTGGTCTGCAAAGTTCCCACACAATTTTCTCATTGATTCCAAAAGTGGAAGGACAACCAGGGGTTTCAATTGAAGAATCCCTACCAATGTACACTCTGAAATTATACACATATCCAGTGGCACAGCTTAATACCATACCATGCTCTCTTGCTGGGAATGTATTGTCTGAAAACCAAATGCCCTTTGAGCAAGACCAGAGACTCATTGACAGATATATCTTTCCCTGGAACATAGATCTCTGAGAAACGATCTACTAAATGATCAACGACAGGCTGAATCTTGAAGAGGGTGTCACAATTAGGGTGATCTCTTGGCAGTTCTGTAAATTATACACAAAATGCAGCATTCCGCTACAGAAGCAAATACAGATCTTGACTGATAGTTGCTGGAAATATAGCAGTTGCCATTAAGGGATTAGTAGACCAACATAAAGACACTGACGGCTTCCTTATCAATCCCATCTGGAAAGCTAAACCCCAGACCTGCTTAATCTCATGGAGATTCGTGGGAGTCCACTGGGTAGCTCTGGAGGGGGTCTTAAGTGTGGCATTGTAATTATTCTGCATACAAATTGTTTTGATCAACAAAATCATCCAAAAACACATCATCAGTAAACAGTTGGAAGCAAGGGATAGGCAAACGTTTTCTGTATTGACTGTTCACCCTGAAATACCACTAAAGGTGGTCAAAACAGGCTGCAGACTGAGGGGCCGATTCCGATCTTGGTCGGAGGCGCACCTAACACCATTCGGTCGGGAAAAAAGCCATGCGAATGCCTGTTTCCCGACCGATCCGCACATTACTCCGAACGAGCAAGTACGATGCGCACAACAGCATAGATTCCGACCCAGTCGTACTCACCCAATACAGGTCCTGTTCCCTGACCGAGCCGGATCCGGAAACACAGAATCGAGTCGCACGGAAGCCAAAATGCAGCCCCGTCCGGCCGGACTAGTATGATGCGCTTCCCATACGCGCCGAACCAGTCGCTACGCACGGCACGTCAAAGCATCCGGGAGAGGCGCACATAAGCTCCGATTCGCGCCACAACACGATCCACGGCTACGAGACGAACACGCCAGCGACGAGGACGAGGCGAAGCAACGAGAAAGACGAACGAGATGAACCAACCATGAATCCCATCGTTCCGATCCTACCAATATTCTACATCTACTACCGGAACAGGCACGGACGCGTACGGCGCAGAAGGTAAGCCAGACACCAACCACAAAAACAAACTACACGTACCCGACATATCACACACACACAGAGGGATGCAGAAATTACTTACACCAGCAACAGCAGCACCATAGGGGCGGGATGGCCATCACCAATGCCTCATATACACATAGGGGCCCGGATGCCTGTCACTACTACCACCCTTACCCAGGGGGTGCCAGATGCCTACCACTACTACCACCTCCACCCATGGGGGCTGGAGGCCTGTCACTACTACCACCCTTACCCAGGGGGTGCCAGATGCCTACCACTACTACCACCTCTACCCAGGGGTGTCAGATGCCTACCACTACTACCACCTCTACCCAGGGGGTGCCAGATGCCTACCACTACTACCACCCTTACCCAGGGGGTGCCAGATGCCTACCACTACTACCACCTCTACCCATGGGGGGCTGGATGCCCGTCACTACTACCACCCTTACCCAGGGGGTGCCAGATGCCTACCACTACTACCACCTCTACCCAGGGGGTGCCAGATGCCTACCACTACTACCACCCCTACCCAGGGGGTGCCAGATGCCTACCACTACTACCACCTCTACCCATGGGGTGCTGGATGCCTGTCACTACTACCACCCCTACCCAGGGGGTGCCAGATGCCTACCACTACTACCACCTCTACCCATGGGGGGCTGGATGCCTGTCACTACTACCACCCCTACCCATGGGGGGCTGGATGCCTACCACCAACAACACCCCCACTCACAGGATGGCTAATACAGGACACAACAACCACACACCAACATAAAGAATGCAACATAAAGACATCCCCCCCAACACCATGACAAGCGTGTGTAGACTGTGTCAAATGCCTACAACACTGAACATGACTTTGAACCTACAATGTGACCCCCTATCACATGTGCCACACATAAATGTGTGTGGCCCCCACAATGCAAGCAGGCCATGACCATTGTGGCAATGGGGTCCAAAACCCCATCATCACAGTGACCAAAATGTAAGTGTGGGGTCCATACCTGAAGCACATCTTGAACATTGTGGCAATGGGGTCCAAACCCCCATCATCACAGTGACCAAAATGTAAGTGTGGGGTCCATAGCTGAAGCACATTTTGAACATTGTGGCAATGGGGTCCAAACCCCCATCATCACAGTGACCAAAATGTAAGTGTGGGGTCCATAGCTGAAGCACATCTTGAACATTGTGGCAATGGGGTCCAAACCCCCATCATCACAGTGACCAAAATGTAAGTGTGGGGTCCATAGCTGAAGCACATCTTTAACATTGTGGCAATGGGGTCCAAACCCCCATCATCACAGTGACCAACATGTAAGTGTGTGGTCCATAGCTGAAGCACATTTTGAACATTGTGGCAATGGGGTCCAAACCCCCATCATCACAGTGACCAAAATGTAAGTGTTGACAAAGAAAAAGCTGCAACTGCCAAACTGCATGGATGATTCCTGGTCACAGAACAACAAACACATCAGTGGCAAAGTAGTGCTTGTGTCCCATAGCAACATAGATTGGGGGAGGCAAACAGTGCAGTGCAAATAAGACATACCTTTGGCCATGTGCAGACAAACATCACCCATGGGGGCTGACACTGTCAACATTCATCAATGACACAATGACAGAAGTGACCATCAGAATGCAGACCCACATATTTGCACCAATGGGCACACAAATGCAGATACCCTGTGGAGACTGTAGATGTGAGGTGAACAGATACCATACCATGGCAGCAATGGGACACACAAACAATGATCATTGTGCTGACTGATGACCTAGGAGTCCCAGGGACAGCAGGGGAAACACACCAAACAACATACAGCCAATGGCACACTAAAGATATGCCAATGCAGTGGTGCAGATGCACAAACACAAACAGGCAGACCCACACTGCACATCAAACACAACAGGTGAGGGGGGGGGGTACCAGTGTCCCCAGGCAACCACACAGCACATGAGGAGGCCTGAAAACCAAATTACACAGATGTGCATATAGTGCCACACAAAGGCAACTCATGGATCCAAATCCCCTATGTGGGCAATCAGGCATTGTCAGATGAGAGGGAGCACAAATCACACATGTCACACAAGCATGTAGGAACAGCAACTGACACAGCAAGACACAGAGACACCACAGCACTACCCCCAGGGCCCCCACAATGTGGTGAGCCTGGGCTGCATTACAATCCCACTCTGATGACAAAGCTAGATGTCGTTCACACTGTGAACCACAGTCATGTGTCCTGAGCAACAAACTACCATCACACCTACACAAGCACAAATCAATCAGCACGGCCAGTAAGCCAAGGCCAACATGGAGGCAGGGGACTAGCCGGGCAACAACTCTCATCTGCACACACTCAACACCACACACCTCGACCTCCAACAATGTGCAGCAGTGAAGCTCACATGCACTGGTGACATTGCACATGCACCCATGACAATCCCAGGGGGGTGGTGGGAACCAAGGTGCAGAAACACATCACACATGGCCACTCAACAAGACTCCTGAATGTCTGACACACTGCACACTACGCTGTACATGGACATGACGGCAATACCACACCAACCAATGGGATCCCAGCCACAGTCACACACCAATGAAGAAGCCAAGGTCACCCACAAAGAACACACATAGACAACTACCAACATTGCAGCCCTGACCCTGAGGAGTGCCAGCAGTCACACACACAACGTGTCACAACCAATGAAAGCTAACACAAACCGGAAATCACATGACAGGTGTAAACAACAAGTGCCAAGGGGAATCCTGACTGTGACCCATCAGCGTCTGCCCACAAACTCAGCCCTGACAGCAAACACACCTATGGGTGACACCCTGATGACCAGTAATGTGCCATGCACCCACATCACAGAGAACCCAGGGAGAAGACTTTGGGGGAACATAGGTCAACTCAGCAAGCATCACAAACAGGAACATCACTAGGGATCCCAGCATGCACAGCAAAATGGAAGTGAACACACAGACATGCTCATACAACACACACCTTGGGCGCAGGCGATGTCACAGGAGTGCACACTGCCATGAGGGGACTCCACTCCTGTGTGAGGAAAGCTGTGCCATATGTCACATCAGTAGGGCTCCATCATGTCAGCAGAACACTTGGTCACACAGTCAACAATTAGCACCAAATGAAGGCTCCCGTCACATCAGCCTGGTCATGGGAGTGTCAACGAAATCATCAGCACAGATCCAACACACATGTATAGCAAGTTGCACTGACAACACAGATGAGTCCTTCCCCATTGATGCCCAAACCTGCATGTCCAGTGGAGATGGCCACACGGTCAGGGAACTAGACTAATTGAACAATGGCAAGCACAACAGATGTGCAGGGGTGGAAGCCACAGATGTGACATTGCTAATGTAAGTAGGAAATCCCATTGCCAAATATAGAAAACATGACACCCTCAGATGCTGCTAAGGATGACATGGATACACCACAGGATAGGACACAGTCCCCCTGGACCACATGGGTTCCGGCACAGTAACACTTCATTTTCATGAGACCAAATATCACCATCACTGCAGCAAGGGCATGGTTAGCATCATCAACATCATGTACATCAGAAGAAAAGCACTAGAGAACAGAAAGTTGCTTTATTCAGCATATGTTTGAAACTTGAAGTCATTTAAAAAATAAACAAAGGCCAATGGCCAGTCCATCATGAAAGTCAAAACAGGGTGACAGTGGCAGATGTCACCCTACGCATGCCTGCACTGATAAAAACCAGGGACAATCCCCTAGGAGAGGCATACGGGGGGGCAGGCCAGGCACCGCAGGGTCAGGATCTGGGCTCACCAGGAGGAGGCAAGGAAGGGGTGGTGGTTGCTGGAGAGCCACTGACAACTGCAGTGGAGGTGTCTGACATGGTGTGTGCCGGCACAACTGGGGGGCATGACTCAGATGATGTGGGTGCTGGCACGACTGCAGTGGACCGTGCAGATGGAGTGGACAGGTTCGCCACTGCAGTGCCCAAGTCAGACAGGGTGGTAGTGGACTCCACTGCAGTGCCTACCTCCAGGGGAGGAGAATGGAGATCAGGTAAGGTGGGCAGGACAGAGGGGGAGGACACCCTCACCACACCAGTGGCACAGACAAGCGCAGCGGGGGTGTGGGGCCGGAAGAGCAAGTGGCAGGGGGAGAAGGCCTGATCCTTTTGGGGATGGTGTATCTGTGGGTGGGGGACCCTGGGGCTGGGTGTGGTGGGGGCACCTGTGGAGTGGGGGCCTGAGGGATGGAGGAAGGAGACTTGGTGCCTGAGCTGCAGGGCGGCGGCGGGGTCTTGCTCTTCCGGGTCCGGGGGGACTTGCGGGTGGGGGCGTCAGTCGGTCTGCGTCTGGGGGAGGGTGTCCGTGGGCGAGGGGCACTCCGCTCCGTGTGGGTGGGCTTCCTCTTCCCCTGAATGCTGTATCAGCTGGATCGGAGGGGAAGAGGCCGAGGTCACTGAGGAAGAGCCGCTGTGTCTTTGGGGTTGCAGGTGAGGCAAGGGAGGGGGCTTTGGAGGGAGAGGCAACTGAGGACTGCGCAGTGCTCGTGGATGCGTGTGTGTGTGCCTGGGCCCCATCCCCTGTGAGTGTGGTTTCAGTCCCCTGACTGTGCGTGCGTGTGCGTCTTGTTTGTGGCGTGTGAGTCTGTGTGCTGCACGTGTCTGTGCTGGTGTGTGTCTGTGCCGGTGTGTGTGTGCTTGGGACAGGTAAAGTGCTGGGGAGTGTGGATGGGGCAGAGGCAGGAGGGGTGAGGGACTGTCGGAGGAGGGACACTGCTGCCGTCAGGGAGGAGTCCATGGACCTATTGCCCCTCTGTAGGGCAGACATGCCCGATGAGATGCCCTCCATGAACGACACCAGCTGAGTCAACAGAGTGGTGTGTGCATGGAGGACACTCAGCATCGCTGTCTGCCCTACATGGAGCTGGCGAAGGAGGTACACAGACTCCTCACTCAGGGCAGCAGGGGACACAGGGGCAGGGGGTGCGGTGCCTGGCCCGAAGGAGACACGCTCCCGAACATGGGAGCCTCCACGGACCTCGGGAATGGGAGCCGATGGGAGGGCGGTGGTGGTGGTGGTGGTGGCGGGGACAGCAACACTAGCTGGGGTGTGGTGGCTGCTGACACCCGCCTCCATAAGGGAGTCATCCTCCGAGCTGCTGTGGTCCTCAGCTGAGGTGGATGGTGCTGAGGACTCCTCGGTGTGGCTCCCCTCGCCCTCCCTGCCACTGGGTCCCTCCGACCACTCCTCGGCTGCTGACCCAGTCTGGCTCTGCGGCTCCTCCTGGTCCGTGGAGCTGTCCCCTCCTGTGGCCGTGGATGTATCTGCAATCAATAGGGAAACAGACAGACATCAGTCACCTGCACCGAACGCACACACCACAGTAAGTACAGCACATTACAGAGCAAGCCCTGGCATCCTTAGTTGAACGTTGCTAAAAGTGCCCAAACAGAACAGGAGAAGCCAATTGTCAGTCTGATGGTCAACCATGGCACTCACATCCCACCTGGCCTTGCACCCATCTGTCTGGTGTCTGTTGGATGGCAATACCCCAGTGTGGACACATGCACCACCTACACAGTAGTTGGACAGTGCAGAGAACCCGGTGAAGCATGTGAACATGCACACATCACAACTCTTGCCACTGAGTCAGTACAGGTGTCCGGATGAAAGGGATGCCCAGAGTCAAATAGGAAATGCATGTGATGCATACCAGCGACAGACACCATGATGCACCCATGTCCTGATAGCCATTGCCACAGTGGTGTGCATGTAGCACATGTCACTCCCCTGCAGGATCACTAATAGGAAGTCACATGCCATGGCACAGGCATGCCTGCTAAGTCATACATCACTGTCTCCAGTCACATGGGCAGGGCAGCCAGACAACAACACTCTGCACTGTGTCACAATAGTAGGTCATGGGGAATGCAAGTCCTGGAGCTGAACAAGGGCACATGTACATCCCCCACACACCACATCATCTGAACACTTATCTGTCCAGGTCATACCGATTGGACATATGGGAGACCTGTAACACTACCCTCTGATCCTGAGCACCTCACAATCTGCTGTGAATGGGAAACAGCTGCCTGAACTTCACATTCGCATACCCCAGTCTGCACGGTCAGGTGATCAAACACCTATGTGTCACACAAGTATCGTCTCCTATGGTCACATCTCCGGTGGCATGCTGAGCCCCAACCGAGAAACACCCCAGCAGACCTGACAACGAAGCCACAGCACACTGGCACAGAGGCAGACACCTGAGGGGACAAATCACTGAGCACAACGTGTCAGCTGATACACGGGAGTGGGAGTACAGAGTGTATTGTATGGCCTGGAGTAGGCATGACTGTCCTGCCCCACATGAATGAGGGATGCGCCCTGGACAGTAGGCAGCTGGCTAAGTATGTGTGACACACATAATATACACACTCCTGGGGCCCAAACATTGTTCCCACCCGCAGCATGGGTGTGTGCCAGATACCCCAGGCACATGTGGTGGATCAGCTCTGCAATTGGACCACATATCAAAGTAACATGCAGATTACATGTCAGAACACAGGCATTGTGTAAGCAATGGACCCACCCATGATGCCCACCACAGAGTTAGGGAAACAGATGCTGTCCCCCACCTTGAGTCAAGCAAACTGCAAGGACACAGTACCCAAGTGACACAATTCCCTGACTGTAAGGGCCACACCAGGGTATCAGATGAGGAGTGGGCAGTGCACAATAGAGGGACATGGGTCCTGGACCACATGACTGATGTACTGTGGAAGTTTAACCAGGCCAGAGGAGGGCACATAGCATGGCAGACATAGTTCCCAATGCAGTCATGGACTCACCCCCTCCTTGCTGCTCTCTGGCCTTCAGCTGCCCATCCAGATCAGGGAAGACCACCGCCAGGATCCTGAGCATGTGGGGGGTCAGGGTCCGGTGTCCGCCCCTCCTGCGAGGAGGCGACAGCTTCAGCTGGACCCGTGCGATCCTCCGGGTCCAGCCCCGAAGGTCCTGCCACCTCTTCTGGCAGTTGCGGTTCCGGCGCTTGTAGACCCCCACGGATCTCACTGCCCGGATGATGGTCAGCCATATCTGCTGCTTCTGGTGGGCATCAACCTGTGAGGATGACAAAGTGAGAATGCCATTACTACACATGCAACATATCCGTGCATTACACAGTTGGATATACATGTCTCAATCACAGGGGCACATGATGTACACAGGCAGTGCAACGATGGCCATGGACAGTATGCCAGCAGTTACTACATGGTATCATTGCCTGGGAAGTAAAACCTTGTTTAAATGCACTGTCACTGCACTATACCTGTCCAGTGCATGTAACTACACACTATGGGGGTGACAACTACTCAGTGAGCCTGCTAGCCAGTGGAGTGCAGACTGTTAGCCTTGCTAGTCAGACAACATGCACATTTAGAAAGGCAGTGGACAGAACACTCACCTGCTCCCCTGCTTTCCCATACAGCTTGCTGTACTGTGGAAGGAGGTTGTCCAGCAGGGCCTGGTTCTCCTCAGTGCTGAAGGCTGGGGCTCTCTCCACAGTACGTGCCATTGCAGGGTCCAGAGGGTGCAGATACAGCAGCAGTGTAGTGGCAGATGTCGTCCTGGAGCATGTAGTGCAGGCAAGTGAGCTCTCAGGGGAACAGCCAGCATTATATGTGTGCTGCAGAGGCAGATACTGTCCCATGTGTCCAAAGTGATAGGTCCAAGTCGTTAGCATCTTCTGAATATGGCCAATCCATGGAATTGCACCACTTACACACGCCCACAGCATCCTTCAAAAGTTCAACTTCATGACACCCATGAATTTGCAACATTGTTGTGGGTGACCAACTGAATTTACAGCATCAGACTCGTTCAAAATTTGAAAACGCGTCCGTTGCCAGGCCAGGCCATAGCCAATGGGTGCGCACCGATCGGTCCATTGCTGTTCAACGCGTACCTAGGATACAACGCGTACCCGCACACATTGAATGCAATGGGCCGGCCGGGCACACCGATCGGTCCATTGCTGTTCAACGCGTACCCAGGATACAACGCGTACCCGCACACATTGAATGCAATGGGCCGGGCACACCGATCGGTCTATTGCTGCTCAACGCGTACCCAGGATACAACGCGTACCCGCACACATTGAATGCAATGGGCCGGCCGGGCACACCGATCGGTCCATTGCTGTTCAACGCGTACCCAGGATACAACGCGTACCCGCACACATTGAATGCAATGGCCAATGTGTGCGCACTGATCGGTCCATTGCTGTCCAACGCGTATTGCGAATACAACGCGTACCAGCTCACATTGAATGCAATGGCCAATGTGCGCACCGATCGGTCCATTGCTGTCCAACGCGTCCGTGTACAAGTCACTGGCATATGTCACCATGCCTGTCACAGGTGAACATATGCCAGCCACATATACTTCCCAGGGAGTGAGGGGCACACCTACAACACCACAGCCTGTCCAAACTGTGTCCTACGGCATGTAAGGCTGCATTACCTATTCCGTGTATGGGGGTGAACATGTTGTTCTGTGGGTGTCACTTGGGGGCAGCCACCCCCAGGCTGTGCACGTGTTCATGGGGACAGAATCCTTGGTGTTTCGTGTACATGACCACTGTGATGTGCAACTGTTCATATCTGAGCATGTGGCATGGTCACATTTCACGGTGGTGTATGTGTATGTCATGTCACATACCCCCTGAGTCCCATGTGGGACGGTATGTTTAACCCAGGGTGACCCATTGGCACAATAGTGATGGTCCTCCACAGTCTGTGTGCATGTTGTGTTTACAATGTCTCTGATTTCATGTGCACAATGGGAGGCAGTCTCCACATCCACGTTGTTTGTGCATGGACTTTGATGTTGTGCGTGTGTGTGTCACAGACGTCCATGTCTGTCCTGCCGAGGCAACAGGGACCACTACCTGTGGGGGTCATGGTTGTTTTGCTGTGGTGTATACATGATACACCATGTCATGCCAGTGTCCATGTGGCAATACAGGGTCCCTGGGAATCTACCTGTCGTTGAGCTGTGATGCCTGGGGCACATCTGTCCTCACATGTCACTGTGGGGTGTGTTTGTAACGTGGCAGCAGGAGATGGGAACTGGGACACGGCCTCATGATATCCAATGGCACAACCTGGGACTTATTGATGCCACTTGTTGAACTGTGATGTTAGATGTTGGCCATGTATGTGCCATACATATCCTTACGGAACTGCACACATCATGTACTTGTGCCTCATAATGATGTATCATGTGATATTGAGTGTGTTCAATGCCACATATGTGGGGTGACTGACAATCTTTCTTTCTTCACCTATGCACTGCAGGGCACCAGCTGTCCTTAGACCATTCCCTGACCTGGCAACGATGGTGGAACGTGACAGCATCCGACGGTACCGCTTCACCAGGCAGCTGATTGAGGATTTGGCAGTGCGCTTGGCACCACATTTGCAACCTGGCCGGCCGTACCCTACAGCGCTGACCCCCAAGGTGAAGGTGATGGCAGCCCTACACTTCTTTGCCACCGGTACCTTTCAACACACTGTGGCGACTGCTGGTGGGATGTCACAGACCATGTTCAGCCGTGTGCTCCGCGATGTTTTGGAGGCTATGTTGATATACCTGAACCAGTACATCTATTTCCCTAGACTCCAACAACTCACTGGCATGAAGAGTGACTTCTATGCCCTGGGGAGGATGCCGCATGTCATTGGCTCCATTGATGGGACACATGTGGCTTTGGTACCACCACAGGCCCAAGAGCAGGCATACAGGAACCGCAAACACTACCACTCGGTCAATGCACTGGTGGTCTGTCTTGCAGATATGAGCATCTCACACGTGTGTGCCCGTTTCCCTGGTTCTGCACACGATGCCTACGTGATGAGGAGTAGTCGCATCCCGAGGATGATGTCACAGATGCGGAACCAGCGTGCCTGGCTTGTTGGTGTGTACTGACTTTGTACCATTGTGTGTGTTCTGCAATGTAGTGTTCCACCCTCTTTTCCAACTCAGCTAATGTGCAATTGTCTGTATGTAGGTGACTCTGGATACCCCAACATGCCGTGGTTGCTGACGCCCCTCAGGAACCCTGTGACACCAGCCCAGATGCGCTACAATGAGGCACATGGTCGGACGAGGAGAGTGATTGAGCGGACATTTGGTCTCCTGAAGAGCCGCTTCCGCTGCCTGGACAAGACAGGAGGGTCCCTCCCATATGCCCCAGCAAAGGTGTGCAAGATTGTCATCGTCTGCTGCATGCTCCACAACCTGGCAGTGCGGAAGGAGTTGCCTCTCATCCTGGATGACGATGACCAACATCCGCCACCTGTGGAGGATCCTGGCCTGGACCACGATGCCAGTGATGATGATGATGATGGTGATGGTGATGTCCGCACACAGCTCATCACCAACTTCTTCAGCTGAATGTGAGTATCCAGAGATGTCATGTCAATGATGTGAGTTTGCATGATATGTGTTGGTGGTGCTCTGGTGCTGTTTGAGTGTGTCCATGGGCTACATGACTGTATGCGTGTAGCGATGTGTCCTTACAGGTAGTCTGTACTCCCCAACAGTGTTGACATGCTAACTTCGTTCTGGGTGGGTATCTTGTGACATGTATTGGGCATGAGTATTGCAGTTCTGTCCTGTTCTTCAGTGCTTTTGACTGTGTGTCATTTCTGTCCTTCACAGGGTACTTTCAGAGTCGTTTGGTCAACTGTGATCCCCGACACCGTGATTCGACTTCCAGGGTGGTAGCTGTCGTGTCCCTACAGGTGATGTGCGCCACACCCATGGACTTCCTTCCTTCTACACTTGTTGACTGTGTGCCCGCTGCCAGGTGGGATTACCTTGCATCTGTAGTGGTTACAACATGTTGCAAATGTGTAATAAACCTGTGCTTCACTTTGTGATGTGCGTTGTCTGTGGTCACACATTTGACTGACATTTGCTTACTGCACCAGTGGGCTAGTTGACTAAGACTGTGAATAGGTGTTGTGTCTGTGCATTGCACCGTATTTCCTGGCAACATCAGTGTAGGCAATGAGTCAGATGGCCTAGGTGTGTATTTGTTGTGTAGCCCTGGTGGTGTGTCTCCCTCATATGTGTCACGTTGCCATGACTCACATGCCTGTGTTGTACTTGCTGTAGCAGTTAGCATGCACAGTGTAATTTCGCTGGTCATCATCTCCATGACAGAAACCACGTTGGAATCACGACAGAGGCAGGTATGGTGTATTAGTGTGTTTATTGTCATACATGTGTGTGAATAGTGCACAGGATGGTGAGTGCTGTACATTTTGATTGCAATCCAAAGTTCCTAGATGAATTGGAAGTCCTGGTAGCAGAAATGTCCTGTATCAGGTCCACAGTCATCTGAGACATTGGTCCAACTTGTACTCCCCATGTCATGTGGGGGAGTTGTGTTGCAGTCAACAGGGTGAACAGTTTGCGCACAAAGGTGATTATCCAGAACAGGTTTTGGCTTCCTGGGGGTTGCACATGGCCATCGGCCTCTCACTTGCCCCTCCTCGGACGACCCCTCTTCTTTGGGGGGGGACCCTCAAGTGCAGGCTGCTGCGGTGCAGGGGACTCTCCGCCAGAGTCATCCTCCCTCCCTGTGGCAGTTGCAGTTGTTTCAGCACCAGATGTTGTGGGCACACAGAGAGGTGTTGACTGGTTGCTGCTCATCTGGCGGAGGCATTGTAATATGTCCCTATGCACCGCCGTCATCTCTTGCAGTGTGTCCCACTTGGACTCCACGCGGGACATGTGTGAGTCCAAGCGGGCATGATGGGCAGCCTGCTGCTGTTTAATGTCCCTGAGGAGCCCCACTACCTGGCTGAGGTCTCCGGTGCTGGACTGGTACGCATAAGCTATGCGTGCCAGTTGTGGGTCATCATGCAGTCCAGACCCCTCTGCGAGCAGCGACCTATGTCTCCCACCCCTCCCACCACCCCTGGCGACACGTGCAGTACCTGAGGTGGCACGCACAGGTGACCCTGGGCCCCCTTGGGGGTTGTTGGTAGTGTTGGTGTCCATGGCCCCACGTTGGTCCAGGGTCCCTGTGCTGGTGGTGGTGGTGCTCCTTGGTCTGTCCATGTCGGCAGGGGTGGTATGTGTGTTGACAGTCGTTGGAGGGGTGGGTGCAGGGGTGCAGCTGGTGGTCCTGCTGGTGCTGCATGATGACTTGCTCCGGAGGTGCCAGGTGGGTCTTCTTCATCCGAGGAGGGCAGAGGCTGTTCCACACCAGTGAGCTCCGTATCCTCTTGAGCCTGGGACGGGGACTCCTCAGCGTCTGCTGCTGTGTCCCCATCATCACCTGTTTTTGGGAGACACACACAATGTATGTTATGTTTCTGCAGGCATCAATGGTTGACACACCTGACAGTTGTGACTGTGCCTCTGGATGCGGGCCTGTACATTGCATTGTCCTAAGTTGTCACAGTCAGGGGTTGATATTGGTGTTGCACATTGTCCTGCATTATTTGGGCATTTCTATGTGAATGTTGGGGTGTGTACATGGTCTGCATTGGTTGTATTTGGTTGACATCCGGCTCCTTCCCACCCAGCCAGATATTCCACCATGGAACGTGCTTCCATTGCAGGGAGTGCAAGTTGTCTTTCAGGATGTCAGTCAGTGGTGTCCTGCTGTTGGTTGGTGCACAGTTGCCAGCAGGGCCTTGTGCTCCCCACAGCAGTAGCCAGTGTCAGCCATCTTGTCAGTTGTTTTCCACTCCCTGTGATGTGCGCATGGTTCAGGGTGGTGTTGATGGGACAGTTGTGGGGGTGACCAATATCTGTGACTACCACTCCCATCATGCTATTGCCTCCACCCCACTTCCCAGCATGCCCATACTTACTTGCTTTTGGGTGGACTTCACTGTGTGTGAGTGTGAGTGCAATGGCAAGATGGCTGGCAGTGGTGTCCTGCTGTTAGTTGGTGGCCAGTTCCCAGCATGGCCTTGTGCTCCCCACAACAGAGCACCAGTGTCAGACATCTTTGATGGGGCTTTCCACTCTCTGTGGGGTGTGCATGCTTGAGTGTGAGCTTGCTGGGCCATGTGGGTGGGGGATGTTGAGCTGTGACTACCACTCCCATCATGCTATTGCCTCCACCCCACTTCCCAGCATGCCCATACTTACTTGCTTTTGGGTGGACTTCACTGTGTGTGAGTGTGAGAGCAATGGCAAGATGGCTGACAGTGGTGTCCTGCTGTTGGTTGGTGGCCAGTTCCCAGCATGGCCTTGTGCTCCCCACAACAGAGCACCAGTGTCAGACATCTTTGATGGGGCTTTCCACTCTCTGTGGGGTGTGCATGCTTGAGTGTGAGCTTGCTGGGCCATGTGGGTAGGGGATGTTGAGCTGTGACTACCACTCCCATCATGCTATTGCCTCCACCCCACTTCCCAGCATGCCCATACTTACTTGCTTTTGGGTGGACTTCACTGTGTGTGAGTGTGAGAGCAATGGCAAGATGGCTGACAGTGGTGTCCTGCTGTTGGTTGGTGGCCAGTTCCCAGCACGGCCTTGTGCTCCCCACAACAGAGCACCAGTGTCAGACATCTTTGATGGGGCTTTCCACTCTCTGTGGGGTGTGCATGCTTGAGTGTGAGCTTGCTGGGCCATGTGGGTGGGGGATGTCGAGTTGTGACTACCACTCCCATCATGCTATTGCCTCCACCCCCCTTCCCAGCATTCCCATGCTTCCTTCCCTTTGACTCTGCTTCCCTGTGGGGTTGTGTGCCTGTGCTGACAAGATGGCTGACAGTGTTATACTGGGGTTAGTTCTGCTACAGGTCCCATGTGTGTCCCTGTGCTTCACACAGCATGACCCAGGGTTGTGGTTCTTTGTGGGATATTTGATTGGAGTGTGAGGCAATGCATTCTCCCAGGTGAGTTGTGTGGAGTTTGTGTTAGGGGGGTGTGTGGGTGGAGCTGCTGGTGACTATGGTCTGTGCTGTGAGTCCTCCTTCCCACCCAGCTAGATATCCCACCATGGAACGTGCTTCCATTGCAGGGAGTGCAAGTTGTCTTTCAGGATGTCAGTCAGTGGTGTCCTGCTGTTGGTTGGTGCACAGTTGCCAGCAGGGCCTTGTGCTCCCCACAGCAGTAGCCAGTGTCAGCCATCTTGTCAGTTGTTTTCCACTCCCTGTGATGTGCGCATGGTTCAGGGTGGTGTTGAAGGGACAGTTGTGGGGGTGACCAATATCTGTGACTACCACTCCCATCATGCTATTGCCTCCACCCCACTTCCCAGCATGCCCATACTTACTTGCTTTTGGGTGGACTTCACTGTGTGTGAGTGTGAGTGCAATGGCAAGATGGCTGGCAGTGGTGTCCTGCTGTTAGTTGGTGGCCAGTTCCCAGCATGGCCTTGTGCTCCCCACAACAGAGCACCAGTGTCAGACATCTTTGATGGGGCTTTCCACTCTCTGTGGGGTGTGCATGCTTGAGTGTGAGCTTGCTGGGCCATGTGGGTGGGGGATGTTGAGCTGTGACTACCACTCCCATCATGCTATTGCCTCTACCCCCCTTCCCAGCATTCCCATGCTTCCTTCCCTTTGACTCTGCTTCCCTGTGGGGTTGTGGGCCTGTGCTGACAAGATGGCTGACAGTGTTATCCTGGGGTTAGTTCTGCTACAGGTCCCATGTGTGTCCCTGTGCTTCACACAGCATGACCCAGGGTTGTGGTTCTTTGTGGGATATTTGATTGGAGTGTGAGGCAATGCATTCTCCCAGGTGAGTTGTGTGGAGTTTGTGTTAGGGGGTGTGTGGGTGGAGCTGCTGGTGACTATGGTCTGTGCTGTGAGTCCTCCTTCCCACCCAGCCAGATATCCCACCATGGAACGTGCTTCCATTGCAGGGAGTGCAAGTTGTCTTTCAGGATGTCAGTCAGTGGTGTCCTGCTGTTGGTTGGTGCACAGTTGCCAGCAGGGCCTTGTGCTCCCCACAGCAGTAGCCAGTGCCAGCCATCTTGTCAGTTGTTTTCCACTCCCTGTGATGTGAGCATGGTTCATGGTGGTGTTGATGTGCGCATTGTGAGGGTGGGCAATATCTGTGACTACGACTCCCATGATGCTATTGGCTACACTGACTTGCCCAGCATACACAATTCCTTTCTTTCAGTGGGCTTCACTGTGTGGTGGTGTTGTAGTGGTGGCTACATGTCTGGATGTGTTTGTTAGTTATATTTGTGCCACTGCCTAGCTGTAGTTGTAGTTGTGTTTGTACATGTGATGAGACAGTTACATGTCACTATGAGATGGCATGTGTTGTGTTTATCTGACTGACATACACATTTTGGGATGATTCTGTTCTGGTTGGTGTGTATTTGCTAAGGGTGCATGGTTTGACTCTCCCCTTGACAGTGATGTGTGTGTATTGTGGCACAATATTGTGTTCATTTGTTGTGTACTCACCAGGCTCTGGGATGTTTTCTAGTCCATATACGCTCACTGGTGGTAGGATGGCCCGCACCTTCTCCTCCCAGGGCCTGAGGTATACTGGCTTACTTGGAGGGCCACTGCTGGTGTGTTGGCTCAAGAGGTAGTCCTTCTTCAACAGCTCCCTGACCCTCCTGCGCACGTCATACCACCTGTTCTGGATGTCTATCTTTGTGCGCAAACATGGTGATTGTGCGTTCACCCTGTCGACGATCCTCTCCCACATCTTGGTTTTCTGCGACATGGGTGTCTGTTGGACCAGTGTACCAAACAGCTGTGGCTCTACCCTGAGGATCTCATCTACCAGGACTTCCAATTCACTATCTAGGAACTTATGATTCTTCTTTGGGGGCATGGTGATGGGAGGTGATGGTGAGTGATGTGTGTGTTGGTGTGCAGGTGAAGGTGAAGGTATGTGAGTGTGTGTTTTGCTGGGTGTATGTGAGGTTGCGATTTGTTGAGGTGCTGATGGTGTGTGGCTTGTGTGATGGATGAGCTGTGGGTGTATGGTTGCTGTCTGTTGAGTGCTGGCAGGTAATTAGAATTTGCAAAGGATCATGGTAGGGATTTGTGTCCTTTATATGGGTGGAGTTGTGGGTGTGTCTTTGTTCCCTGCCCCCCCCCCCAGTATTTATTGGCTTTGTAATTGCTTGTTTGGCCTTTTTTTGTGTATTTTCCCTTTGTACTTTTCGTGCATGTAGGAGACGTTCTTGTGACCGAGTCGGACCCTGCAGTTGTCTCGTACGAGCTTCTCCGATTCGTTCACGCTGTGTTTGTGCTGTTTTCTATGCTGCGTACGCGTCAATCGCGGTGTTTTGGGTTGCTTCGGCTCGCAGTTTTGTATGCGTGTCGGTCGTACGGCTTGTCCTCCGTGCGACTCGGTCGTGTTTTCCACGCGTTGCATCGTACTTGGCGGGTAGGAGTTCGCGGGTACGTTTCGTTCGGGATTGTTCCGGGTGCGTGTCGGTCGGTTAGATTCGCGTGTTTTCCCGGCCGGATTGCTGTTTTCTGCACGGCTCGGTCGTTCGGCTTGTGTTCCGTACGAGTCGGTCGGGTTTTGCACGCTTCTCATCGTACTTTGCGGGTCGGGCTGCACCGGTATGTGTCGGTCGGAATTAATTCCGAGTCGGTCGGTATGTTTTCCGGCCCGAATCGGAATCGACCCCTGAGTCTTGGAGCCATGTTTAGAGGCAGATTCATGAAACAAACTTACAACCTGCTGGACTGTCAGCTTGCAGGCAGCCATAATGCTAACTTATGAAACTAACACAACAAACAAGACAGCACTAAATAAAACGGTGTCAAAGGAGAACTCAACAAACTCAGCTGTATCAAAGAGTAAATATAACTATTGCCATACAATTATCTTGCAAAAACTATCAACAGAATCCACACAATGAACTTGAAACTAAAAAGATACCTCTCACTTGCCACAGTCAGCTAGACTGAGGATCAACTGCAGCTACTCTGCACAGACACAGCAAGCACTACTGATATCCCACTAGACAAAAGGAGAAACAAAATGCACACAAGATAACACATATAGATCTTGTACAAATCCAAAATTGTAGCTAAGTATGCTACAATTATTACAACTGTTAAAATACACATTCAAGCAGGGCAATGATACTCATTTGAAGTAAATATTACAAAAAGGTTTCCTTACCAAACTCATACAACTACACAACCTGCAGATCAACCAGTGCCGAAACTGCAAGCAGCAGTCGCTACCAAGGAAATAAAAAGCTTTGCACTATAACAAAAAGGAGAAATAATACATTAAGATCACAAATGCAAATGATGACAAGAAACAACAGTTAACATTATAATTAGAGCTCCCGGTTTTATGGTATTTATTTTTTGCTCATTTTTTCTGATTTATCCTTTTTTTTATTATTTCTAAATAAAGGAAGCTGCAATGGGTATTTTTTCACATTTATTTGACTGATAAATGTATACTCGCATTTGAATGTCCAAAAGGTTTCAGCAGTATACAGTGCAATAGCTTTATCTGAAAACACTTGCATTGTAGATTAGCATCAATAACTGTAGATCTGCACTTAATTGGGAAATCTATTGTCTTTTTTCATCTCCCCTACATCTCAATCTGTACTTCTCCTGACCTGTCACTCATGATTGACTGTAGAAAAAATCATCCAAAGAAGACCAATTTTCCGTATTTTTCTGTATTTAAAAATAAATACAGACAGAAAAATAAATAGTTTTCTGTCTGTATTTATCTGTAAAAATCAGTAAAAACAGAAAACAGGGAGGCCTTATTATAATACACTATGAAGTCTGCCCCTGGGGGCAGATCAGCATCACAAACGTCCGATCTATGAGGGGCACAAAGCAAAGGCGAGAAATTGGCACCCTAGAGGGGAGTGACCCTTACCCCAGCTAAACACCAGATCACACACAGCACCATCCAAATGCCAGCCACACACATCACCAGCCAGAAGCCAGTCCACACACACCGCCAGCCAAAACCCAATTTTTAACACATCATCAGCCAAATGCAGGTCCACACATACCGCCAGCCAAACTCCAGTACACACAGCCAGCCAAACGCCAGTACACGCAGAGCACCAGCTAAATGCCAGAAAACAGACAAAACCTGTAGTTTCATATTTAGGGAGTGACCCTTGCCCAAGGGGCCGCGCCCCGACATATATCCATAGCAGTCCCTGGTGTCAAGTGGTTTTCTGCCCCTTAGGGGCAGAGCGGCCTACAAATATGGCTGACCTGCCCCCGGGGGCAGAAAATGGGCAAAACATGTGGGAGACAATGGAGAGAGACTCTTACCTAAGGGGCTGCTTCCTGACATGTATCTGTAGCAATCCCTGGTGTCTAGTGGTTTTCTGCCCCCCTTGGGGGCAGATCGGTCTAAAAATATGGCCGATCTGCTCCAGTGAGGGCAGAAAACAGCCTAAATGTGGCAAAGAATGGGTAACAAGTCTTGCAAAAGGGGCTGTTCCCTGACTTATCTTTAGCAGTCCCTGGTGTCTAGTGATTTTCTTCTCCCCTTGGGGGCAAATTGACCTAAAAATATTACTGATCTGCCTCTGAGGGGGAGGAGAAAATGGCCAAAACATGTGGCAAATAATGGGGAGTGACTCTTGCCCAAGGGGCTGCTCCGCCTGCAACCACAGAAAAATCCCTGATGTCTTGTGGATGCATTCCTGCTGCCTGATCGTGGTCCCACCCGTGATACTGCAGCAGCAATGCACTACAGAGAAACACCAGGGGAAATGAAAAACTCTTTCCTTTATCCCAGTGTCTCTTTACCCTCCCAGTGCCTTCCGTCAGGAAAAACGTAACCTTCCTCCTGACGTGCTGGATGTGTTTTGATAACGTTGGGATGCTGTGCATGCACTGATGTGATCAAATTGCCAGAGAAGGGGTCAGTGATGGTAGCGGAAGCGCTTCCGCTGGCATCTCTGGTGGGGCTATGAGGTGGAGGGGCACGTCCTTGGCACCCGAGCACCAGGGATGAAGAGCTATCCAACATATCCCTAGCAACTGATGGGTTAAATTAAAATTCATTTGAGTCTAAACAACAAATCCCTAACTGCTCCCAATCCAAAGTTAGCAGTTGCTAAATGTAACAAGGTAGCACAGTGTTACTCAATGGGAGAGATAGGCCTTACCACAGTGAATAGCAACTTTAGGAGCTTCTCTTTGCCAGGACATGTAAAATTTAAGTGCACATGCCCTACTATTTAAATACCATGCAGCCTGCCCTAGGAGCAGCTGTTAGGGTCTACCTTAGGGGTGGCTAATATGTATTAAAAAGGAAGATTTAGGTCTGGCAAAAGGTTTATTTTTCTAGGACGAAATGGCAGTTTAAAATTGCACTACAGGCTACAGTGGCAGGCCTGAGACAAGTTTTAAAGTGCTACTTTAGTGGGTGGCACAATGTATGCTGCAGGCCCACTAGTTGCATATAATTTATAGTCCCTGGGCACATGTAGTACCAAATACTAGGGACCTACAAGCAATTTAAATGTGCCAAGGGGAGAACACAAACACATAAGCACTGGTTAACAGTGGTAAAGTGTGCAGAGTCCTAAAGCCAACAAAAACAAATGAAGCAAAAATAAGAGGAGTGAAGGCAAAAAGTTTGAGGAACTACCACACAAGGGTGTCAGGCTTAACAGGTTACAACATCTGTTTCCTCCCTCTCCCTTTGTCATGCCACAGAGGGACCTTAACTTTGTCCTTACATTCCTTTCATGCACTCCTTTCAAGCTGCTTCACAGCTGCCCTTTGGGGCTTCCCACACTCACAACAGTGTTCCTGGTCACCATTAAATTGGTGTGGCAGGCGAGTGAGCTTCAATCTCTCTGTGCCAACCCACTGTAAACCACTTTTGTCACAGACAAACTGGTTCTGCGGACAAGCGCATCCTTCTTACCAAACGTTGTGACGCTGTTGCATATCTGTCAAATCATTACCCGGCTGGCGTTCTTTGCCTCGCCTCACTGTTCTAAGGAGATCAAGAGACTCCAGAGCTTGGACTCCATGAGTGAACTGAGCTTTTACATAGATCATACCAAAGAATAGCGGGTGAACAGTAAGCTCTTTGGGGGGTTCTCTGGAGTGAAAAATTGCAAGGCAGTGCATAAGAGAACCATCACGTGCTGGATTGTGCCTTGAATTAATATCAGCTACACATTCGCTGAAAGCAGCCTTTGATGGACTGCATCCCCATTCTCCCAGTAGAAAAGCTGCTACCACTGCGTTGGCATGCAAAGTCCCTGTCCTAGGCGTTTGCCAGGCGGCTGTGTGGGTGTCCCTCCATGTGTTCACCGAGCACTATTGTCTGGACAGTCAGGTATGCCGATTGGGGCATTTTGCCTGCTCGGTCCTGCAGAACGTTTTTTGTGGTTTGAGTTCATTCACAGCCTCGCCTCCAAAATGGTACTGCTTTGGTATCCATTCAAAAAGCGAGGAATCTACGGCTAGAAGTCTCTATCAGAAGAGCAAATTACTTACCTTTGGTAATGCTCTTTCTGAAAGAGATTCTGGAGGAGATTTACTAAGCTTTTGCGCCGTGTTTGCGTCACAAAAGTGACGCAAAATATACGCAAAATCTTTCTTTTGTAATTTACTTTCCAGCACTAAACTTGTTTAGCGCTGGAAATAACGTAAAAGTAATGCGAAGCAGCGCATTGCACTGCTTTGCGTTACTTTGCGCCATGGGGGCGTACCAAGGGTGGTGCATGGGTGTTCCCATGCAACCACCCAAGGTTTCTCACGCTAAACCCAATTTACTAAAAACAGTAGATTGTGTTTAGCGTGAGAAAACTGCACCCTTTTCAACTAGGCGCAAGGAAGGAGAAATGCTTTCATTTCTCCTTCCTTTTCCGACTTTGCATGCGTGCTGCACTGTGTGGGAAAAGCTTTCCCTTGTGTCTAGCATAGTATTTTGCACAGGAAGGGTACCCTTCCTGTACAAAACCTATGCTGGACTCATGCACACACCCTAGCGCTGCGGCGCTAAGGTGTGTGCATGGCGCACGGCAGCTGTAATCACCGCCGGCGCAAGGGAAAGAGGAGGAGATAGCCATATCTCTGAAGATATGGCGCTCTCATGCTCCCTCCCTGTCGCGCAACACAGCGCAGCCTCGCGGGGGCTGCGCTGCGTTGCGTGACTTTTTCGTAAATCTCCCCCTCTATCTTGCCACAGATTCCTCACCAAATGTGTTAGATTGAACAGGTACTTCTGTACACTACGCTGTATCTTCTTTCAATGGGAGTGCATGCATAAAGGTGTGGGATTCGGGGCCTTAAAGCATATGGCCTATCACGTACTATGGTAATATTCTACATGTTATAATATTCAAATCATACGTCTGATGTATTTCTGTGTGCTAACCTGCTAATCTCCCCAGCATGTAGCTATCTCCAAAATCACCTCTGGCCACATGGCTATACAGTTCACAGTGGTGGAACATGTAAGAATCAGCGGCGCTCCCAAGTTGTCTAGCCACAGGGTCTGTGATCACATTTTTAGCATTACACACAATCTGTACTTTGAGGGACTGCTCCTTTTCCAGTTGTGGTAGAGGTGTTCTATCGCAGAGAGTCAGCATATCAGAACATGTCTCATCTGTGCATCCAATCACATGAGGAAAATGTGCAGTCCTAGAGACCCTTACCTTAGTATCCTGTGTTTTGGGCTCTAATTGTGAAAGAGATGTGCCTGATGATTCTTGATACATTTGCACCCAGTAAATTGCAAAAACACTTAGGCAATATACATTGCTATACTCCTCCTGCTGTTGATACAATCCTCTGATAGCTGCCAGAGGTATAGCCACACTCCTTTGGGACTTTGGTTATCAATGAGAACGAGTAGGACCTGGCTACTGAGTCTGTGCTTATCATAGATTTTCTCCTCAGTTTGGTGAAATATTGTCACTCTCATCTTAAAAATCCTTCTTTTGCACCACCTTCTCTTCTCCATTGCCAACAGCCTCATTCTTCTGGTCATCACATTTTGTGCAGCTATTTGTAATGAAATAGTTCTGCTCCTCCTTTTATAGTTTGCACATGATTACCAACCACTCTAACTTATTATAAATAAGGAAGTGCAAAACAACTGTTTTTTGAACATCCGCTGTGTCTGCATGTTTAGCATACAATATATAAACAGGGAAATGCAAGTAGGAAACTGCTATTTGAAGTCACAAAAATAGCAATTTTCTAATAGTTCCATTTAATGTGCATATTTAACAAATTGAGGGGCAGATTTACAAGCCCCTTGCGCTGCCAGTACGTCACTTTTTGTGACGCACTGGCAGCGTAATACACTGCCCCATATTTACAAGGACAGGAAAAGCCACGCAGGGTGGCTTTTTCCTGTCCTTGTAAATATGGGCCCTTAACACGCAGCACTTTGTGTGAAAGGGGCGTTCCATGGGTGTTGCTGTGGGTGTTTCCACGCACAGTCGCGGCTCCTGAAAGGGGAGTGCTGCAGGGCGGTGGGGCGGGGGAGGGGCAGGGTGGGGGGTAGTAAACTCCGGCATACGGCAGAACGGAGTTAAGTACATAAATAAATAAATAAAACAAATTACATTGTGCGCGCCGCATCCCTCCAGGAGCCGCGACCGCCCACGCAACACCCATGGAACGAGACACATTTCCAGATTTACGAGGAATCGTAAATCTGGAAATGCGTGTGAATGCTCTGCCTCCCCAGGGGAGGCGTAGGGAGGCGCCACGAGGAGAAATGTATTCATTGCTCCTCGTTTTTGTTTCCTGTTTCTATGCGTGCTGCATTCTGCAGCCCACATTGAAAGAGGAAATCACCTCTGATGATTGTTTTTGTTCAGGAAGGGTTCCCTTCCTGCACATAAACAATCATTGTAAGAATGTTGTTTTTCAACTTCTATGTGTGCTAATGCAGCACACATAGAAGTTGAAAAACGGCATTTCAGATTGTTTTTGTTCAGGAAGGGAACAATCTCCCCACGACGCAGGCATCCTTGCACCATGGTGCAAGGGTGCCTGCGTCGGCGCATGGCAGCAGCTTGTGCGCCAGCGCAGGGGGAAGCACAGAGGTGTGACATATTGTCGTAAATATGTCGCATCGCTGTGCTTTCCAAACTAACGCAGCACGGCGCAGCAAAATGACTTGCTGCACCGTGCTGCGTTAGTTTATTGTAAATCTGCCCCTGACTTTTTAAAGTCCTAAGCTTTAGTACATTTGGACCTATGTTCCCGCCTGATCTCCTTAATTGCAGGCATTATGTTTCATCTGCATCCACAGCCCTCCCCACCTGCTGTTATAGGGTCTCTCACTTTGACATCCAAATTGTTTCCACTTATGCACGTGCATCCATTTTTCTTATGAGGTGTATGGCGCTGCAGCAGCTAGCCATAAACCCCCGTCAGAGGCAGATATGAAAGCTCTGGTGGTGAAGAGCAAACCAAATGATTGCCAGGAACATATGCTACCAACCCATTACCTTATCTGAATTGAAGGACTGGATTGATTATAATTTGGATTGCTGACGTTAATTTAAACATTTGACTTTCTTTAGGATTTTTTAACTATGTATTTGGACTTCTTAGGTTGGACTTTCTTTGTGTTAATTTAAATTTTCACATCTAACCTATTGTAAATAGACTGTGTCCATGAGGAGCCCATCATGTTTTTTATAATTGACCCAACCCTAACCCCTGTATGTTTAACTTTTCCCTCGAAGTCACTGTTTTATTAAATGTTGGTTAATCACAAGGATTCAATATATACAATATTTTGATCTAACTTGAAAAAATACTCTTGGATTTAATAATACGAATGGTTTAAAAGAAAAATATTTGATGTGATGTTGATCTTTTTGGAGTAAGTTGTAGTGTATGTAATAATATGCAACTATCTGTCATTATTGTGAAATGTATATATTTATAGAAGGATTAAAATCATGTCATACATATTAGTAGCATAAACACTTTCCATGCCAACACACATATTAAAACTTACATGACTTTCTAAAGTATTTTCAATTTTTTAATGCTGATTAGACTTCTACAAATTAGGTTCTACTTCTCCACCATCTGAGGGAGTTCTTTAAGGTGGTCAAGAGTTGCTCCCATGTCATGAATATCCCCTAAACAGTAGACTCCTGCTGATACAATTTCCAGGGGGCAGTTCAACTACCACACCACTCCCCACATACTGTGGACATCCAACATGGCCATCAGATTGTTTGCCTAGGAGAGGGTTGCCATCTGGGAGGTCGTGGGGCAAAGGGATATCGAGAGGTGTCCTCTCCCTCAGATGATGGAGAGAATAATGGAGATGCACCTGCATGGGAGATGTGTGTAAGGGAGCCACTTGTAGATTGAGGGCTGTGTGAAGGTGAGTTTTGCATAGCCAAGATAAGCATCCACTGCTGCTTAGCTGGTGACTGAGGACTAGCGCACCTACCTCAGGAGAGACCTTAGAGGAAGACTGCTGGCAGGCTGGGAGGGAGTTTTGGCTGAATGTTTCTGGGTGGGACCAACAGTTTCTTCCTACTGTTCCTCCACCACCTCTTGCTTTTTATCCTCTGCTACTGCAAAGGCGGACCCCAAGATAACTGCTTGGAGAATGATTGGATTTTCTCCTGGGATTGTCCGCTGTCCTCTGGTTGGTGCAGCATCATTGTCAGGCTCAGTGTCCCTAGTACCTACAAAAGGAAGATGATAAAGGCTAAAATACATATAATGACGTTTGCACCAGACTTGTTTCATAACCGATTTCTGAAAGAAGTCACACTTTAAGTTAATCACATGAGAATGTACATAAACATATGAAGGTGAGGGTTGATCCATGCATGAAAGTACTGTATATTTAGAATGGCAGTTCACATGCTTAAACACAATGCTTGTTTTGTGGATGGGCACCTTGCCATTGGCTGCCAGTGATGCAGCAGCTGTACATACGATTAATGGGACATCGGATTTAAAAAGTTATGAATCAAGTGATAACTATGATGTGTGACACAAATTATATCAATGTAGAGATATACATGAAAGACAAACAATACTCCACAAAAAAAGCAGTCATTTGAACAACTTACAAGTGATGCAGAAAAAACGGCATCCGTACCCTCCTCCGACAGGAGTGAATGAGCAGCCCAGATCCCCCTTGACCTCTAAGCAGTGGCTAACACCGTATCCCACCACACACTCCTCAAGAGACTTCACCACATCCGGATTCATGGTGATGCCCTCAGATGGTTCGCATCCTTCCTCACAGGACAAACCCAGAGAATCTGCCTGCCACCCTTTGCCTCGGAACCAAAAAGCACAATCTGCGGAGTCCCTCAAGGTTCATCCCTTAGCCCCATCCTCATTAACATGTACATGACGCCCCTGGCCGACATCGTTCGAACCCTAAACCTCAACATCATATCCTATGCCAGTGATACCTAATTCATCCTCTCGCTCTCAGCAGACCCTTCCACCACGAGGACCAACTTACACAACTGCGTGACAAGTATCGCTGAGTGGATGAAGACCAACTGTCTGAAGCTCACCACTGACAAGACCAAAGTGCTGATCTTTGGGAAAAACACCTCCCTGTGGAATAAAACCTGTGGTCCTATTATGTTTAGGGTGTACTTTCCCTGTTTGTGCCCGGCGCACCTTACAACAGGTGCGCTGGGTGCAAGCAGGAAAAGTGTGCCCTATTACATAGATTTCGCTACCCCCAGGGCAGTTGCAACTCGTACTGCCCTGGGGGCAGTGCATTCAGGTGAAAAATGGTGTGGCTTAGAAGCAGCTGCTCCATGTTTCACTGTGCAGGCGGCAACCCGCCTGCACTTTTAAGGGAGATTGGAGATCCCCTTACAGGCGGGTGCAGTGATGTCTGGGGGGGTCCATGGGACCACACTCCAGAGCGCTGCTATCAGGGGACGCACTGCCAGTGTGCCATCTTTTAGGTGTCGCACTGCTAGTTCACCCCCTGACATGGGGCCATGCCCTTACGCAATGAGGTAACATCCTCTGATGATAACACTGGCAAATTATGTGTGCCAGCACTATCGGTATAACAGAAGGGGATGCACAGGCATCTGCGGCCTCTTGTGTAATACCAAAGTGCCCCCCGAGTGCACAGAGCAGGCGCAAACGCCTGTTGTGCCCCCAGGCCACTTCCCAAAAATGGCCCCTCGTGGCCCACTGAACCCGGACCTTCTCCCACACCAAAAGACCATGCCCAGAACCTTGACATCATGCTGGACAGCAAACTCACCATGAAACTACAGGTCAATGCAGTCTCTGCCGCCTGCTTCCACAATCACTGCATACTCCGAAGGATTTTCAAATGGCTCCCCATCAGCACAAGGAAAACCGTCACTCAAGCCCTAGTCACCTAATCAACAAAGAGACTTCAGATGATACAGAACTCAGCGGCCAGACTCATCCTCAACCTGTTGAAATGGACCAACATCATCCCCCACTTCAGGATCTTCCACTGACTCCCCGTCTAGAAAAGATGCCAATTCAAGATGCTGACACACGCCAACAAAGCACTCCACAACCACTGCCTGAACTTCCACAGAGACCTTCGCTCACCTCCCTCGCACAGACACCTCGCATCCGCCAAAGCTTCAGTAGAGGCCATTCCTTCTCCTAACTTGTCGCCAAGTGCTGGAACTGCCTCCACTTCCACCTCCGGTCAGCACCCTTTCTAGCTGAATTCTGGAAGAGATTCAAGAACTGGATTTTCGGGGGGCGTGGCCAGCAGCTGACGGGAATGGCCACACACTAGCGCGGCTCCGGAGCCCTCGCTCGCTATACGTCACTAATCCTGCATTCGAATTGCAATGTGAAACCCAATTAGAGGTGGACCCCAGCCCTTGGTGCAGCGGGCGTCGGTGGTTTACTGATTCAGTGCCCGGAGGTGTGGCGGTGCGAGGAAAGTGCTGCAGACACGGACGGCAGAGAGACAGCATAAAATGGCGGCGCTGGAAGCAAGTGAGTCAGGAGGAGGCGGTGTTTCACGTGAACCCCAGCTGCCCACAATGGAGCTCGGGGACACTTGGAGGCCCGGGGTGTTGCCGCAACAAGAAGATAGCCTGCCGAGGGGGTGGGGCCCGCGGCCATACCAGTAAAAGTGGTGCGCGGCTATCCGGCAACTCAGCATCAGCGCGCCGGTCCAGAGGGGGACAGCGCCATCACGTCGCTTCCGGAGGTGTTCTCTCTGCAGGGACCGCTCCAGCAGCCAAGAGGTGACAAGCTGCGGCCCGCATTGGCATAGCGGTGAGTGAGAGGCAGCGCAAATGGACCCTAGGTAGAGACACCGGGAACTTCACCTCCAGAGGGCCGCGGGGGCACACATAGAGAGGAGCGGTAGACCCTGGGCCCAGTGAGACGCAGTGAGCCCCATGAGGAGGGAGTCAAAATCACCGGGACTGCCCGCTTTTGTAACGGGGAAGAGCCCCCGTGTCGGCCCACACATCAGGGTCAATTTTTCGGCCTGACATTCAAGGGGGAAATAAAGACTTGGCCTGAGGGCAATGAATGGTAGACTCCCCAGGATGGAACACTGATTGTTAAGCTCCACGACACTCAATAACCGTGGCAGGGAGGGGGCCCTTTGTTGCACCGCGCTCACTAAGAACACATGATCCCCCAGCCACGAAGGAGAGTGGTGAAAGGGGGGGCACCAAAGAACTGCACTGTGGCAAATACACATCGTTGCGGTGGCTGGGCCCCCACCGAGAGCATATCGCCTGATACTTCGAACAACCGGGTGGTATTTATACCGGGAAACCTGACAGGCCGCCGGAGACGAGAGTCCCCTGGGCAGGCGGCCGGGATTACTGGGTCTGATCCTTAATACACCAGCTATTATCCATCCGGTGACGATTGAAGAATGGCAGGAGGGAAAGGCACTAAGACGACGCTGCAAACTAAACTCGATAAATTTGCATGGGCCAAAAATGGAGATGACCAAGACACCGCCCAACCGGAGGTCCAAGACAAGACACACTCCCCCCCTGCTCCACAGGATTTAATGCTCCAAGACATTATGGCCGCCATTAATGGGGTGCGCACCTCTCTGGCATCCCGACTTGATGTAGTGAATATCGAGGTCTCGCTCATACGGGCAGACCTCCGGAAGATGGACACTAGAGTTAAGGAGGAAGAAGATGTCACCTCGGAGCTCACAAAAGATGCCTCCCAACTAAAACAAGAAGTTACGACTACGAGACAGCCAAGTCAATATGGAAGTGCAACTAGACGACTACGAAGGAAGGGCGCAGCGAAATAATGTGCGCATCCTGGGGGTTCCGGAAAGGGCAGAGGGCCCGGCTACAGACCTTTTTATCGAAGAACTAATCTCCAAACAACTGCAACCAAAGGGACTTTCAAACTATTTTTCCATCGAACGGGCTCATCGAGTCCCTGGGGGGAGGCCTAAACCAGGAGCTCCCTCCCGACCGATAATTGCAAGAGTTTTTAACTTTCGAGATCAAGATGCAATGCCCCAAGCTGCACGCACAAACCCGCCAATCAAATTAGAGAACAGTGTGATATCCTTTTTTCCAGATTTCACCACGAAAGTTCAAAATCAAAGGCGCAGCTTCCTGGCGGTCAAAAAGGCGCTAAGAGAAAGGGACATAAAATATGCAATGATTTTCCCAGCTAAGCTATGTATTGCAGCGGATGGCAAGACATGGTTCTTCTGCTCCCCAGAGGAAGCATGGGATTGGCTGGAAGGATGGCGTCGAGTGGGGAGGCATACCAAAGAGAGACAAGCTGGACTACGAAACAACAGAACAGAGCCCTCCAGTGGGATGCAGGGCGACCCAGCCACTAAAGAAGCAGAATCAATCTCCAGGAGCTAAGAAGACACTGAACTCTGCTTAACGTTAAGAAACATGCACTACAGCTAAGTGGCTCTAGTTGTATCAAGCAGTAAATATATGGGATAGCACGGGGGTCTCCACTAGGAGGGGCTTGTCAAAATACACTTAAATAATATTCTCAGACCTGGGGGTATTCATAACTACAATGCGATTGTTGAAAGATCCATTTTGGGTGGGAGTCTAATCGTACTATGCAGTTTGACTATTGAAATGTTCAGATCTGAGCAGGGGTGAGAGGCACTATGCTAATGGGGAGGCGGGTCGACAGGCACTCTGCCTTGCTGGGGAGTGGGTAGTTTTAAATCCACTGGCAGGGGGGGGACAGCTGAAGGGTTGGGGAGGGTCTTGTTATGTTTTTTGTACTCAAGTCACGCTGTTTGAATCACTGGAATCAGTCACACAATATATCTTCATTCATGATCAAAATGGGTTCCTGTCGCTTTCTAGGATTTGTGTTCCTACACGCCACTCCATATCTAATACCATAAGAGGTGGGCCAGCTAGCGCCATAGCTGCCCGTATTGTCCGTTCCCAGGCTCATATATACCCCCCTAACGGTGAAATGGCGGGAAACTCTGTAGAGACATCACTCTCCGTTCTGACATGGAATGTCAGTGGGATGGGGGACAAAATAAAAAGGGGCATCGTGCTGCAGTACCTTAAACGACACGCCCCTGATCTAGTCTTGTTACAAAAAACACACTTAGTGGGGAACAAGTGTAAAGCCCTGACCCGATGGGGATATAAACTTCTTGTCCATGCAGGATACACTTCGGAATCCAGAGGCACAGTTATTTTGGTAAAACGAAGTCTCGCACTCACTCCAATACGCACATGGGCAGATCCCCAAGGTAGATTTGCGGTTTTGGAGGCAAGTTGGGAGGGAAGGTCCCTTAATGTTATTTCAACATTTGTCCCACCAGCGCTATGGAAAGAGGCGCTGACCGACTTGGGAAACATCTTGCTAGACCTCCCATTAGGTACGCTAGTTCTAGGGGGAGACTTCAATATGACCCTTAATGACCAAGTAGATAGACAACCAATACGCCCCCAGACACGTTCCAACACGCACATGTCAGAGTTTATCACGGCCATGGGCGTCATCAACATACGGCGTTACTTCCATCCAGACTTGACTCACTTCACTTATTACTCAAGTGCCCACAGAAGCCTCTCCCGCATTGACTATTTTTTGACCCAATCGGTAAACATTGGTACCTTTCGGAAACCATGTTGTCTACCACGTTGCATTTCTGATCACTCCCCGGTATGGGTGGAACTCACGCATCACAAACAGAGACAACGAAATACAGTTGTTATTAATCCCTGTCTGCTCAAGGTCCCAGATATAAAAGAGAGTTTAATATCACACTCTGAGAACTATTTCAAGGAAAATGTCGGGTCGGTGGACTCGGCGCAGATAATATGGGAGGCCTTTAAAACAGTGGTGTAGGGACAGGCATTAACACTCAAGGTGGGATATAATAAAAAGCAACAATTGCAAATAGAACAGCTTGAAAGTGAGCTTCAGCAGCTTGAAACAGAACACTCACGGTCACCTAGTGAATCCACGGAACATCACTTAACCATTAAACAACTTGAATATAGAACCCTAGCCCAGGAGCGGGCTGGAGCCAAATTACTGTCCACACATCACAGGCTTTATGAAATGGGAGATAGAGCGGGCAAGTTGCTCGCATGGTTGGAAAAAAGGGAACAAACAGAACGTTGGGTTCCCAGATTAAAAATCAATAGCACGTAGACTCTCTTGGACCCGCAAGCAGTTGCAGATGCCTTCGCGGACCACCTGGAGAGGATCTATACACCCTCGGTCAGTACCACAGCGGAGGACTCTCGCCAACTACTGGCAGATATGCGTATGCCTACCCTGTCCTCGGAGGATAGGGACGCATTAGAGGAAGATCTTACAGACGATGAAATTGGCACTGCAATAAATAGCATACAGTCGGGGAAGGCAAAGGGGCCTAATGGGATCCCCATTGAATTCCTAAAATCAACAGCTTCACTCGTCGTGCCCCATTTGAGAAACATGTACAATGAAAGTTATGAAAGGGGGATCCTACCAGAGGATCAAAGATTGGCCTCTATCGTTGTTATCCATAAACCAGGAAAACCCGTTGATAGCTGCAGTTCCTACAGACCGATTTCATTAATTAATGTTGGAGCGAAAATCCTCGCGAAAATCTTGCCTCTTCGCCTAACCCCTGTTATCACTTCACTGGTTCATGTAGACAAGTCTGGCTTTGTGCCGGGCCGCAACACGGCGCTGAATATCTGTCTTCTTCACAGTGTCCTGGGCCACAAGCACGTCATAGAGGAAGATGCTGTTGTGTTGTCCCTGGATGCCAGAATGGCATTTGATTCAATAGAATGGCCATATCTATTCGAGGTGCTGCGGCGCCTAGGGTTTGGCCTAAAGTTCCTGGGATAGGTTAAATTACTTTATACGGCTCTCAAAGGCCAGGTTAAGGACAACAATCGCCTGGCCAGAACATTTTTATTGAGAAGAGGCTAAAGACTGGGTTGCCCCCTGTCCCCACTGATTTTCTCATTGATGTTAGAGCCACTGGCAACATGGGTCAGAGGAGATCCACTGCTGAGGGGGTTGAAGTGGGCAGAGGGGCAGAGGGGCAGGAAGACAGAATATCTCTCTATGCCGATGATATTCTGCTGTATCTTGCGTCGCCAGCAAAGTCAGTGCATAGAATTGTAAATATTTTCACTCATTTCGGTAAATATTCAGGATACTCAATTAACTGGTCCAAATCAGTGATTTTTGCTATTCAAGGACCGATCCCTAAACTCCCATTAGGATGCAAAGTGGAGATAGCTGTGGAGGGATTCCAGTATCTCGGGATCTATGTGACCCCTGATCCCAATCTGTTTTACACCAAAAATCTGGCTGAGCCTCTGGACAGACTACGTAATGATGTCAAACACTGGAGAACATTGCCCCTCTCCTTGCTGGGTTGAGCCGCCCTTTACAAGATGTTGGCTCTCCCCGATTCCTATACATCCTTCAGAATTGCCCAAATAAGGTCCCTGAATCGTATTTTAAGAATATCGAGAGTGAGGTCAGGACTCTACTATGGGATGGAAAGGCGCCTCGCATCGCCTTACATGAACTAACCAGAGGATGGTGTGACGGAGGTATAGCACTCCCAGATATGGGTCTATGGGCCATATGTATGAAGCTGTTTTGTGATCGCAAACACTGCGAATCGCAAAAAAACGGTGTTTGCGATCGCAAAACACAGCTCCGCTATGTATGAGACACATTCCGTTCGCTTATTTGCGAATCGCTAAATTAGCAATTAGCAAATTAGCGAATCCTACCAAATAGCAAACCATTTGCGAATTCGCAAATTGTAACAAAAAATTAGCGAAACTCGCAATTGTCGAGCTCGCAATTTGCGATTTTGCTAAACGGAATGCATGAATAATTCGCAAATTGCGATTTCACGAAATTCGCAAAATAGAGAATCGCAATTACCACCAAGTCTGAGCAGGTGGTAACCAGGTGCAACCTATTTAAAGAGACCCACAATGCAACTGATGTTTGCCACAATGTCTGGGCTGTACGTGATAGCCAGGAGGCTGCGACTCAGAGGAGGATCTTTAGAGCGCGCATAATCCTGTTCCAGCGGACTGAGGAGGAGATCCATACAAACTACAGGCTGGATGAAGAGAGCATCCTGGAATTAATAGCAGAGCTCAAACCTATACTTGAACACCCCACACGCAGGACACACACACTCCCACCCATATACAGGTCCTGTGCTCACTTCACCTCTTGGCGTCAGGGAGCTTCCAGGGGGTGATAGCCACAGCAGGAGGGGTCTCACAGAGTGCATTGTTGCACTTCTTCCACGCGTTCCTTGATGCCATGGTACAGAGGCTGCATAACCACATACACTTCCCCAGCACACCACAGGCACTAGACCAGACCAAGCAGGAGTTCTATCAAATTGCACAATTCCCCCACATCATTGGATGCATAGATGGGACCCATGTCGCCATATCCCCCCCTCCCAGAACGAGTATGTGTTCAGGAATCGCAAGTCCTACCATTCCCTGAACATACAGGTGGTATGTAATGCCAGGCACATCATCACCGACATCGTCGCTAAATACCCAGGCAGCACCCACGATTCATTCATCTACCGCCACAGTGGGATACACCGTCGACTCACAAGTGGGGAGTTTGGTGAGGGATACCTACTAGGTAATTGCATGTGAAAGAAGGCCACACTAGTAATGCACAGCAGTGGCAGGACAGTGTTCAACCATATTTTTCTCGCCCCACAGGTGACAGTGCGTATGCGGTTCGGGACTACATACTCACTCCTTACCTTAACCCTGCCAACGCTGGGGAGCGGAGGTACAACAGTGCCCACATAGCAACCAGATGTACCATCGAGCGGACCTTCGGAATACTCAAGAGCCGGTTCCGATGCCTACATAAGAGTGTAGGGGCACTTCAATATAGCCCCCAGACCTGTTGCAAGATAGTGGTAGTGTGTGCCGTGCTGCACAACATCGCCAACAGGAAAGGCACACCAGTGGAGCTCACCGAATCGGAATCATCAGATGAGGAGGGGCCAGCTCCAGGACGCATGCCAGCCGGTGTAATTGGTGCAGCTGCTGGGCGCCAGAGGCGAGATGAGATCACACAGAACTATTTCTAGGTAAGAAAAGATGACACAATGCTAAATATCTAATACAAGACTGTGTTTAATTTCCTTTAGTACAGGATATATATCTGCACACAGCCTGTGTGGCACACAATGTATTGTTCAATGTCCCGCACATGTGTGATTCACAGTGCAAATTGACTATCTTGACCAAGTGTCTGTGTGCACTGGGTTGAGGCACCCATATCCATGCCTAAGTCTGAGTGCCTCAACTGCGGCGCTGACGTCCTGTAGCCCCTCGCTGTGGGTGCACAGTGCCCTCTTCACCTGTCTCAGCAGCCCTGCCGTGACGCACACTACGGCGCCTGTCCGGTGGGGGCAGTGGTGTAATGCTGCTCCTGCTAGATTGGGCGTCCTCGTCTGTTGGAGTGAGGACTCCTGGGCCAGTAGTGGCAGCTGCCCGCAGCTGATCCACAGCACATGTCACCTGTACCAGACCCCTGGCCACGTCCTGGCTGCAGTGTGACACCTCGTGCTGCATACTGATGCTGCGCCTTGACAGCACAGAGGTCGCTGAGGAAAGGCGGTTGACCGCCCTGGTGTAGAGGTCTAGGCGGGTGTGTAGGCACTGCCTCTCCCTGCACCTAGCAGCACGGTCCGCCCTTAGTTCAGCACAGAGTGCCTCCAGGGCACCCGTCATGCCCATGAAGCCAACCCTGATTTGCCTCTGTATTGACCCTATGTTTCTTGCCTGCAGGCGCTGGACTTCTAACATGTGGCCCTCCAGCCCTTGGAAGACTGTGTCATCTCCTGTGACTGCTGCACTGGTGGATGCACGTGGTGCCCTGCGCCTGGATGTGATTGGTGGTATTGGATCGGCACGTGCTCGAGCACGGGGTTGTGGCTCTGACTGCCCCTGGACTGGTTGGACATTGACATCGGTGTCCTGGGATTCCTCCTCCAGTGGGGGCAATGGTGGCACTGCAATCCGCCTGCGGCGTATTGGAGGGATAACTGGGCTGCCCTTGTCTTCCTCTTCCTCCTCCTCCTCTTGCCCTGTTGCCTCTGGGCTGGGGGATTCATCCTCCCCTCTACTGATTGTTCCCTGTGTTTCTGCTGGTGCTGTGGACAGAAATGCACACATTAATTTACTGTCCTGCCTTGCATTTGTCATGCATTAAATTTCACTGTTTGGAGTTACATGGGTCCTGTCTGTCTGTATTTTGACTTTCATGATGCACACATACTGTTTGAGCCTGGCTGGGTGTCATTGCTCCACTGTTAGGTGCATGTAACTACATCTCCCATAGTGCATTGCTGTGTGTGCTTGTGTACCTGCACTGGAATTATAGTTTTGTTGTGCCCCTGGGTCTCTCCTGGGTGTGTGGGGGAAGTAGGGAGGTATCAGGGGTGTGATGGCATGCTTCTTACCTTGTCTTGGTTGTGGGTGGTCGGAGCTGTCCAGGTCTGACACGCCCATTACACTCTCCGGAAGCAGGGTCCCCTCAACCATTTCTTCAAGTGGTGTTGAAGCGGTGGCAGTGGAGGTCCCACCACCGGTCTTGTTAGCCTCCTCCAACCTGGCAGCAACCTTCTCCTTTGAGCGCGCGCGCATATCATACCAGCGCTTCTGTAGGTCTTTGACGCTTCGATGTGTGACGCCAATTGCGTTGACTTTGCGCTGGATGTCTGCCCATATCCTTCTCTTGCGTGTCTCTGGCACACGCAGGGACTTCTTGCCAAACAGGAGCTCATGGCTCACAACCATCTCCTGTATCAGGGCCTCCTGCTCACTTTCTGTGAACTTTTGTTTTCTTATTCTGGGGTCTCCCCTGCTGCTTGTCCTTGCTGGCCATGTCTCCACTCTCTCCAATGTGTGTAGCACTGCAGTGATGCCTCACCTCAACTCCTCTCACTCTGCTTCTGAGACTCAGGTGCAGCATGGGTAGTCACACTTCCTGGTTTTGATGTCATCAAGCTGCACCTGAGTCCCCGATTTGCAGTTTGCGAAATCGCTAAATTGCGAATTCGCTATTTTGCGATTTCGCTAAATAGAGAATTCGCTACTAATGATTCACTATTTGGCTCATCGCTATTCATTTAGCGATTTCTAACGATTCGCTAATATTTTGCGAATTTTTGATTACATACCGTTTTGCGAATCTCTAATAGCGATTCGCTAAGAATCGCAATTTGCGATTCGCAAAAGGGAAGTTTGATACATATGGCCCTATATTATTGGGCCTCACAGCTGGTGGTGGTGAACCAGTGGTTGTATCGCCCCCCTACGGACCCAGCATATCTCCTATATAAATATCAAATGGGAAGGGAAGGTTACTTAGGGGCCCTTTATTCGAAAGCTAGGAAGGGTCGGTACCTGGGCCCAACGGCCCATACTGTGGAGGTCTGGCGTCAGGCCAACAGAAGACTCAGCTGGCTGGATGTACTGACTCAAGCTACCCCGTTGTGGTCAGCTCAAAAACTAGGTACACTATGCAACCAACCCGGGTTTGATAGATGGGGCACTATAGGTATCTCTACAGTAGGCCATTTATGGAAAAAGGGAAAGATACTAAAATTTGCAGAATTAAAGGAGGAGTATGATCTAGCTCAGGGGGAGGTCTTCCGCTATCTACAGATCCATCACGCCCTCAAAGCGACACTCTTAGGTAACGAGGAGGTACAGGAGTAATCCCCCCTGGAGGACAGATTGCTTTCTGAACCATTGTTAAAAAAAGCTGTGTCGCTAACGTATCGGAAACTCTGTAATAATTTACCCGACCCGTTCCAAACCCTCCGAGAAAAGTGGCAAACCGATCTAGGACTAATTGAAGATGACGACTGGCAAACGGCGTTGATGTCCCCAAGGGAGGCAGCCATCCCTCTTAGACTCCGTCTTATCCAACTAAAAGTCCTGCACAGAACTTACCTCACTTGCAAAGATTGGGAGTAGACAGGATGCCTTATGTCTCCGCCGATGTCATGGGGAGGCAACTTTTTATCATATAATATGGGATTGTCCCCACATACGGGCCTTATGGGAAAAGGCTACACATCACATGCAGAGAGCAAAAGGAAAGGAGATTAAAATGACACCACAATTGGGGCTCCTCAACATTTGGGATGCGACAGACCTTACGGGGGTGGAATAACAAAGGGTTAGCCTAGGATTTACACTGGTGAAACGCACAATAGCGATGGAGTGGGGAGCAGCTGAGGTGCCATCATCGAGGAGCTCGGCAAAGGAACTAGATAAATGCATGATAGCAGAAAAGGAGGTATTCAAGTCTAGAGGATGTCCCAAGAAATGGAATAGAAAATGGGGCAAATGGAATGTGTACCAGGGTGAACTGTGTATATCGCCTACTACTGAGATGGAAATGACAGAGAATCGATGGAACAGATAGGATATAAATGGCTGAATAACAGTGAACGTTTGTTACAGATGTATTGTGGGAAACACATGTATGGAAATGTACTAAATGTTGATATACCTGTGACTGATATGTTTTTCGAAATAATAAAAACATCTTTAAAAAAAAAGAACTGGCTTTCCAACTGAACCCAGCCACCTAGTCCCTGGCTACCCTTGCAGTTGATCATCCGCGCTCTACAAATAAGGATTGATTGATTGCCACTGTAGGAAGCTGGCTCTCTATATAGTGTACTAAAAAGAAGTACACTGTGCAGAGAGTCCAGTGGGTCCCCAATTGATTTATAGAGGCTAGAGTAGATAAAACTAATGCTTTCTTTTGTGGTAGTGTGGGCTTATCAGAGGGTAGTGCTAAGCATTTGTTGTACTCACAGAGGCAATACATGAGACATACACTCAACCAATTTAGAAAAATAATTATTTTTATATATATTTTCGAACCAAGAACTACGCTCAAAGGTAAGTACTGTATTTCTTATGAATTTTCAAAGATAAGCAAATAGTTCAAAGTTGTGCGCAATTACACCAATTGCAATCCTTTGGAAGGGTGAATCACGTAGGTAAAGTACACCGCACAGACAGTTGTAGGGGGTTCACCTTCCAGGTTTAGAGTAGCAGGAAGCCATGGTCCAATGTTCAATCAACAGTTCGTCGGATGCATCCCGAATTCTGCAGGGAGTTGGTGAAGTTGGTAGCTGGCGTGCTACAGGAAAGGGGAGCCCTCTAAAGTTAGGCTGCAAAAGGAGACTTGCAGGCAGGTCCTGGAGCTCCCAAATGAGGGCTAGGGCTAGGATCACAAGGGCCTTAGGGACAAGGGAGCACAGCCGGTTTGTCGTTACCCAAGGCGGACGGGCTGGGTGCAGAGCAGGTAGGTAAAGGTGCTGCTCATGGTCAAGGGCCAACAGCTGGCAGGGGCAAATTCAGGACTGCTGGGCCACTCTTGAAGTGGGACTCAGAGAACGGGTACCACTTCCTGGTCAGTTGCTGCACCAGGCAGGCAGGGGAGCTGCAAGTTGGTAGACCGGACTCTGCGTTTTTGGTGACTGTGGTCTGCAGGGAAGTAGCTCCTCTACTCAAATAGAGTTCTTGGGCAGTTTGCGAAAGCTCATAGTCCTCTGGGTGTCTTAGAGGCCACACAGCAGCAGAATGAGACAGTTACCCTCAATTGCCAAGTCCTGAAGTGGCAGGCAAGATTTCGTCTCAAAGCTCCGTTGCAGGCACTCAGTTTTTGGGTTCAGCAACTCTTCTTTGCCCTCTTGGTATTTAGGTCCATCGAATCTTAAGTTCAGGGTCGAGGGGTGCCACCTAAATACTCAATTTTGTGCCCTTAAGGGGAGTATCGGGTAGTAACCAATGGGCTGCTTACGTGTAGGGCAACTTCTCCCTCTATATGACCGCTTCCTGTGAGAATTTGGTATAACCCTGCCCCTACTAGGCTAAGTCTCTCCAACACAGGATAGAGGATAGTGGGGTCCACATCAGCTGGCCCGCCCTAGGGGTGGTGCTGGCTGAATGAATGTAGGCACACCTCCTAATCTAACTAATGTTCTCACCTGACCAGCTGCCAGAAAGTGCGGTCAGAACAGGGGGTGGGCACCTCTACTATCTGGAGAGGCCCAAGATTGCATATCAAAGGTGGAAGGGCCTTTGAAGCTTCCCGCCCTGGAATGTCCATCCTGCTTGGAGGAGGTGTGAACACCTACACCCAGAGCAGGCTTTGTTCCTGTCCTCTGAGAGCGAAGGCTCTCACCTCAGGACGTCAGAAACCTGTCTATGATGGCTGGCTGGTCGAGACTTTTCAGTCATTACATTAGTAGTTGGTAGGTTTTCAAGGGGCACCTATAAGGTGCCCTCTGTGTGCATTTATTAATGAATCAAGCACTGGCGTCAGTGTGGGTTTAATAAGATGAGGTTTTTTGGTACCAAACACCTTTGAGTACAGTGAAGCCATCATGTAGCTGGGGAACTCATGAAGACAAGAGTCCAGCCCATGCACTTGTTATGGCTTCCCTGTGCACTGGTAATATCTAAGGGTGAACTTAGATATCACTGGGTCATATCTGCTCTTGCAGATATGCCCTCACATAGGTATAGTGCACCCTGCCTTAGGGCTGCAAGGCCTCCCATAGGGGTGACTTACCTATATCGCATGTAGTGCTGGCAGGCATGGCACACAGGGAAGTGTGCCATGTAGAGTCTTCAGTTTTCTCTGCAGCAAGACACTCAGGCTGCAGTGGCAGTTTTCGTGAGCCTGGTGAGGTGTTCCTTAGGGTGGCACAATTTGCACTGCAGCCCTTAGGGACCCTCTTTAGGGCCAATGCCCTAGGTAACAGGGGTACCATTTACTAGGGACTTACAAGGGATCCCAAAGGGTTTGCCAATTGTGGAAGACTCTCACAGCTTAGAGAGTAAAAACACTGGTGCTGGGGACCTAGTTTGCAGGAACCCAGCACACTTTCAGTCAAAATTGCATCTACCAGGCAAAAACTGGGAGGTAGCCCTACTAAAATGGGGCACTTTCCTACTGCTACCTTCTCTACTCCACTGAGGATGTATAGTGATAAACTATGTAGTTCAATGTAATAATCAAAAACCGATGTAACGACAAGGATGGTCTCCTCATCATTGACATTCTTCTTCTTTCTGAGTGTTGTGGCCAGATCATAGCTGCTGGATGTAGTTCCAGCTGTCCGCAGGGTCACGTAGCCCTAGGGAAGAGTGTAGAGCATAGGGTATGGGTTTCAATTATTTTTTGCAGGTATGTGAGATTTGGGACAACTGTATGGTGTTTCCCTGCTCCCTTACATTTGGAGTTCTCTGGTCTGGCAGTGGAGATTTCTATCCGGTGATGGAGATCTAGACAAACAAGCATATAGTTCTGGTACATCAGAGCCATAAGGTTAGGTGTAGGATGAGTCATGGTTGGAGACTCTGGTGAATGGGACAATGGAACTAGGAAATTCCTAACACTAAACTGCTACACCTATGCTGGTATTCAATTTTTTTCTTCTCACTCACTGCATATAACAGGCACCTCCTGTTCCACAGTTAGCTGCCCCAATAAAGCAGCCGCGGACCCGCAAGTGTATCGCAGTGGTGCAATCCCGCGACCAGGCAGGCCGCTATACAAAATGCAAAAAGAGTTGCCTCTAGGTGGGATGCACTCCGAGGTGGAAATTACGCCAAAGCAAGGGCACACGCCAGGAACAAAGTCTTTTTCTGGTTTCCTGCCAGACGCGTTTCGGGCCAACGCCCTCTTCAGTGGCAGACCATGTGACGTGACGGCATGCGGCAACCACCAGTAAATCCCCGTAATAATAATGCTCAGGTGTACCACCTGAAGCAATGCTTCCTGGGACTGGTGGTTCAGTAAAACCCAAGTGGGTCGCCGCCGGCACTCACATTCAAAAATGTCTTTAAAAGGATTGCCGATGTGGAACAGGAGGTGCCTGTTATATGCAGGGGTGCCGGCGCGAACATCGGCAATCCTTTTAAAGACATTTTTGAATGTGAGTGCCGGCGGCGACCCACTTGGGTTTTACTGAACCACCAGTCCCAGGAAGCATTGCTTCAGGTGTTTCACCTGAGCATAATTATTATGGGGATTTACTGGTGGCTGCCGTACGCCGTCACGTCACATGGTCTGCCACTGAAGAGGGCGTTGGCCCAAAACGCGTCTGGCAGGAAACCAGAAAAGGACTTTGTTCATGGCGTGTGCCCTAGCTTTGGTGTAATTTCCACCTGGGAGTGCATCCCACCTAGAGGCAACTCTTTTGTATAGCGGCCTGCCTGGTCGCGGGATGCACCACAGCGAAACACTTGCGGGTCCGCAGCTGCTTTATTGGGGCAGCTAACTGTGGAACAGGAGGTGCCTGTTATATGCAGGGGTGCCAGCGCGAACATCGGCAATCCTTTTAAAGACATTTTTTAATGTGAGTGCCGGCGGCGACCCACTTGGGTTTTACTGAACCACCAGTCCCAGGAAGCATTGCTTCAGGTGTTTCACCTGAGCATAATTATTATGGGGATTTACTGGTTGCTGCCATACACCGTCACGTCACATGGTCTGCCACTGAAGAGGGCGTTGGCCCGAAACGCGTCTGGCAGGAAACCAGAAAAGGACTTTGTTCATGGCGTGTGCCCTAGCTTTGGCGTAATTTCCACCTGGGAGTGCATCCCACCTAGAGGCAACTCTTTTTGTATTTTGTATAGCGGCCTGCCTGGTCGCGGGATGCACCACCGCGAAACACTTGCGGGTCCGCGGCTGCTTTATTGGGGCAGCTAACTGTGGAAAAGGAGGTGCCTGTTATATGCAGGGGTGCCGGCGCGAACATCGGCAATACTTTTAAAGACATTTTTGAATGTGAGTGCCGGCGGCGACCCACTTGGGTTTTACTGAACCACCAGTCCCAGGAAGCATTGCTTCAGGTGTTTCACCTGAGCATAATTATTATGGGGATTTACTGGTGGCTGCTGTACACCGTCACATCACATGGTCTGCCACTGAAGAGGGCGTTGGCCCGAAACGCGTCTGGCAGGAAACCAGAAAAGGACTTTGTTCATGGCGTGTGCCCTAGCTTTGGCGTAATTTCCACCTGGGAGTGCATCCCAGCTAGAGGCAACTCTTTTTGTATTTTGTATAGCGGCCTGCCTGGTCGCGGGATGCATCACCGCAAAACACTTGCGGGTCCGCGGCTGCTTTATTGGGGCAGCTAACTGTGGAACAGGGGGTGCATGTTATATGCAGGGGTGCCGGCGCGAACATCGGCAATCCTTTTAAAGAAATTTTTGAATGTGAGTGCCGGCGGCGATCCACTTGGGTTTTACTGAACCACCAGTCCCAGGAAGCATTGCTTCAGGTGTTTCACCTGAGCATAATTATTATGGGGATTTACTGGTGGCTGCCGTACGCCGTCACGTCACATGGTCTGCCACTGAGGAGGGCGTTGGCCCGAAACGCGTCTGGCAGGAAACCAGAAAAGGACTTTGTTCATGGCGTGTGCCCTAGCTTTGGCGTAATTTCCACCTGGGAGTGCATCCCACCTAGAGGCAACTCTTTTTGCATTTTGTATAGCGGCCTGCCTGGTCGCGGGATTGCACCACTGCGATACACTTGCGGGTCCGTGGCTGCTTTATTGGGGCAGCTAACTGTGGAACAGGAGGTGCCTGTTATATGCAGGGCTGCCGGCGCGAACATCGGCAATCCTTTTAAAGACATTTTTGAATGTGAGTGCCGGCGGCAACCCACTTGGGTTTTACTGAACCAGCAGTCCCAGGAAGCATTGCTTCAGGTGGTTCACCTGAGCATTATTATTACGGGGATTTACTGGTGGTTGCCGCATGCCGTCACGTCACATGGTCTGCCACTGAAGAGGGCGTTGGCCCAAAACGCGTCTGGCAGGAAACCAGAAAAGGACTTTGTTCATGGCGTGTGCCCTTGCTTTGGCGTAATTTACACCTGGGAGTGCATCCCACCTAGAGGCAACTCTTTTTGCATTTTGTCTAGCGGGCTGCCTGGTCGCGGGATTGCACCACCGCGATACACTTGCGGATCCGTGGCTGCTTTATTGGGGCAGCTAACTGTGGAACAGGAGGTGCCTATCATATGCAGGGGTGCCAGCGCGAACATCAGCAATCCTTTTAAAGACATTTTTGAATGTGAGTGCCGGCGGCGACCCACTTGGGTTTTACTGAACCACCAGTCCCAGGAAGCATTGCTTCAGGTGGTTCACCTGAGCATTATTATTACGGGGATTTACTGGTGGTTGCCGCACGCCGTCACGTCACATGGTCTGCCACTGAAGAGGGCGTTGGCCCGAAACGCGTCTGGCAGGAAACCAGAAAAGGACTTTGTTCATGGCGTGTGCCCTTGCTTTGGCGTAATTTCCACCTGGGAGTGCATCCCACCTAGAGGCAACTCTTTTTGCATTATATATATATATATATTTATATATATATATATATACACATCATTACATATATATATTATATCTCGCAAAACAACTTCCGGTATGTCGAAGCTGTCGGAAGGGCGGTCTGGTACGGGTTACCGGATAACCCAAAATAAAATGCAAAGAAACTCCTTCCTCGTAAGTAAGGATACCAGACTCTCCAAAGTACTGCAAAATGTAGGTTTAATGGCACAAACGACGCGTTTCGGCTTACGCCTTCTTCACGGTATCACATTCATTAATTTCATACAAGATTTAAATACAATTCATTAAAACAGAAAAGGGACTGTATTCTATACAAGTATCATAGTGAGTAAGAAAATAAATCGGCCATTTTGTAATGGTATTCAAGATTCCATGAACAGTTGCTCTCTATGTCACATATTTACAATAAATGAACAATATTACCATAATCGACACATCATGAATGTATAATGCAATAATAAATCATGCCCCTGCTCGTACATTTAAATGATATTCTCTAAATACGAACAATAGAAAATTATATAACGGACTCTTCAAACGCTATAAATAAGCGCAAGGGAACAAATAACAAAAATGGCAGTCATCATATTGCCTATAAAGAACCCATTGCAATACAGGCAACCTGAGTAATTCATTTTACTATATCCACAATATACGCCAATGACTTTGTGTATACTTGCAACTCAATAAGTTTCATAAAGTTGCATACATTTGAAATTCATAAAATACTCCAATGGGCAATGTTCGAAAGTTCATACTAATACAAGGCAATTAAAGTCATAGACTGCCACGAAACCAGAGTCCAACGTCCCGCCCAAGTGGGCGAAATTAGGCACGACAAATTGCAATAGATGCATCAATACTCACTAATCAACAATTAATGTGTCCCTGCATCTGCAAAAAAATATAATTTCAAAATGATTTAAAAACATATTATTTACATAGAGATACTCAGCGCAAAGAAGCTAATAACAGAAAAATCTATTAACAACAAAATCACTTTATACATGTAGGTGGATGGCCAGTTCCTCACTTGAATTAAGGCCTAGTGGCCCCAATGTTTCAAAATCAATTATGTATTTAGATTCAAGTTTCCTCAAAGTCAATTCACGATTGCCTCCTCTAATGTTAGGTGTCACTGCATCAATAACCATCATACGTAAAAGATTTTCATTTTGAAAATGCCAATCATGAAAATGGCGAGCCACCGGATAGTGTTTATCATGATGCCTGATGGCTCGTACGTGTTCTAAAACACGTTTCTTTGCACGATGAATCGTGCTACCTATGTACATTTTTTCGCAGGGACACATGAGTACATAAATACAGTAGGTGGTATTACAATTCAAATGTTTCTTGATGTTAAACATCCTCTTCAAATTAGGTATCTGAAATGTCGCACAGTTAGTACTGTTCCTACATGCTTTACAGCATCTACAACAGTAAAAACCAGTATAGCCTGTACCTATAGATTTATCTCCTTCAGTCACCATATTAATACTGAGGACATCTCGTAGCGATTTACCTTTCTTGAAGGTGATTTGGGGATTACTGTCAAGGTGTTTTGTCAGGTTTTCATCTGTTTTCAGGACATGCCAATGTTTCTTCAATATTTTGCGAATATCTGGTGCCTGTGCAGAAAATTGTGTAATGAATCTAAGGTTATTACAGTCTTCTTTTCGCTTACTCTGATGTAACAGCTCAATTCTAGTTACCCTACTGACTCTCTCTTTAGCTTGCATTATAGTCTTAGTACTATAGCCTCTTTCTGCAAAACGTTTGCACATGTTTATCTCTTCCTGAACAAATGCTCTGTCTGTGCTACAGTTTCTCTTAGCACGCAGTAATTCCCCATATGGAATGCTGTAAATGAGGCTGGATGGATGGGCACTCTTGGCATTTAAAAGACTATTGCCCGCTGTAGTTTTTCTGAAAAGTCTTGTATGGAGTTTACCATCCTCCACCTCTAACAGAACATCAAGAAACTCAATATTATTTTTACTTATCTTTTCAGTAAAAATCAAGTTGCAGGAATTGATATATAATTTCCTGACAAACTCCTTGGCGGAGACAATATCTCCTCTCCAAATACAGAAAATGTCATCAATAAATCGCAGCCACAGGACAACTCCATTCTCAAAATCCTCCAATTGGGCGGCCACCTGCTCCTCCCACCAGCCCACAAATAAATTAGCGTAACTGGGGGCGAAGCAGGTGCCCATCGCTGTGCCCTGTGACTGCTTATAAACTGACGCATCAAAAATGAAAAAATTATTAGTAAGGCAAAAATAGATCATATCCACTAACATTTCTGAGTGACAGAGCAATGATAGTGAACGAGTTCTCAAAAAATGCCGTACTGCTTTGATGCCCTGGTCATGCTGAATGCTAGTGTATAAACTTTGGACATCCAGCGTTAGTAGGGTATAATCCTCCTCCCAATGGATGCCATCTATGACTGTCAGAAAATGGGTAGTATCACGGAGGTATGCAGGTAACCCCATTACAAATGACCTAAGGTAATGATCAATGAACATAGATGCGTGTTCCAACAGAGACCCAATAGATGAACATCTGTCACTCAGAAATGTTAGTGGATATGATCTATTTTTGCCTTACTAATAATTTTTTCATTTTTGATGCGTCAGTTTATAAGCAGTCACAGGGCACAGCGATGGGCACCTGCTTCGCCCCCAGTTACGCTAATTTATTTGTGGGCTGGTGGGAGGAGCAGGTGGCCGCCCAATTGGAGGATTTTGAGAATGGAGTTGTCCTGTGGCTGCGATTTATTGATGACATTTTCTGTATTTGGAGAGGAGATATTGTCTCCGCCAAGGAGTTTGTCAGGAAATTAAATATCAATTCCTGCAACTTGATTTTTACTGACAAGATAAGTAAAAATAATATTGAGTTTCTTGATGTTCTGTTAGAGGTGGAGGATGGTAAACTCCATACGAGACTTTTCAGAAAAACTACTGCGAGCAATAGTCTTTTAAATGCCAAGATTGCCATCCATCCAGTCTCATTTACAGCATTCCATATGGGGAATTACTGCGTGCTAAGAAAACTGTAGCACAGACAGAGCATTTGTTCAGGAAGAGATCAGCATGTGCAAACGTTTTGCAGAAAGACTATAGTACTAAGACTATAATGCAAGCTAAAGAGAGTCAGTAGAGTAACTAGAATTGAGCTGTTACTATCAGACTAGCGTAAAGAAGACTGTAATAATCTTAGATTCATTACACAATTTTCAGTACAGGCACCAGATATTCGCAAATATTGAAGAAACATTGGCATGTCCTGAAAACAGATGAAAACCTGACAAAACACCTTGACAATAATCCCCAAATCACCTTCAAGAAATGTAAATCGCTACGAGATGTCCTCAGTATTAATATGGTGACTGAAGGAGATAAATCTATAGGTACAGGCTATACTGGTTTTTACTGTTGTAGATGCTGTAAAGCATGTAGGAACAGTACTAACTGTGCGACATTTCAGATACCTAATTCGAAGAGGATGTTTAACATCAAGAAACATTTGAATTGTAATACCACCTACTGTATTTATGTACTCATGTGTCCCTGCGAAAAAATGTACATAGGTAGCACGATTCATCGTGCAAAGAAACGTGTTTTAGAACACGTACGAGCCATCAGGCATCATGATAAACACTATCCGGTGGCTCGCCATTTTCATGCTTGGCATTTTCAAAATGAAAATCTTTTACGTATGATGGTTATTGATGCAGTGACACCTAACATTAGAGGAGGCAATCATGAATTGACTTTGAGGAAACTTGAATCTAAATACATAATTGATTTTGAAACATTGGGGCCACTAGGCCTTAATTCAAGTGAGGAACTGGCCATCCACCTACATGTATAAAGTGATCTTGTGATTTGTTGTTAATAGATTTTTCTGTTATTAGCTTCTTTGCGCTGAGTATCTCCATGTAAATAATATGTTTTTAAATCATTTTGAAATTATATTTTTTGCAGATGCAGGGACACATTAATTGTTGATTAGTGAGTATTGATGCATCGATTGCAATTTGTCGTGCCTAAATTTCGCCCACTTGGGCGGGACGTTGGACTCTGGTTTCGTGGCAGTCTATGACTTTAATTGCCTTGTATTAGTATGAACTTTCAAACATTGCCCATTGAGTATTTATGAATTTCAAATATATGCAACTTTATGAAACTTATTGAGTTGCAAGTATACACAAAGTCATTGGCGTATATTGTGGATATAGTAAAATGAATTACTCAGGTTGCCTGTATTGCAATGGGTTCTTTATAGGCAATATGATGACTGCCATTTTGTTATTTGTTCCCTTGCGCTTATTTATAGCGTTTGAAGAGTCCGTTATATAATTTTCTATTGTTCGTGTTTAGAGAATATCATTTAAATGTACGAGCAGGGGCATGATTATTATTGCATTATACATTCATGATGTGTCGATTATGGTAATATTGTTCATTTATTGTAAATATGTAACATAGAAAGCAACTGTTTATGGAATCTTGAATACCATTACAAAATGGCCGATTTATTTTCTTACTCACTATGATACTTGTATAGAATACAGTCCCTTTTCTGTTTTAATGAATTGTATTTAAATCTCGTATGAAATTAATGGATGTGAGACCGTGATGAAGGTGTAAGCCGAAACGCGTCGTTTGTGCCATTAAACCTACATTTTGCAGTACTTTGGAGAGTCTGGTATCCTTACTTACGAGGAAGGAGTTTCTTTGCATTTATATATATATATATATATATATATATATATATATTACCTACTGGTGATCGCCAGTAGGTAGTTATAGTTAGGACCTCCTTATCTATTCGAAATCCGCGATTTTCTATTTGCAAATATCTTTGGCGCCGTTTGACGAATCCTCGTGAAATTTTCCAAAATGTAAGGTTCGCTTGAGGTCAGCTCCTGTCTTGAAAGTCTCGGGGTGATTCGTCAAGCGGGGATTGAGAAAAAGGGGGTCCCAAAACGCGTTTTCCCCATGTTAATTTCCATAGGAAACTTTAGTCACAGCATACAGTCCGAACTGCTGAACGGAATTACACCAAATTTGGCAAAAAGGTAGCTCTTGGTTCAGAAAGCAACCTTTTGTTTATATGGTGTAAATCCGTCCAGTAGTTGCTGAGAAATTTTATAAATAAAAGTTTCGATATCTGAGCACCGAGGAGGGTTCGCGAACCCTCCCGAGCACGAGCTCAATTCTGATTGGCTGCCAACACTCCAAACCAGAATGTGTTGGCAGCCATCTTGTGACTCGGTAACCGAGTCACCTCAGGACAAAAGTGGACTTCATCCCCCCGAGCAGCAGTGCGCCAAGAGGCAAGTTTGCAGAGTGGTGTAAAAAGGGGATGTGGCCTCGGACTACCTTTCTGCAATCCAGCTGTGTGGCGCTTACTGGAGGTACCTGGTGGGCTAGTTGGTCCCCAGGGACCCTCAGTATTCAAGGGGACTTAATCCCCGAACTTAGAACGCGCCAGGGGTGCGTTTCCACAGTGGTGGAGAAAGGGGGCGTGGCCTTTGTCCACCTGTCAGCAATCCCACTCTGTGGGGCTTACTGGAGGTAAGAGGTAGGCTAGTTGGCCCCTAAAGGACCCCCAGCAGCGAAGGGGACTTCAATCCCCATCCAAGAGCACGCCAGGGAGAGCGTTTGTAGAGTGGTTGGCAAAGGGGACATGGCCTGCTACGAGTACTTACCAATGCTGCTGTGTGGGACTTATTGGAGGTAATAGGAGGGGTAGTTGGCCCCAAGGATGTCCTTGGGGGCAAAGTATCCCTCTTGTTACCTCCAGTAAGTCCCACACAGTGGGATTGCTAAGACGTCTTCGGAGGCCATGCCCCCCTTTCTCCACCACTCTGCAAATGTGCCTCCTGGCAGTCTACGGGATGGGGAATGAAGTCCAATTTACTCCTGAGGGACTTTGGGGGCCAATAAACCCTCCTGGTACCTCCTGTAAGTCCTACGCAGCGGAATTCCTGAGCACTGGTCGGAGGCCCAGCACCCTTTCTCCACCACTTTGCAAACGCGAATACTATTTAAAAAAGCATCTTTCTGCACCTCTGACTTAGAGGTAGTTTTAATCCCCCTGCCCTATTATATACTATGGCCTTACAGAGGAGGTCATGCCAATCACAGGTGTACCCCAACCCATAGTGTACCCTAGTGTATGTAGGTGTTTTTTCACTGTATTCTAAGTGTCTTTTAGCATAGCACTGGCTCCGGGCCTGGTTAGGCAGAGTCAGTTACCACCAGTACCAGTCAGTAAAAAGTTGGGGGCACAGGATGACTTTGCAACAAGGCCTCTTTCTGCACCTCTGTTGGTTCTTTCTGCATAGCTCTTGCTTCTTTCTGCACCTTTCTTCGTCTTTCTGGACTTTTGTTGCCTCTTTCTGCATTTCTCTTGCTTCTTTCTGCACCTTTCTTCCTCTTTCTGCACATGTCCTACCTCTGTAGGCATAGTTAGAAATTAGCCTTTAAAAAACCTTTGAAATTCACTGAAAAAACGATAGGTTTCAGGGACGTTATAGTTAGAAATTAGCAATTAAAAAACCATAGAAATTCACTGAAAAAACCATGGGTTTCAGGGACGTTATAGTTAGTTGGACATTTCACTCGTACAAAACCTGAGAAATTCGGCCGTTATAGTTAGTTGAGCTAACTATAAGTCGCACCCCCGCAATGCACTGCTGATGACGTCACATATTACATCATCCATGACATGGTCAGTGACATCAATGATGAGATCACTGATGACAACTCAAATGACATCACTGATGACATCATCCAGTGACTGTGTGTTTCTGTAAAGTTTAAATATGTTTTATATATATATATGCCAAGGTGTATTGAAGTATGAGTAGGTGTATGAGTGTCTGAATAGAGGATTTAGTAGGTGCGTGAGTGACTGTATAAGTGAGTGATTAAACGTGTCTTACTGAATGCATGGGTTAGTGAGTAAACTGTATAAATGTCTGTATCAGTCTGTCAGTTGGTATGTAAGCGGCTGCATGGGTTGGTGAGTAGCTACATGAGTGTCTATATGGGTTATTGATCGGTTGTCTGAGTATCTGTATGGGTGCCTGAGTGTCTGTGTGGGTGGGTGGGGGGTATGTGACTGTGCATAGATGTGTGAGTGGGTAATTCACTGGGTGTATGGGTTCAAGAGTGCATCTGTGAAGCACTGTAGGGGTGGGTGAGTGTGTGTATGGGTGTGTTGGTGAGTGAATGGTTGCCTCAGTGGTACATGTGTGAGTAACTATATATGTGAAAGGCAGGATATGTGAGTGTTGGGGTATATAAATCGCTATATGTGAGAGTGAGTGATTGTGAGAGTGGCTGCATGGATGAGTGTGTGCTTGTATCAGTGATTGTATAAGAGAGTAAGTATGTGTTAGTATCTGTATGAATAAGTGAGGTGGTGTGTGCATAACTGTATAGGTGAGTAAATGGGAGTGTGATTGATTCTTTGCATGACTGACTAGGTGTGTGAGTAACTCTATGGATGAGTAGCGGTGTGTGAGTGTCTGTATAGTGCATATGATAGTGCTCTATTGATGAGTGACTGCATGTATGAGGGACTGTATGGGGAATGAGTGGATGTGTGTGTAGACCTAGGAATCAGTGAGTGGGTATGTAGTAACTGGTATTTGTGTGTCTATGGTTTCGAAAATGGTAGTCTGTATTTTAGAGTGGGTGTATCAAAGGTTGTATGAGGAGGTGCATCAGATTATCTCGTGGATGATGTCATCAGTGATATCATCAGTGATGTCATTTGAGATGTCATCAGTGATGTCATCAGTGATATCACTGACCATGTCATGAATGATGTAATATGTGACGTCATCAGCAGTGCATTGCGGGGGCACAAGTTATAGTTAGATCAACTAACTATAACGGCCGAATTTCTCTGGTTTTGTACGAGTGAAATGTCCAACTAACTATAACGTCCCTGAAACCTGTATTTTTTTCAGTGAATTTCTAAGGTATTTTAAATGCTAATTTCTAACTAGAACGTCCCTGAAACCTATGGTTTTTTCAGTGAATTTCAAAGGTTTTAATTTCTAACTATAACATCCCTGAAACCTATGGTTTTTTCAGTGAATTTCAAAGGTTTTTTAAATGCTAATTTCTAACTATAACATCCCTCAAACCTATGGTTTTTTCAGTGAATTTCAAAGGTTTTTTAAATGCTAATTTCTAACTATGCCTACAGAGGTAGGACATGTGAAGAAAGAGGAAGAAAAGCGCAGAAAGAAGCAAGAGAAATGCAGAAAGAGGCAACAGAAGTCCAGAAAGACGAAGAAAGGTGCAGAAAGAAGCAAGAGATATGCAGAAAGTACCAACAGAGATGCAGAAAGAGGCCTTGTTGCAAAGTCATCCTGTGCCCCCAACTATTTGCTGACTGGTACTGGTGGTAACTAACTCTGACTAACCAGGCCCGGAGCCAGTGCTATGCTGAAAGAAACTTAGAATACAGTAAAAACACCTACATACACTAGAGTACACTATGGTTTGGGGTACCCCTGTGATTGGCATGACCTCCCCGTAAGGCCCTAGTACATAATAGGGCAGGGGGATTAAAACTAACTCTAAGTCAGAGGTGCAGAAAGAGGCAAGAGAAGTGCAGAAAGAAGCAACAGAGCTGCCAAAACAGGCAAGAGAGGTGCAGAAAGAAGCAAGTGAAGTGCAGAAAGAGGCAAGAGAGGTGCACAAAGAGGCAAGAGAATTGCTGAAAGAAGCAACAGGTGTAGAAAGAAACAACAGAAGTGCAGAAAGAGCCAAGTGAGGTGCAGAAAGAAGCAAAAGCAGTGCAGAAAGAACCAACAGAGGTGCAAAAAGAGGCAAGAGGGGTGCAGAAAAAGGTAGGAGAGGTGCACAAAGAGGCAAGAGAGGTACAGAAAGAGGCAGGAGGGGTGCTGAAAGAAGGAAGAAAAGTGCATAAAGAAGCAACAGAGGTGCTGCAAGAGGCGCGAAGGGTGCAGAAAGAGCAAGAGAAGTGCAGAAAGAACCAACAGAGGTACAGAAAAAGGCAAGAGAGGTGCAGAAACAGGCAGGAAAGGTGCATAAAGAGGGATCAGGGGGGCAGAAAGAGGCAAGAGAGGTGCAGAAAGAGAAAAGAGGCGTGCAGAAAGAGGCAAGAGGGATGCAGAAAGAAGCAAGAGCAGTGCAGAATGAACCAACAGAGGTGCAAAAAGGCAAGAGGAGTGCAGAAAGAGGTAGGAGAGGTGCACAAAGAGGCAAGAGGTACAGAAAGAGGCAGGGGGGTGCAGAAAGAAGGAAGAGAAGTGCAGAAAGAGGCAAAAGAATTGCTGAAAGAAGCAGCAGAGGTGTAGAAAGAAGCAAGAGAAGTGCAGAAAGAGGCAAGTATGGTGCAGAAAGAAGCAAGAGCAGTGTGGAAATTACCAACAGAGGTGCAAAAAGAAGCAAGAGCGGTACAGGAAAAGGTAGAAGAGGTGCACAAAGAGGCAAGAGAGGTACAGTAAGAGGCAGGAGGGGTGCAGAAAGAAGGAAGAGAAGTACAGAAAGAAGCAACAGAGGTGCTGAAAGAGGCAAGAGGAGTGCAGAAAGAGGTAGGAGGTGCACAAAGAGGCAAGAGAGGTACAGAAAGAGGCAGGGGGTGCAGAAAGAAGGAAGAGAAGTGCAGAAAGAGGCAAAGGAATTGCTGAAAGAAGCAACAGAGGTGTAGAAAGAAGCAAGAGAAGTGCAGAAAGAGGCAAGTGAGGTACAGAAAGAAGCAAGAGCAGTGCAGAAAGAACCAACAGAGGTGCAAAAAGAAGCAAGAGCGGTACAGAAAAAGGTAGAAGAGGTGCACAAAGAGGCAAGAGAGGTACAGAAAGAGTCAGGAGGAGTGCAGACATAAGGAATAGAAGTGCAGAAAGATACAACAGAGGTGCTGAGAGAGGCGCGAAGGGTGCAGAAAGAGCAAGAGAAGTGCAGAAAGAACGAACAGAGGTACCGAAAGAGGCAAGAGAGATGTAGAAACAGGCAGGAAAGGTGCAGAAAGAGGGAACAGGGATGAAGAAAGAGGCAAGAGAGGTGCAGAAAGAGGCAAGTGAGGTGCAGAAAGAAGCAAGAACAGTGCAGAAAGAACCAGCAGAGGTGCAAAAAGAGGCAAGGGAGGTGCAGAAAGAGGTATGAGAGGTGCACAAAGAGGCAAGAGAGCTACAGAAAGAGGCAGGAGGGGTGCAGAAAGAAGGAAGAGAAGTGCAGAAAGAGGCAAGAGAATTTCTGAAAGAAGCAACAGAGGTGTACAAAGAAGCAATAGAAGTACAGAAAGAGGCAAATGAGGTGCAGAAAGAAGCAAGAGCAGTGCAGAAAGAACCAACAGAGGTCCAAAAAGAGGCAAGAGCGGTACCGAAAAAGGTAGAAGAGGTGCACAAACAGACAAGAGAGGTACAGAAAGAGGCAGGAGTGGTGCAGAAAGAATTAAGAGAAGTGCAGAATGAACCAACAGAGGTACAGAAAGAGGCAAGAGAGGTACAGAAACAGGCAGGAAAGTTGCAGAAAGAGGGAACAGGGGTGCAGAAAGAGGCAAGAGAGGTGCAGAAAGAGGCAAGAGAGTTGCATAAAGAGAAAAGAGGGGTGCAGAAAGAGGCAAGAGGGGTGCAGAAAGAAGCAAGTGAGGTATAGAAAGAGGCAACAGAGGTGCACAAAGACGCAAGAGAGGTGCCGAAAAAACAAGCAAAAGAACTGCAGAAAGAGGCAAGAGAATTGCTGAAAGGAGCAACAGAGGTGTGGAAAGAAGCAAGAGAAGTGCAGAAAAAGGCAAGTGAGTAGGCCTGGACGGTTAACTGCGTTCTGCTAGCGGAATTTGTGAAATTTTGGCAATTTCGCGTTCTGTGGAGAATGCGGGATCGCCGAAAATTGCGCGATCCGCGGTGTCGCGGAATTTTTTCCTTGTTCGTGCTTTCAAAATGCATGTTCGCGCGCGCGGTAGCGTCTTACCGGGATCCCTGCGTTCGCCGACGAGTTTTCCTATCCGTTCACGCGATCCCGCAAGAGTGTGCGATCGCGAACACGTCATTCGGATGCGCCATCGGACATCTGCGTTCGCGAACAGGAAACACGCATCGGGAGCGGGCGGGACAAGTATAACAAGATGGCCACGCCAATTGGCGACGGCATGGGCAACTTCGTGAGATATTTCCCCCCGAGCACGCAAACAGCGTCCCCGAACAGGAAAAACGCATCGTGAACGGGCGGAACAAGCAATTGCGCGTGCTCGCTGAATTCTGCGTGCTCGCAGAGATTTTTTACTGTTTCGCGGAATTTTGCGTAGTGCGACAACGCAAATTCCACCCACCCTTACAAGTGAGGTGCAGAAAGAGACAAGAGAGTTGCAGAAAATGGGAAGCGAACAGCAGAAAGAGGCAAGAGGGATGCAAAAAAGGGAAGAAGGGTGCAGAAAAAAGCAAGAGAGGTGCAGAAAGAAGCAATAGAAGTGCAGAAAGAGGCAAGAGAGGTGCAGAAAGAGGCAAGAGAGGTTCAGAAAGAGGCATGGGAAGTGCAGAAACAGGCAAGAGAAATGCACAAAGAGGCAATAGAGGAGCAGAAAAAGGCAAGAGAGGTGTAGAAAGAAGCAAGAGAAGTGCAGAAAGAGGCAGGAGGGGTGCAGAAAGAAGCAAGTGAGGTGCAGAAAGAAGAAACAGAGGTACAGAAAGATGCAAGAGAGGTGCAGAAACAAGCAAGAGAAGTGCAGAAAGAACCAACAGAGGTGCAAAAAGAAGCAAGAGCTGTACAGAAAAAGGTAGAAGAGGTGCACAAAGAGGCAAGAGAGGTACAGAAAGAGGCAGGAGGGGTGCAGAAAGAAGGTAGAGAAGTGCAGAAAGAAGCAACAGAGGTAATGAAAGCGGTGCGTAGGGTGCAGAAAGAGCAAGAGAAGTACAGAAAGAACCAACAGAGGTACAGAAAGACGCAACAGAGGTGCAGAAAGACGCAAGAGAGGCGAAGAAACAAGTAAGAGAAGTGCATAAAGAAGCAACAGAGATGTAGTAAGGGGGAAGTGGGGTGGAGAAGGAGGCAAGAGGGATACAGAAAGAAACAACAAGTGAGGTGCAGAAAGAGGGAAGAGGGGTGCAGAAAGAGGGAAGAGTGGTGTGAAAGAGGGATGAGGGTTGCAGAAAGAAGCAACAGAAATGCAGAAAGAGGCAAGAGAGGCCAGAAAGAAGCAAGAGTGGTTCGCACACCATTAGTACCAATTTAATACCCACATTTAGCAATAGGTAACAGGTGACCATTCTAGGTTTGCACAGGGCCTTCCACCATGCTGTAACACATGTCGCTGCATTTTTGGTAACGTTTGAGCCGTTTGAGTTAGAAATAATGTATTTTTTGTTCAAATCTGCAGATTATGCAGCAGATGATGGATTATGTGGCAAATGCGGTAAATGTATAATTGTGCAAAAGTCGGTGCAGCCAAACAGTCTCATAATTCCAGTGGCCCTGCTCATACCTTTGACTAGATCCAGAAATGCTCCTCAGAGGTTCCTTCTTTTTTTTGTCTCATTAAGTTCATAGTTTAGCTTCTATGGAAACGAGGAAGACTAAACCTGAGGTAACAACTCCACAACACAGACTATCATACCACACAATTACGCTCCATAACACATAATCCCACTCTACATAATTCCTACACACTAAATACCACATACTTTCTATCCACATAATTTCACTGCACAACATACCACATAATTCCACTACACACAACCTACATCCACTCTACTCCAAGAAACATTATTAAAACACTTTTACATTTACAATGCCAATAGCTCTAACTCTCGCAAATGCGAAACCTATTACATTGCAGATGCTTCTTTAACTAGTAGTCGCGTTTGCAGAGTGGTGGAGAAAAAATTAGCATGTATGATTTTTTGCAGCATTGCGAATAGCTGTAACACACTGCTCATCAGCACTTATAGCATTACTACAGTCCATGCAATATGTGGCCATTCTTGAAAAATCTGTTATAGTAGTCTGCATCGCTGAAGGAACTTTCTGGCCTGGTATTGTTGCTCCTGCTACTTATGTAGAGGGTCCTCCGGCTTCCCTCTGGTAGATCACCAGTTGGGGACATTTTCTATGATAGGTTTTAAGGTAAGAAAAGATGGACGTCGTCCTATATGAATATTTTTTGTTTGTCCCTCTAGAGAGGGTCTTGTCACACATTGTGCATTGCATTAGTTTTGCAGCAGTTTTTAATTTCCCATGAGTTTGGGTAACAATTGATAGTTTGATGTTTGTTTGGAAGTTCTGTTGTGTTCGTGAGTTCAGATGTTGAAAGCTATTTTTTTAAACTTGTTTTTTAGAAATATTTTGTTAAAATAAAGTTAAACCAATATGTTAGTAAACAGCTAGACTCAAACTTTGTGTAAAATATGTCTATATATCTGTTTTATACTTTGTCATTTGTAGTTGTGACTACTGATGTCATTGCGACCTCCGGTGTTGCTGTGAAGAAGGAAAATGCATTTTTGATTCAGTAATTTCAACAAATGAATACAAAGGGGAAAGTTAAATTAGTATCTTACTTAATAGTTATACTGAAACTTTATGTAAAATATGTCTATATATGTGTTTTACACTGTGTCAAAAACACCCAGGGGCAGATTTACAAGCCCCTTGCGCCACTTTTGCATCACTTTTAACATGGGAAAAGTGACGCAAAAGTGACGCAAGGGGCTTGTAAATCTGCCCCCCAGTACTTGCATAGTGTCCTTGGCAATTGCACTCATAGAATCACAAAGGCACTACCTGTGCTATCATCAAGGACGTCTTTTCTCCACCACTCTGCAAATGCGCCTCCTGGCACACTACTAATAGGGGGATGAAGTCCCCTTGACTATTGAGGGTCGTTGGGGGCCAACTACCCCTCCTGTTACCTCCAGCAAGTCCCACACAGTGAGTTTGCTAAGAGGTCTTCGGGGGCCTCGCCCATTTTCTCCACCACTCTGCAAACGTGTCTCCTGGCACACTACTGGTTGGGGAATGAAGTTCTCTTGGATGCTAAGGGATCTTGGGGACCAAGAATCCCTCCTGGTACCTCCTGTAAGTCCTACGCAGCTGAATTCCTGAGCGCTGGTCGGAGGCCCAGCACCCTTTCTCCTTGTGGGACCCCCTGAGCAGGCCTAGGGGCTCGGTGTTTCTACCCTGCCCCCTTTTCTTGTTTTTCATTTTTTTTCTACTGTTTTCTTGTGATTCGGTTACCGAGTCACAAGATGGCTGCCAACACTTCCTGGTTTGGAGTGTTGGCAGCCAATCAAAATGAAGCTCGTGCTCGGGAGGATTCGCCAATCCTCCTTGGTGCTCAGATATCGATATTTTATTTTTTTAATTTCTCAGGAACTACTGAACGGATTTACACCATTTAAAATAAAGAGTGCTTTCTGATCCAAGAGCTACCTTTTTGCCAAATTTGGTGTAATTCCGTTCAGCAGTTCGGGCTGTAGCCTGTTCCAAAATTCCTATGGAAATTAACATGGGGAAAACACGTTTTGGGACCCCCCTTTTTTCTCGGCCCCCGCTTGACGAATCACCCCCAAACTTTCAAGACAATTTTGAAACTTTCGCAAAGATTCGTCAAACGGCGCCAAAGATATTGGCAAAAGGATAAACGCTTTATGAATAGAAACAAGGCCCTAACTATAACTACCTACTGGCGTCCGCCAGTAGGTAATATATATATATATCTCAAACACCCAAAAACATCTGAATCAGGACATTAAAGCATTAAAGCGCCACTCCACAGAATGGTGAAGATTCAATTTTTTTTCTTTGTTCTCACTTCCTCATCTACGCGTTTTGGCTGACCCAAACAGCCTTGTTCATATATGTATGTATATATATTACCTACCGGCGGTCGCCAGTGTGGTAGTTATAGTTAGAACCTAGTTTCCATAGGAAAAGCATTTTTTGATTTGTTAATAACTTTGGCGTCGTTTGATGAATCTTCCTGAAATTCTCCCAAATAAAAGTCTATCCAGGTCAGCTCCTATCCTGAAAATTTGGGGGTGATTCGTCAAGCAGGGGCTGAGAAAAAGGGGGTCCCAAAATTCGTTTTCTCCATGTTAATTTCCATAGGAAATTTTGCGACGAGCTACAGCCCGAACCACTGAACGGAATTACCCCAAATTTGGCAAAGAGGTAGAGCTTGGTTCAGAAAGTGACCTTTTTTTTAAATGGTGTAAATCCGTTCAGTAGTTTTTGAGAAATTCAAAAAATAAGAGTAAAAAAATCAATTTCCAATAGGAAACTTTGTGCAAGGCTACAGCCAAAACTACTGAACGGAATTACTCCAAATTTGGCAGAAAGATAGTGCTTGGGTCAGAAAGCGACCTTTTTAAAAATGGTGTAAATCCGTTCAGTAGTTGCTGAGAAATTAGAAAAATAAAAGTTTTGATATCTGGGAGGAGCCTAAGTCGCGTGCGCGAGCTTCACTGTGATTGGCTGCTAGTAGGCCAAACCAGGAAGTGTTGGCAGCCATCTTGTGGCTCGGTAGAAGCGAGTCACCTGAAAACGGAGAAACAAAGGTATAAAACAAGAGAAGGGGGCAGGGTAGAAAAACCCTGACCCCCAAGGCCTGCTCAGGGGGTCCCAGAAGGAACCCCAGGGCCCAAAAACTCATTTAAAAAAAAATGAAAAAATCGGCAAAAATTTGCGCTGGGGTCGCGGGTTCTCGCGTTTCATTTTAATGAGGCCCTTGGGTGGGCCAGGTTCCGGGGGTATTTCTTAAAAAATAATAGCAGGGGCTCGCAGGGGTTGCGGGGGTGCGCTGGGGTCCGCGCAGCCCCGGGGCTTCACTCATGTTGGGAGGGGGGTTGCGCGGCCTCCCTTCTGGAGCCTTCTATGTGCTTGTAACTTTGGCGTCGTTTGACGAATCTTTATGAAATTATCCAAAAAGTTTCTCTTTTTTGATTAGCTCTTATATTGAAAGTTTGGGGGTGAATCGTGTAGGAGGGGCTGATAAAAAAGAGGGTCCTAAAACGTGTTTTCTCCATGCAATTTCCATACGAAACTTTACAGAAGACTACAGGTGAAACTGCTGAACGGAATTACGCCAAATTTGGCAGGGAGAAAGGTGATGGTCCAGAAAGTACGCTTTTGTTTAAATGGTGTAAATCCGTTGAGTAGTTTTTGAGAAATATCAAATTTTACAGATATCGATATTTGAGAATTCTGTCATGTGATTGGCTGAGGGGTTACAAGCACCAGCTTGCCGATTATTGGCTGTGAATGGTTGAAACCAGGAAGTGTTGGCAGCCATTTTGTGATTTACTCCGTCAGCTCGAATCTCTCCGTGTACAAGCCATCGGGTTCGTAGTTTTACCTTGGCGAGGCAACACTGGCATCTGTGTCTGTGTGAGATATGCCTTTCACTCTGCCTCTCTTCATATCACCAGGTTGCGCCTTTAGAAGCCCGTCCGTCGGCTCGGAGCTCTGTGAGTCAGTCTGTCGGTACGATCCCCTACACTACCCACAGACTACCCAAACACCACTGCACTGTCGTAAACTCTAAAACACTACCCCAGCACGATCCCCTACACTACCCAAACACCACTGTACTACACCAAACCCTAAATCTACCCCCAGCACGACCCCCTACCCAAACACCACTGCACTACCCTAAACCCTAAAATACTACCTCCAGCACAACCCCCTACACTACCCAAACACCACTGCATTGTTGTAAACCCTAAAACACTACCCCTAGCAGGACCCCCTGCACTACGCAAACACCACTGCAATACCCTAAATCCTAAAACACTATCCCCAGCACGACCCCCTACACTACCCAAACACCACTAGACTACCCTAACCCCTAAAACACTACTCCCAACATGACCCCCTACACTACACAAACACCACTGCACTACCCTAAACCCTAAAACACTACCCCCAGCACGACCCCCTACACTACCCAAACACCACTGTTCTACCCTAAACCCTAAAAGACTACCCCAGCACGACCCCCTACAGTATACAAACACCACTGCAGTCCCGTAAACACTAAAACACTACTCCGAGGACGACCCCCTACACTACACAAACACCACTGCACTACCCTAAACCCTAAAACACTACTCCCAGCATGACCCCTTACACTACCCAAACACCACTGCATTTTCGTAAACTCTAAAACACTACCTCCAGCACGATTCTTACACTACCCAAACACCACTGCACTACCTTAAACCCTAAAACACTACCCCCAGCATGAACCCCCAAACAGTACACAAACACCACTGCACTAATCCTAAAACAGTACTCGCTGCATGACTTCCCACACTACACAAACACCACTGTGCTACCATAAATCCTAAAACACTACTCTCAGCATGACCCCCTACACTACACAAACACCACTGCACTGCCATAAACACTAAAACACTACTCCCAGCATGACCCCCTATACTACCCAAACACCACTGCACTGCCGTAAACCCTAAAACACTACTCCCAGCATGACCCCTTACACTACACAAACACCACTGCACTACCCTAAACCCCAAAACAGTACTCCCAGCATGACCCCTTATACTACCCAAACATTACTGCATTGTCGTAAACTCTAAAACACTACCTCCAGCACGATTCTTACACTACCCAAACACCACTGCGCTACCTTAAACCCTAAAACGCTACCTCCAGCACAAACCCCCTACAGTACCCAAACACCACTGCACTACCCTAAACCCTAAAACACTACCCCCAGCATGACCCCCTATAATACACAAGCACAACTGCACTACCCTAAACCCTAAAACACTACCCCCAGCACAACCCACTACACTACCCAAACACCACTGCACTACCCTAAACCCTAAATCTATCCTAACACGACCCCCTACACTACACAAACACCACTGCACTACCCTAAACCCTAAAACAATACCGCCAGCACTACCCCCACCCCTACACTACCCAAACACCACTGCACTACCCTAAAGCCTAAAACAATACCCCCAGCACGACCCCCTACACTACCCAAACACCACTGCACTACCCTAAACCCTAAAACACGACCCCCTACACTACACAAACAACACTGCACTACCCTAAACCCTAAAACACTACCCCCTACACTACACAAACACCACGGCACTACCCTAAACCCTAAAACACTACCCCCAGCACGACCCCCTACACTACACAAACACCACTGCGCTACCCTAAACCCTAAAACACTACCCCACCCTAAAACACTACCCCCAGCACGACCCCCTACACTACACAAACACCACTGCGCAACCCTAAACCCTAAATCTACCCCCAGCATGACCCCCTACACTACCCAAACACCACTGCGCTACCCTAAACCCTAAAACACTACCCCCAGCATGACCCCCTACACTACACAAACACCACTGCGCTACCCTAAACCCTAAAACACTACCCCCAGCATGACCCCCTACACTACACAAACACCACGGCGCTACCCTAAACCCTAAAACACTACCCCCACCACGACCCCCTATGCTACACAAACACCACTGCGCTACCCTCATCCCTAAAACACTACCCCCAGCACGACCCCCTACACTACACAAACACCACTGCGCTACCGTAAACCCTAAAACACTACCCCCAGCACGACCCCTATACTACCAAAACACCACTGCGCTACCCTAAACCCATAAACACTACCCCAGCACGACCCCCTACACTACCCAAACACCACTGCGCTACCCTAAACCCTAAAACACTACCCCAGCATGACCCCTACACTACCCAAACACCACTGCGCTACCCTAAACCCTAAAACACTACCCCCAGCAGGACCCCTACACTACCCAAACTCCACTGCGCTACCCTAAACCCTAAAACACTACCCTCAGCACGACCCCCTACACTACCCAAACACCACTGCGCTACCCTAAACCCTAAAACACTACCCCAGCACGACCCCCTACACTACCCAAACACCACTGCACTACCCTAAACCCTAAAACACTACCCCAGCACGACCCCCTACACTACCCAAACACCAGTGCACTACCCTAAACCCTAAAACACTACCCCCAGCATGACCCCCTACACTATAAAAATACCTCTGCACTACCCTAAACCCTAAAACACTACCCCAGCATGACCCCCTACAATACCCAAACACCACTGCACTACCCTAAACCCTAGAACACTACCCCCAGTACGACCCCCTACACTACCCAAATACCGCTGCACTACCCTAAACCCTAAAACACTACCCCAGCACGACCCCCTACACTACCCAAACACCTCTGCCCTACCCTAAACCCTAAATCTATCCCGAGCACAACCCCCCACACTACACAAACACCACTGCACTACCCTAATCCCTAAAACACTACCTCCAGCATGACCCCCTACACTACCCACACACCACTGCACTACCCTAAACCCTAAAACACTACCCCCAGCACGACCCCCTACACTACCCAAACACCACTGCACTACCCTAAACCCTAAAACACGACCCCCTACACTACACAAACACCACTGCACAACCCTAAACCCTAAAACAGTACCCCCAGCACAACCCCCTACACTACCCAAACACCACTGCACTACCCTAAACCCTAAAACACTACCCCCAGCACTACCCCCTATACTACCCAAACACCACTGCACTACCCTAAAACACTACCCCCAGCACGACCCCTAAACTACACAAACACCACTGCACTACCCTAAACCCTAAAACACTACCCCAGCGTGACCCCCTACACTACCCAAACACCACTGCACTACCCTAAACCCTAAAACACTACCCCCAGCACTACCCCTACACTACCCAAACACCACTGCACTACCCTAAACCCTAAAACACGACCCCCTACACTACACAAACACCACTGCACTTCCCTAAACCCTAAAACACTACCCCCAGCATGACCCCCTATACTACCCAAACACCACTGCACTACCCTAAACCCTAAAACACTACCCCCAGCACGCCCCTACACTACACAAACACTACTGCACTACCCTAAACCCTAATACACTACCCCCAGCATGACTCCCTACACTACCAAAACACCACTGCACTACCCTAAACCCTAAATCTACCCCCAGCATGACCCCCTACACTACACAAACACCACTGCACTACCCTAAACCCTAAAACACTACCCCCAGCACGACCCCCTACACTACACAAACACCACTGTACTACCCTAAACCCTAAAACACTACCCCCAGCACGACCCCTACACTACCCAAACACCACTGCACTACCCTAAACCCTAAAACACGACCCCCTACACTACACAAACACCACTGCACTACCCTAAACCCTAAAACAGTACCCCAGCACAACCCCCTACACTACCCAAACACCACTGCACTACCCTAAACCCTAAAACACTACCCCCAGCACTACCCCCGACACTACCCAAACACCACTGCACTACCCTAAAACACTACCCCCAGCACGACCCCTATACTACACAAACACCACTGCACTACCCTAAACCCTAAAACACTACCCCCAGCATGACCCCCTACACTACCCAAACACCACTGCACTACCCTAAACCCTAAAACACTACCCCCAGCACTACCCCCTACACTACCCAAACACCACTGCACTACCCTAAACCCTAAAACACGACCCCCTACACTACACAAACACCACTGCACTTCCCTAAACCCTAAAACACTACCCCCAGCATGACCCCCTATACTACCCAAACACCACTGCACTACCCTAAACCCTAAAACACTACCCCCAGCACGCCCCCTACACTACACAAACACTACTGCACTACCCTAAACCCTAATACACTACCCCCAGCATGACTCCCTACACTACCAAAACACCACTGCACTACCCTAAACCCTAAATCTACCCCCAGCATGACCCCCTACACTACACAAACACCACTGCACTACCCTAAACCCTAAAACACTACCCCCAGCACGACCCCCTACACTACACAAACACCACTGTACTACCCTAAACCCTAAAACACTACCCCCAGCACGACCCCTACACTACCCAAACACCACTGCACTACCCTAAACACTAAAACACTACCCCCAGCACGACCCCCTACATTACACAAACACCACTGCACTACCCTAAACCCTAAAACACTACCCCCAGCACGACCCCCTACACTACACAAACACCACTGCACTACCCTAAACCCTAAAACACTACCCCCAGCATGACACCTCACACTACCCAAACACTACTGCACTACCCTAAACCCTAAAACACTACCCCCAGCACGACCCCCTACACTACACAAACACCACTGCACTACCCTAAAACACTACCCCAGCACGATTCCCTACATTACCCAAACACCACTGCACTACCCTAAACCCTAAAACACTACCCCCAGCACGACCCCCTACACTATACAAACACCACTGCACTACCCTAAACCCTAAAACACTACCCCCAGCACGACCCCTACACTACCCAAACACCACTGCACTACCCTAAACCCTAAAACACTACCCCCAGCACGACCCCTACACTACACAAATACCACTGCACTACCCTAAACCCTAAAACACTACCCCCAGCACGACCCCTATACTACCCAATCACCACTGCACTACCCTAAACCCTAAAACACTACCCCAAGCACTACCCCTACACTACACAAACACCCTTGCACTACCCTAAACCCTAAAACACTACCCCCAGCACTACCCTCTACACTACACAAACACCACTGCACTACCCTAAACCCTAAGACACTACCCCCAGCACTACCCCCTACACTACGCAAACACCACTGCACTACCCTAAACCCTAAAACACTACCCCCAGCACGACCCCTACACTACACAAACACCACAGCACTACCCTAAACCTTAAAACACTACCCCCAGCACGACTCCCTACACTACCCAAACACCACTGCACTACCCTAAACCCTAAATCTACCCCCAGCACGACCCCCTACACTACCCAAACACCACTTCACTACCCTAAACCCTAATACACTACCCCAGCACGACCCCCTACACTACTCAAACACCACTGCATTACCCTAAAACACTACCCCCAGCACTACCCCCTACACTACACAAACACTACTGCACTACCCTAAATCCTAAAACAGTACCCCCAGCATGACCCCCTACACTACACAAACACCACTGCACTACCCTAAACCCTAGAAAAGTAACCCCCACCCCATGCCCAATCCCCCTTACCTCTCACTCCTCGTGGTTCCTCTCTCCTCATGGTTCCTGCTTCACGTCGTCTCTGAGGGACGGTGCACGTCATTGTGAGGAAACGGAACAGCCTCTGTTTCCTTACAACGATGTGGAACGTCTACATTTTTTTAGAACGCATGGTCATTTACCATAATCTTTGTAAAGGCATGCGTGGTAAAAGACCATGCGTTCTAAAAAAAATGCGTAGTAATGACTTCGTGATGTACAACGCATGCGTGGTAATGCATGCGTTGTAATGGTATCGCGAAGTAAAAAAGTCATTGTAACGGCTGTTTACCGATCGAAGCTGGCACCTGTTCTTCAGTGAGTCGTTTATTTGATAAATTAGGAGGAAGGAATGTGTTTTTTTTACCGAAAAGTGCATTCCCGGCTGTTGTATTGTGAAAGTGTCCGCGTGACCTGGTTTCACTTCCGGTGAGAGAGTGGAAGAGCCTGTTTGGATCTAAAGGAGTTCTGTTGTTGGACGGGGCCGGCGCAACACGTCATCAGAAAACACAGCTAATGGAAAGCGCCCTCCCCGAAGTGTGGAGCAGTGCCATGAGAGGTCAACGAGTGTGCGTCCCACCGCAGTATGACCGTACCGCGTGACCCATGTGCCGCCTCCAGGGTACGGGAGGCAGAAGCGGCATCCATCGCAGGTCCTCTTGAAGACCGTTGTAGCACTAATTGTACATTTTGGAACTAGGGCATTTTAACCTCGTTGTTCCTGCCAGATACAAAGAGAAGATCCTGTGTTATTCAGTGCCCTCGTTACCTTTTTTGTGGGTAGTGATGCTTGTCACTTCGCTGCCCCGCCGGTATACACGACTGGGCTCCCCACCTTGTGTGCCATCTGCAGGGCCTCTGCCCTCGGATCACTGGTTTTGGTTTCTGGAGTGGCAACATAAACAGTTGCTCACAAAGGACTAGCCTGAACACTTTGGTGAATATCCCCTGCGCCATCATTCCACAGAAATTCTTTCCTAGCTCTCCCACATCGACGAGGACGTCATAATAGCACGGCTCCGCTCGCGACACCGTATGACGTCATCGGAGCCATAAGAGGACCTCGTCGGTGTGCTGACGTCAGTTTCACCCATTTTTTCCGTGCCACCGAGGCAAACAGGCGGACTGATACATTTTCACATGTATACATAGTATACTAAATATATATATATATATATATATATATACAAATGCATAACCAATAAAGGCATAAAGAAATAGCAACAGATCAAGCATTTCTCACTATTAAAACATAAGCATGATTAAGACATATTAAAAACATTCATGCCAAACAGTAAAAGCATCTTTTTGGTAGAAACAGGTGGACAACGGGGAGGCGGATGGGACAGTGAGGAATCCACAGTCAGATACTGTATCCACCAGAAAAAGCGTTGCCGAAGGTAAGTAACTTGTTCTTCTCTTGGATACTTCTGCATGTGGATTCCTCACCTTTTGAATAGAATCCCCAAGCCATACCTCACCCGGAGGAGGGTGTCCACCTGACTTGGCCAAAAATCTTGCAAAACCGATCGAGCAAAATGGCCATCCCTCCTAACCTCCGAATCCAATAATAATCTAATAATTTTTCGTCTAAATTACATTGAAAATAATACTTTAAAAATACTTTTATTAATAAATTTAGACAAACACTTAAAGGAAAACTTTTATTTATAATTAATTTAAAGATATTTCATACTTTACAAATTACGCCGAAGTCACGACCCCAGCGCGACTTTTCAAAATGGCTACCGGAATGCGCGCAGCCATCGTGTAGGGTGCGCGAAGGGTGCGCGACTTCTGTATAATATTTAAAAAAAAAAGAATGAATATAGTTTTCCTAACTAAAAATGATTCACAATTTTTTTTAAATATATATATATGTATATATATATATATATATATATATATATATATATATAAAATAAAAAAACATAGGATTGAGGTACATTAGACTTACAAATTTTCATTTAAAAAACCTTTGAAATTCACTGAAAAAACCATAGGTTTCAGGCACGTTACAGTTAGAAAGTAGCATTTAAAAAACCATAGAAATTCACTGAAAAACCATAGGTTTCAGGAACGTTATAGTTAGTTGGACATTTCACTCGTACAAAACCATAGAAATTCCGGCGTTATAGGTAGTTCAGCTAACTATAACTCTTGCCCCAGCAATGCACTGCTGATGACGTCACATATTACATCATTCATGACATGGTCAGTGACATCACTGATGACATCACTGATGACATCTCAAATGACATCACTGATGACATCACTGATGACATCATCCACGTGAAAATCTGATGCACCTCCTCACACCTGAATATAACCTTTGATACACCCACTCTAAAATACAGACTACCATTTTCGAAAAAATAGACACATCAATACCAGTTACTAAATACGCACTGACTGATTCCTAGGTCTACACACACATCCACTCATTCACCCATACAGTCACTCATACATGCAGTCACTCATCAATACAACACTATCATATGCACTCATACACCTATACAGACACTAACACACTGCCACATATCCAGAGTTACTCAAACACCTAGTCAGTCATGCAAAGAATCAATCATACTTCCATTTACTCACCTATACAGTTATACAGACCCCACCTCACTTATTCATACAGATACTAACACATAATTACTCTCTTATAGAATCACTGATACAAATACACACTCATCCATGCAGCCACTCTCACAATTACTGACTCTCACATATTGTTATTTATATACACCATCACTCACATATACTGCCTTTTACATATGTAGTTACTTGCACATGTACCACTGAGACATCCATTCACTCACCAACACACCCATACACACACTCACCCACCCATACAGCTGTTTCCACATGCACTCCTGAACCCATACACCCAGTGAATCAACCACTCACACATCTATGCACAGTCACACACCTCCCACCCACCCACACACACACTCAGGCAGCCATACAAATACTCAGGCAAGCAATCAATAACCCATATAGACACTCATGCAGCTACTCACCAACCCATGCAGCAGCTTACACAACAACAGACAGACTTATACAGACTTTCACACAGTTTAGTCTCTAACCCATGCATTCAGTAAGACACATTTAATCACTCACTTAATCACTCACATATTCAGTCAGTCACGTACCTACTAAATCCTCCATACAGACACTTATACACCCACTCATTCTTCAATACAGCTTGGCATATATATAAAGCAAATTTAAACTTTACAGAAACATACACTCACTGGATGATGTCATCAGTGATGTCATTTGAGATGTCATCAGTGATGTCATCAGTGATGTCACTGATCATGTCATGAATGATGTAATATGTGACGTCATCAGCAGTGCATTGCAGGGCGTGAGTTATAGTTAGCTGAACTAACTATAACGCTGGAATTTCTATGGTTTTGTACGAGTGAAATGTCCAACTAACTATAAAATTCCTGAAACCTATGGTTTTTTCAGTGAATTTCTATGGTTTTTTAAATGCTAATTTCTAACTATAACGTGCCTGAAACCTATGGTTTTTTCAGTGAATATATATATATATATATCTCCAACAAAGCCCCAGATCTTAAGCGGAAATGAATGTTGCAGTGTTTCCTTGCTGGTCAGATTCTCCCCATGAAGAAGGAGCAGCTGCTCCGAAACGCGTCGGGAAAGAGACTAATTGGAGTGCATGTTCCGGTTTTGAAATAAAGATTCAGTAGAATCACTTCACGTGGATTGGCGTCCTTAAAGATCTGGGGCTTTGTTGGAGATATATATATATATATATATATATATATATATATATATATATATATATATATATATATATATATATATACACTGTGATGTTCATATATATCACATTTACTATTTTACTCTAATTCAATATACATTATAAAGGTGAGTGAGAAGAAAAAAAATTATATATATATATATATACTTATATATAGATATATATATATATATATATACTTATATATATATATATATATACTGTGATCTGCTGGCCGCAACCTGAGAGAAAGGTTGCAAACCACCATTTTGTGAATCTGGACACGGTTTTCGGGGGAGGGGAATAAAGTAGAAATAGGATGTGGGGTCTGTGAGGGACCCCTCATGGTGAAAAAATTGTGGGAAAATGTTTTTTTGTACTTGTATGGGTCTGAAAATGGATATGTGAGTGTGTGTATGAGAGGGTGTATGAGGGTGTGTGTGGGTGATTCTATGGATGATGTCATCAGTGATGTCATTAGTGATGGCATTTGAGATATCATCAGTGATGTCACAGACCATGTCATGAGTGATGTAATATATGAGGCCATAAGCAGTGCATTATGGGGGCGTAAGTTATAGTTAGCTGAGGTAACTATAACTGCTGAATTTCTATGTTTTTTATGAGTGAAATCTGAGCCTAACTATAATGTCCCTGTAACCTTTGTTTTTTTTAATGAATATATATATATATATATATACAATACAGTTACAAAAGTAAACCGCCCAAGTATATGCACTTACCCCAATATTTTTTAAGTAGGAGCTGAGCTAAAACAGTAAATCTGGTCTCCCCACCAAAAAATATATGCATGTTTCCAAGTGTTATTGAGATCAACCAGAGACAAAATAGTAAATTTGACCACACCAAATATAGGTGCTTTCCACAATGTTAATGAGATTAGATTGGAGTTAAAATAGGAAACCCCGCCGCCTACCCTCTTCCACCCCCCATATGTCCATTTTCACCAATGTTTTGTGGGACTAGAGTTAGAAAAGTAAATCTGACCACCCCTAAAATATCTATTTTGTCTAGTATTTCTGTGGCTGGAGTTTGAGTAGTGCATTTTACATACATTATTTCAACTTTATTATGAATGTATGTGAGGGTGGAGTTAGTAACAAATATGTTATCATTTTAAAACTGTTATTAGTATTTATGTTTTATTATTAACACCTGGCTATTTTCACATTTTTGTACATTGACTGTAGAATTCAAAGATGATTTTTTAATTAACATAAGTTCATTTTTAAAAGGTGTTCTTTTTCATAGACATATTTTGTAAATTTTCATTATGTTTGTGTCATTTGAAATATGTTTTTGAATACAAATAATGCATACTTGTCTTTAATTTAGAAACATTTAAAAAAATTGTGTATGTGTTTTGGAAATGTAATTTGAAAATATTACTATAGGTAATGTAAAACTAAACTCAATGGACCCGATTCCCAAAGGTAAAGTGAGACGAAAGTCTAACTTTACGACTTTTAGTATTCACAAGGGACATTTACTACTCGTTAAGGGCCTTTGTGAATACTGAAAGCCGTAAAGTTTGACTTTCAGTGTTCACAAAGGCCATTTACGAGAAGTAAATGCCCTTTGTGAATACCGAAAGTCGTAAAGTTGGACTTTTGTCTCACTTTACCTTTGTGAATCGGGCCCAACATGTATTTAAATTAAATAAATGTATTTCTTTCAAAATAGATAAAAAAATGATTAATATTTTTATAAACTATTTCAATGTCTAATTCGTATGTTTTATTCTATATCGACTGATTGTTTATTTAGAACATTATTTTTTTCTAGGTTTGAAAAAGTTACAAAATATTTCATACTTTATTTAAAATTAAATTACTATAGTAAATGCATTTTTTGTTATTGTTAGTTAAATTTGTTTACTGATATTGTAGTATTGATGGACCTGGCCCTCTCTACAGGGTCACCACAAACATTTTGCCTTTTTCCCTCCACTTTTTGCTGAATTAATTTTTTATGGCCTTAGGACTCTGCACTTTACTACTGATAACACATGCTAAAGTGCTTGTGCTCACTCCACTAAAGATCGTTTTATTGGCTTACAGCTGATTGGCATATTTAATTTACTTGTTAGTCCTTGGTAGTTTGGTATTCCATATACCCAGGGTTTGTAAATTAAATGTTAATAATGGACATGCAGCACTTATTGTGCCACCCACTAACGTAGCACCTTAAAACATGTCCTAGGCCTGCCATTGCTGCCTGAATGCAGTTTTAAACTGCCAATTCCACTTGGCAATATAACCCCCATACCAAGCCTTAAGCTCCCCTCTTATTGCATATATGTCACCCTAAGGTGGGCAGAGCACATTGTAATTAAAAGGTTGGGAATGTACCTTTAAGTTGTACATGTCCTGGTAGTGAAAAACTCCTAAATTCATTTTACATAACTGTGAGGTCTACCTGTCCCACAGTATAACATCAGGTTGCCCTATTGTATTTAATAAGAACTAAATTTCGATTGGGACCAGGTAGCCAGTTCATGTTTGGTATCTATGAAATTGTAATGAAAACTCCCCTTTAATGGAAAAGTCGGATTTTACATTACAATTTTGAAAATGCTATTTTTAGAAAGTTGCCATTTTCCTACCCTTAGCCTTTTTGTGCCCGCAGCCAGTCTAAGGTCACATTACTGCATGTAACAGACAGTTAGACTTTGTGAATCCTCCCAGATAGTCACACAATAGAGGGATGAAGTGTGCCTGAATGGGCCATCTGGTGGCAGGATGGGAGGTTACTCCCACTTGCAGCTGAATAGGCTGTGCTCTGCCTCCACACAAAGGACTTGTCACCTCCACATTGTCAGTGCTGCCAGCTTGGAGCCAGGGCTGGGAAGTCAGGAAATTCCATGCACTTCAAAAGGACTTTCTAGAAGATTCTCCCACCTCCCAGAGAAAGGGCACCAGATATAAAAATTGGTCCCTCAGACCCATTCTTTAGTTTGCTCTGGGACCTGCGGAAGGACTGCTTGCTGCTGTGACCTACTGTGCACTCTACAAGACTGTTTTGCTGTACCTGGAAGGACTGCTTTGCTGCCTGGAGCCTGCTTTGAACCTTTGGAGGCTAACCCTGCTGTTTGAGACCTGCATCTTCACCTGAACCCAGGACTACCAGAGCCAGTTTACTGACCTCCTGTTCAGAACAACAGGGACACCAAAGGCACCCACTATCTCAAAGGCACACATGGACCCAGCCTGAGTAAGTCCTGAACCCCCAAGTGGTGCCCCACATGTCATGGCCCCTTGGCTGTGGTGCTAAGGTGCCCAGATGGTCAAAATCCAAAACTGAAGAATTGGACAATTTTTACCCAGACCTCTGCTCTGAGAACCAGGAAGAGACCAGGACCAACCTGCTCATCTAACCACCCAAGGTGCATTGCCGGTCAGCTTGACTTTGCGGTTGCTCCTTTTACGTTCTTCTCTGCAGCAGCAAATCCTGTTCAGCGGTCCTTCACCAAAGGGGTATCCCAGCTCCTCATATTGTCTACAGCTACGGCCCTCTGCCTCATGTCACTGGAGATTTTAGACTTCCAAAAAAGAGACTAAGTCTGAATGCAGAAATCTTCACAGTGGCTTCGACCCAAGTCTCCTCAATGACAACGCTCCCTCCGTGGACACCGCCTGCAGCCTTGCCCCGCTTAACTTTACCTTCTCAGAACATTATTCTCAAATTGCTCTTACCTCAAAACGTAAGCAATGACTTGTCCCAATCACTTCTTGCATCAGAACCGTGGTCCATCGCGGTCTGCCATGTTTTTAGACTTTGACCCAATCTTGCACAACTAGATGTCCATGGTTAGCCCTTTGATCTTTTCGGCGTTAGTTTTCACTAAAAGATTTTAAAATTCATAACTTTGATTCTTCTCATTGGATTTTTGTTGTTTTGGTGTCAAATAATTTATTAAAATGTACTTTTTTTTCTAAATTGATGTGGGGTTTTACTTGTGTTGTGTTGTCACTTTATTACTGTTTGTTTACTTTATAAATAATTTACACATTGCCTCAAATTAAGCCTGACTGCTTTTTGTGCCAAGCTACCAGGACAGTCGTCTGTGGCTCCATTGTTTCTAGACATGCCATTCCACATCTCATCTTGACTGAGCCAGAGCCCTCATTTGAAGACAGAAAGCCTTTAGAGCCATGCACAACTCATTTTTCTTACAAAGGGCCAATGTATTTCTCATATTTGGATTTCAGTGATTTTTTTAAAAAACTGGTGCCATGCATCCTTGACCTTTGCGTTCCTTTGGCTTTCTATCCTTGTTAGTGCAGTGTTCCATGTGGTAAAGAGGTTTCATGCAGCATATTCAGGTTTCTTGGTAATTACTGCTTGAGGATGACGGAGTATGGTTGGCCTTGAATGCGGGCTCAAAGGCAAATGGTCCACTTGACAACCGTCCAACCCGAGTTGTGCTCACTAAATGTGGGTGGAATGTTTCATTCCACCCACGGAATTGGTGGGATTCTGGTCACTCAGCATTACTGTTTAACACAGAGTTCTGGCCAAAGTCCGCCAATCGCCATGTGGACGATCTTTTTTCTCCTGCGAGGCTCCTGGAAAAACGCAAGTGGAAGCGAGATTTGGCATGCCCTAGTGCTATTTTCTAATGCGGGCGGTAACAGATGGTCACAGGCAGTCATGGTCAAAGGGCTGCCGCTTGAGTAGATATGCTGCCGCTCAAATAGATTTTCTACTTGAGCAGCAGCAAAAATCATGTTAAATGGCCTCGCTCTCTTACACAGTGCATGGTTGTATTCGCGCTGATTATTCAGCACTGTTTGCACTATTGGAACAAATTGCAGTGTGAGCTGCATATTTTCCACCTGTTGGCGGAACTCTGCAAAATCTCACATTTTATATGTAACTCTGCGAATTTCTGCAAAAGTGAAACTCCACGAGTTCCGTCGACACGTGGTGCTCACTTCTTTAACCACTTTAAAATTGGCTTAAACCTGATTGGCATATTTAATTTATTTATAGGTCCCTACTAATGTAGTGTACCATATACCCAGGGCTGGTAAATGTAATGCTACTAGTGGGCCTGCAGCACTTTTTGTGCCACCCCCTTGAGTAGCCCCTTAAAACACGACTCGGGCTTACCTTTGCAGCCTGTTTGCAGTTTTAAACTGCCAATTTGACTTGCAAAATAAACCTTTTGCCAAGCCCAAAATTTGCTTTTTATTACATATATGCCTCCCCTTGGGTAGGCCCCAAACAGCTGATTGTGAGGATGTGGCGTAACGGGCAGAGATACTGACTTTGGAACTGGGTAACCAGGTTCGAGTCTCCGTCGCGGCTCAGCATCCTGTGATTCTGGGTAAATCACTTAAACTACCAATGCCTACTAAAAATGGGCGTGTCCATGTGTAATGTAACTGGTGCTCATGTGGAGAGCTCCAATACTTTCAGGTTAAGTTTGAACTGTATAAAACTGCAAAAAAAAAGTGCAGGGTGTGTTGTATTTATAATATTGGACATTGTACTTTTAAGTTTAACATGTCCTGGTAATAAACAACTCACAAATTCGTTTTCCACTACTGTGAGGCCTACCTCTCCCATGGGATAACATTGGGTTACCTTATTACATGTAATAAGTGATACATTTTATTTGGAAGCAGGTATAAATGCCATGTTTGGTGAATAAGGAATTGTAATTTAAAGTCTGATTTTAAGTCACAATTCTGAAAATGCCACCTTCAGAAAATTGGTCCTCACAGATGATTAGGATAAGCTAACTCAATTAACATATCCTGAGGCAAAACAACTATGCCCCCACCCCAAACAACAAGAGAGAGGTAAATGTAGAACCAGCAGAGGGAATAATGTAAAAAGGTTACATCACACAAAATACTACAATGGAATACAAAAAAGTCCAACTATATTTGGAATCAACAATATACATACAATAATTAAGTGCAAAGGTTACTCCAAAGGTGTGCAGCAGAGTGCTCCGAAAAAGTGCTCGTGCATAAGTTCACAGAAAAAGAAAAATAACAAAGCATGTTCAAATTTCATTTAGAACCAAGCCTGTCTGTACATTTTCCTACAGCATTACAATATTGTCCCACTCTGTAGAGACAATTGCTCAAATCAGTATTGCCTCTCAGCGAATAATCTATTCCATCCAGGTTGTAATGTTATGTTGATGTTTTGAACCGCAAGCTAGGGGGGGGGGCAGTTAGGACCTTAATTGAGGGTCTTCATCAGGACAGAATAGTGAAATAAGAGCTACCTGGGTTATTGCAAGCACCATTAAATCCTTTAATTCCAGAAATTTGAAGACAGCGAAGGCCAGCAGGCTCCTCATCTGTGGGGAAAGGTTCCCTTTAATGCAAGTGTACAGTCAAGAAAACATAGGAGTAAATTCAGAAAAGCGTCTTGTGGATTAACTGCAAGCGAGGGTCCGCTCAAAGCTACAGATCAAATCAGTTAAAACCAAGTTATTGGAGCCCCTTGTGAACGAATCACTCAATCGGCTCTCCTCAGTTACAATGTAGCAATGATTCCTACTGGACCCTGGCTTGAAGTTAATCCCAAATCCCTTTTCTGAATTTACTCTCCAGTTTGCTTGACTGTATGCTTACATTAAATGGAACCTTTCCCCACAGATGAGTAGCCTACTGGCCTTCGCTGTCTTCAGATTTCTGGAATTAAAAATGAGGACCTGCATAGCTGGACTATATTCACGTTCAATTTTAGTGTTTTGTGTGAAGTAACCTTTTACATTCTTCCCTCTGCTGGTTCTACATTCACCCCATTCTTGTTTGTGGAGCGAGTCATAGTTATATTGCCTCAGGATATGTTAATTGGGTTAGCTTATCCTAATCATCTGTGAGGACCAATTGTTGCGTGCATTATTCTATACCCAGGTTCTACATATTTATGGGTTACCCCATTGGTATATAATGGCTTTCAGAAAGTTGGCATTTTCTTGTCATAACCATTTGGTGCCTGCATCCTGTTGTGTGATGGCCACCACAATCCAGAAACAAATTAAAGCAAACAGGTGTTCTATAAAGAAACTTCCCTTCTCTCTTCTAAACATAAGTCAGATATAGGGTCATCTATCAAGGGTCTCTAATTCGGTAGCATAGAAGAAGGTAGCAGCATGATCAGACTTCAGTAGACGTCTTGGAAATAGGAAAAAGGTAGGAGACTCAAAAAATCCTTATCTCCTTTCTCACCACCAGGGACCAATCAGACCATTACTTTAGTGCATCTGCAACATAGCTCAGATTTCCCAACACATCGAGCTGAGACTGCGGTTCGCAACTTTGAACATCTTGCCATCTTGGTACATGATGAACAGAAAGCCTCTTTCGGCAATTGTTTCGCCATGTTCACTGCCAAGGTTTCCTCTCTATCAGCAGTCTAATAAAGACAATAAGCCTTTCTCTAACTAAGAAAATAATAAACCTGCAAGAAAAGAAAAACATGCTGGCAAGGCAAAATTTATTTTAACTGAGGCCTGTAGCCAGACTAACTTTAGCTAAGCATTTAGGGGCCGATTCCGATCTCGGCCGGTAGGGCACCGAATCGGATTCGGCTTAACCGGATCCGATTCGGAGCCCTATTTCCCGACCGAGTCGTACGTGCATCCGGGCGAGCGAGTACGATGCGTGCGCTCGCGAAATCTCCGACCGACTCGTTCGCAGGACCCGACCGCTCCGACCGACTCGCACGGGGACGACGCGCACCTCGCAATGGAGACGTTCCCCGGCCGGGTAAGTACGATGCGCACCGCGACCGCTCCGACCGACTCGCGCAGCCCGGCTCCAAGGAGCTGTCGGAGCCACACTTTGGGGGTCCGTGTCGGACCCCCCTGGAAGCGTAGGCGTGCGAGTCGCACACAGGGGGGACCCATGGGTCCCCCCTACACGTGCATGTACGGTGCGACCCGCATCGACGCGAACACGCTGTAGGGGGCGCACTTGTTTGCGTCGTGCCCATTGAGTCAATGGGAGCCCGTGTACGCGTCGTACCACTGGCTCCCATTGACTTCAATGGGAGTCCGACCGAATCGAGTCCGATAGCATACATGCGCATCGTACTCGTTCGGTCGGACTGCTAGGGTCCGATTCGGTCGGAAATCTCTCCGGGTCCGGCTCAGTCGGGGAGATTTCCGGCCCGAATCGGAATCGGCCCCTTAATGTGCACTTTGAATACATGGTTATACATGCACATTTGTAACTTGAAAAATAAATGTAAAATGTGAGTAAAAGAGTACATGTTTACATATACAAATATAACTTGAAGTGCAAAACATGACTAAACAATATATGCTTTCATGTTTAAACTGAACATTAGTGAACACGTGTATAAATCTCCAGTCTACAGTGAATACATTTCATTAATACGTTTTAATGCTTCACACATGTTAATAAAGTTAAGGCATACAGTGAATATAATGTCAAATGCACGTATATAATTGATTTCTGTGATGTGTAACGGTGGAGTCTGAATTACTCTGCTCTAATCCCCCCTCTGATGGCGATGTTAGCCATCACAATGAACATATGAATCTTATCAGATGAGACCAGATCAAAACCCTGAGGTTTTCAAAAATGTTTGTCTAGAGTATTCCAAGTATTTAATTTCATCATAAAATCTACACTGACTCTCCTTTAGTTCCACATCTTTTAATTTCCTTCTTATTCTCCCCCTTTCCTGTACCTCTCTTTTCGCTTTTATACACTGGTACCCCTTAAACATTACAAACAGACAAATTGCACAAAGGGCAATTATTACAAGGGGTCTCAAAATGGAACCCACTATTCTACTCCCAAGGTCTCCAAACAATTTGCATACTGCCATCCATTTCCAATTGCTTCCTAAGCACCTGTAGCTTGTAACTCCTTTAAATCTCCCTTTAAGTCTGTAATATTCTAAATATATTTCTCCACCTCTTCACTTTTATCAGGTATGTAGCTGAGGCATTGCTGAACCTACAACATCTTGCAGACTCCGCCCTCCTTTGTGAGAAGGATGTCCAATGCAAGGCATTTCTGCATTACCATAGACCTTACAGCTAACATTTCAGAGTCCACAGTTAACAATGAATGTGTAATACTAGTAGATAACTTATCAACTATAGAGGGCAACTTTCTAATCTTAAAATCATCCAAAACTACTCCTACAGAAGGAATCAATGCACCAAATATATCTTCAACTATTTCAGTACCACTACTGCTTCTTTTTGTTTTAACTTGTGATCCCCATACAGGATCATCTAAATGTTCTACATGATAAATCTTCAGGAAGACTACTGCCAAATAACATGTACCATACCAACCTCGGGGTAATGTAAAATATGCGTGATCCCCACAAATATAATAAACTGCAGGAATAACAGGACCCTGACATCCTATGAATAATGGCCAATTTCCCCCATATTTAAAGATGTGATAACAATCACTCTTTTCCATAAGTTTAGGGTGAACTACAGATTTACCTCTAAGCACACATAATTTTCTCCTATGTTTCCAATCTAAAGTTAGTGCAGGCATAATTCCTGATTCTTGCTGTTCTAATTCTTCTTTAGCCCACTGACCTCTATAATGTTGATCCTTCCCTGAGCTCAATCTGGCATTCATTGCTCTCCTTCTATCTTCTACGGAATCTAAAGATTTCTTGTCAGCATGAGTTAAAGAACAAGTTAAATTGCTCCTATGAGCATAAGCAGTATCTAATGGTGTTATGGGCTTAAAGGAACTCAACTGCATCCATCTCTTTGGCATTAGGGTGATGATTCACATGCATAAAAGTGGGAACTTCAGAACGCACTAAATCATAATTAAAAAAGAATACTGGAAATTACCCTTTCCATATAAAAGGCTCATTAAAAGATTACATGTAATGCCATATGTAAGAGGGACATGATAATAGGCAAATCCCTCTGCAGCTGATACAGGTAACTGCGTACAGACGTAGCAGTCCTTTGCATCCATAGTGTCACTGTATTCAAAAAGCAACTTAAAATTAGCTTTTGAGGAGAACTCTCCTCTTGATTAATCTACATGTAAATTCTTGAAATCAAATGTATGTAAACTACTGTCAGTAGGAATTGGGATTCTAGGGATAGGCCTAGACCTAGGTTCAACTGAACTGATCAGTATAGGTGAATATAGTCCTAAAAGCAAAACAATTAGTCCTATAATTACTGCTATCAATACACCTGCTAATATTAGCCTATGTCTGTTATGGATATAACTTTCCATGACTTCACTAAAATCAGACCATTGAGTAGGAAATAGCGGCATGCAGATTTCTTCTGAACGTTTTTATTTGTGCAGGTGATAAAACAAAGCCCATAAATCCTATGATGAGTTTTGTTACAAAGTCTTCATGAGTTTTTCCTAACCCTATTCTGTCTTCTTCTAAAAAACGCTGTAAACTTTGCACGTACAATGATGTCAATAACAGTAAATGCAATACCGATGTATACTGTGACCTATGCACGGACAGTGATGTCAATTACTAGTAAATGCAATGTTGATGTACACTGTAACTTATGCACGCATAATGACGTCAATCTCAGTGAATGCAATGTTGATGTATGATGTAACAACTGTACATAAATTAATGCGAATATTGGTAAAAATGATATAAATGACCGCCACGTTATGCGTGCATGCACTCACGAACTCATATCATTGCTGTCAGATTAATTCAAAATGACCTCCCCATCAACTCCAAGTCAGAGATAAGTGGTCAGACAGGCCCTCGACCCAAACCCAAGCCTACTCATTGACAGGTCACAGGTGGGGTTACACTTAGCCCAAACCACTATTTGCATTTAAACGTGGAAGAAATCTGAAAGATCATTTTGTCAGGGCATATAATGAGTGTGAACCCAATTCATTACAATATCTTTGGGGTTTAACTCCTGTGGTGGGTCACTATCCCTGTGGCCACTGTGCAGCCTGTGCTACCACATCAGTAGTAAAATCTTGTATTCTCAATGCAGGATGCCAGTCTATTTTACAAACTTTAGCAGAATATGTAGATTTCTTCATCAAACCCTTTGTTCCTCTTACACAATCATACACCAGAGACAGCTTAGATGTGATAACACAAATAGAGGGTTTGGAATTCGATGCTCAATCAGATATCCTTGTAACTATGGACATCGAAAGTCTATATATGAGCATCCCTCAAGATGATGCACTATCTGTAATTGAACACACTTTAGAATTGAGGACTCGACCACACAAGGTACCCAGAGAGTTTAACGTTAAGTGTGCGAAAATTGCCCTTGAATGGAACTACTTCATTTTTAATGGGGAGTTCTTTGGTCAAATCAAAGGGGTAGCAATGGGCGCAATTTTCGCCCCAGTTATAGCCAATTTGTATGTCGCCTCCTTTGAGAACAAGGTCATTTATAACAACAATCCCTTCAGAGAGAATATAAAGAAGTATCTACGATACATTGACGATGTCTGCCTGATCTGGCAGGGGTCAATAGATGAATTTAGGGATTTCCATCTGTGGCTCAATAGACAAGATGAGAACCTTACAATTTACTATGGATATTTGGAATGACTCAGGACTGTTGGCAGTAAGCCTGTACACAAAACCTACGGCTAGGAAGACGCTTCCAAAATATTCAAGTCACCACCCACGCAATCTACAGGATAATCTCCCTTTTGGTCGGTTTTTGAGGATCAAACGCAACTGTACCAAAAGGGAAGATTATTTCAGGGAGGCGAAAATCTTACAATCTAAATTGGTGATGAGAGGATATCTGTACCGTCTTGTGAAGCGCTCATTGAAACGCGCGTGGTATTATGATTGTGAGGCCCTTTTACAGGTAAAAGACCGTCAAGGGTCAGATCATAAAAAGATTACCTGTGTAACTACCTTTGGAACAGAATCTAACATGATCAAAAAGATCATACTGAAGAATTGGCATCTGATACGTAAAGTGGATACACAGTGGGACAAACCACTATTTGCATTTAAACGTGGAAGAAATCTGAAAGATCATTTTGTCAGGGCATATAATGAGTGTGAACCCAATTCATTACAATATCTTTGGGGTTTAACTCCTGTGGTGGGTCACTATCCCTGTGGCCACTGTGCAGCCTGTGCTACCACATCAGTGGTAAAATCTTGTATTCTCAATGACAAAGAATGGGTTTTAAAACATCACTCAAATTGCCTTTCAAGAAATGTGATCTATTGCATTGAATGTCCTTGCTCATTGTATTACATAGGAAAATCTACACAAGAGGTAAAAAAACGTATAATACAACATCAGTCATGCATACGTTGTAAAATAACTACTGCACCTCTTGTTGAACATTTTATGCATATGGCCCATGCACCGCATGATATGAAATACTAGAGGTAGTCAAATGCTCTAGACAGAGATGTGATGTTGATCGCCTGCTCACAATGAAGGAGAACAAGTTGATCTGGTCGGCCAAGACTGTGGAAAAAGGATTACATTTATTAGTGGAATGGCAGACCTTAGCTAATTTGTGATTAGACTATGACAGTATTGAGTTAGCCTTTTGTACCTTGGTGCTTATCATCTTGCACCATCTTCTGCAACCTCTTTGGTTGTTGTGGTGGATTGTTCTCAGTGTTGGCATTGGTTTCTAGTATGATTATTAAATGTTTCTGTTGCCTTGTGATTCTGTGTAATTTTTCCTTTTCAAGATATGTGTTATTTGTAAGTGCTCCATTCCAAAATGGCCGCCATCTTTGGCTCCGTTTTCAGACCTCCATGTCCTTATGATTATGACATGACATACTCAGCTAATTGAGAGCTCGGCTAGTAACATTCCAGCAGAACCTAGATCTGGGCACAGTAACTGGTCAGTGCTTGGATTGGTATGTGGGAAAAATTGAAGAAGTGGTCCAAAGTCTGTGCGACGATCTGAGGAAAGATAAATTAAATGCTAAAAAGAATCTAAAAAAGCCGGAGAGACAAAGAAGGTGGTTCTCAAAGGAATGTTTGAAAAAGAAAAGGGAATTAAGGAGAGTTGCACGTAGCCTTAGCATAAACTATGAACAGGATAGGGTTAATAAGCTCATAAAATTAAAAAGAATATAATATGTTAATTAGAAAGGCAAAAAGAGTTTATAAAGAAGGCTGTTGGACAAAGTTGCTTGAGGCAATAGAAACAAAGAATATACGCCAGTTTTGGAACCTGGTTCAATCAGCAGCGGACCGCCCGGCGGCCACAATGAACTGTGTGGTAGAAGAGGCAGCATGGGAGGAATATTTGCTGGAACTATATAGCCCAGGGAGAGAACCGGAGGAAGGTGTGCTACCAGATTGGAGCGGTCTAGTAGCAGATTTAAAACCCGACTTTTCGGTCACAGAAGTGAAAAATACGATAAAATCTCTGAAGTTAACTAGGGCAGCCGGACCAGACAACCTCCCTGCCCAGTTAATTAAAACCCAGTTGAACTGGTGGGCAGAATTTTTTTCTAAGATGTTTCAAATTATTTTAGATACTGGGAAGCTCCCCAATAATTGGAAGGGTGCAATTATTAGGTCTATACACAAGAAGGGCGATATGCATGCCCCTAAGAACTACAGATTAATTAATCTGATAGACATTGGGGAAAAGATCTTCGCAAAAATAATATTATGTAAGTTAAAATATTGGGTGGACCAGAGGTCAGTGGTACCGGTAGAACAGGGGGGATTCAAAGAAGGTCATTCCACCATGGACCATTGTTTCGCCCTCTGGGCACTCGCCCGGAAATCAATAGAGCAAAAGGGGAAAATGTATTGTTGCTTTGTTGATTTCCGAGCAGCCTTTGACTCAGTGGACCGCAAGAGCTTATGGGAGTGCCTGATAAAGTATGATATACCGGAAGGCCTACTGGCCATCCTAAAAGAACTACATAGAGGGAACTGGGCTCAAGTAATTAAGGACACACAAGGGTCACTGACACAGAAAATAGCCATAGGGAATGGGCTAAGACAGGGTTGTGTCTTGGCCCCCCTGCTCTTCGCCATATTCCTAGCTGACTTACCGGCAGCACTGGAAGTGGAAAGAAGTGCAAGCCCCAGAATGAGTGGCAGGAAAGTATCAAGTCTTCTACATGCAGATGACCTCGTGATTCTTGACCAAACGGAGCTAGGGCTCCAAAGGAAATTAAATGTTTTTAGAGAGTACTGTGAGGCAAAGTTTTTAGTTGTAAATATGGACAAAACAAAGATTTTATGTTTTGGTAAGAGAGACAAAAATTTTAACTGGTTTTTAGGACAAATAAAATTGTAAATTGTAAAAGAATATAAATATCTGGGCCTCTGGTTCGACAGCTCCATAAAATGGTATACCCACCTAGAAGCACAACAAACAAAAGCTTTTTCTTCTATTTGTGGGTTGAAAAAATTCAATAAGGATTATGGGGACATGTCACATAGACCGATGTTAAAGGCCTATGAAGCCATGATCCCACCCCAAGTATTGTATGGGACAGAAGTTCTCACCTTAAGTGGCAAAGGAGAGTGGGATCGGGAAGAAGGCAAGGCCCTAAAAACGTTATTGTCCTTACCAAGCTCCGCAATGATCCAGGCAATTAGAATGGAGATAGGAACAATAGCCGGGAGCAGTCAGGCCCAAATGTCTTTGTTAAGATTCTGGAAACGCCAGGACCCAGGGGGAGTGCAGAAGGTCTCACATTGGTGTAGTGAGGAGATCCGGCACAGTAGTTTACAATGGGCCAAGGACGCGAGAAAGAAAATCCAGGCTATAGCAGGGAGTTTAAATGTGAGCTCAGCACAGCACCCTCTTGATGTAGAATTTACCAAGAGATCACTCAGGTACCAAGGCCTGGAACAGTTGAGGATGCATGACCTGGAATATCTGAGCAAGAAAAAAATCTGTACAAGGTATAATAAGCTCCTGCGTAAATGCTGCATGGTATCCGTATCTGGATACCCTGCCTAGCCATGGGCTTAGGTGTGAAATCCTAAGAGTACGAATTGGCATTAACCCATGGTTAATGGAGGGAAAAATAAACGCAGAAATGTTACATCCAGACGGAACATGCAAATGTGGGCTTGGGACCAGAGCTGAAATTTTGCATATATTGCTAGATTGCCTTGCGGTTTTAGACTTGAGAAAATTGTTTTTACGCCCAGTATTCTTAAAATATGGAATAAGGTCACGAGCCCAAGCTATTGTTTTATTGACAGATATGATAAGTCTTGATATTGCTATTGCACTAGGAAATTATATGAAAGGTATAAACAGCTTCGTACGGGATAAACTTAAGGGAGGTTAGAAATTTTATTTATTTTTAAAAATCTCCCGATCCCGATTATACAATTATTTTAGCCGTAATGAAACATTATGAAACCGAATTGTTTTAAAATGTTGCTGCTATTGGGGAAAGGATGTGGATAATGTACCCCTTTTAATATAGAGTATTAATGGTACTGCTGTCCTAATGAATTTTAAGTTGTTTTAATTATTTAATATAAGTGTATATAATATTGAAAATGTTGATGCTATTGGGAGAGGAGGTGGATATCGGACTTTTTAATACATGTACTAACTAAGATAGTTTTAAAGAATTGTATGGTATTATTTGTTTTTCCGAGATCTTCTGGTGTTTAAAGACCAAGGTCTAAATAAACAGAGTTTTCTCTCTCTCTCTCTAGTCTCTAGTCTAGAGAGTGGGTATGTCGATTCTCGTTCTGATGGTGACCTTTCCTGGTGTTTTTTGCTTGTTTTTGAGGCATTATTGAGTCACACTAGAAGTGCTGATGTAATATAAGACACTCTAAGATGGCGGACGGATACGCGCTTCCGCATCATGTGACCTCGCGTATGTACGCGATCAGGTTTAAAGTTCAGTGGGGTAAGGTACAGCCTGTGCAGACCTCATGGAGTAGTCGGACGCTGTTTGGACTAAGATTAATTCATTTAGAAGTAAGTGAATACCGGCAATGAGTATGCTATGCTGGAGTGGGAGTATCAGTTATTGTCCCTTATTGGGAGTTGAGACAGAGGCATTTTTTGTGGTTTACTAATCATGGATGTGGCCATGTTTATTTTTAGATGAGATGTTATCTTGGAAAAGTGGGTAAGATGACGCTTTAATTTTCCACTATTATTGGAACGTTCTATCATGAGTTGGGTTTAAATGACCGCGGTTTTTCTGTTTTCTCTTGTTGTTGTCCTTAGCCATGATCTGGTAGAATCCTTTGAAATCTCACAGAAAGTGAGTGAGACACCAGCAAGGTATTTCAATAAGTCCGCTTTTGGAACATTAGGGTGTTTGGATGTTTCCATGTGGGCACTGGTGGTGTGTGTTTTTAACCTAGTTACATTTTTGCATGGTTTGGTTTGTCAGACACTGGTGTTTGGCTTCTTGTGAGCAGACGATACAATATGATATAGGGTGTATTGATTGGTTTGTTTTGTTAGTATCCACAGGAGTTTCCCTATGTGCAACGCTGAGTCCTGAGGATGGTCTTGCGGACCCGTGTGGCCATAAAAGACCGAAACGTCGACAAAACACCCTTATTGCCTTGTAATATCTTGATTTAAAATTTGTGTCAGTATGTTTTGAATATTGAGAATTGAAAAGATATGGGCTGTGATTTGTACTGACCATATTACTTTATGGTAAAAGGGTGTCTACACTACCTCCAATCCCCTAACAAACTGGTGCATCGTATGGGATTGTTCTGGTAGTTAAAGTGTTGCTGTTTGCTTTCTGTATATTGCATACAACGTGTATATATTTTTCATGAAATGTGGATGTGATGCTTAATGAATTACTTCAAGTAAAAAATAATTGGAAATTTGAATACATCCTCGAATACAATTGTTATTCTTTTATTGCCTGGATCGCATTTGTGACCAATATAATTGTGAAATTTTAGTGTGAATAATTCCTCAAGGAATTCTTTGTATATGTACTTGATTCTACCCAATTCTTTGGGGATAATTGGGTTGCCCTATTTTGTCAATAGATTGTAAGCGCAGACGGCTGTGTGCAAGGGCCCCTATTCAAATAGTGGCTTTTGTGTTTGTTTTGTATATGTCTGCATTTTAGTATCTGTTGTTAGTATAGGTTTAATTATCATTTATTATTTTTCGTGACCTCGCTGTTAGTTTGCATCAATGTCAGAACAAGAAACCTTAACATACACTGATGAATACATTGCTAAGATGGCAAGTGGACCATCACTATTAGGACCTCAACAAAAAACCACTACCGGAAATATACAACAAGATTCGGTACGAGGAAACCTAGAAAGGCTACATAAAAAACTAATAAGGACTGAATTACATGCTAAGTTCTTGACCGATTGTCTTAATGCCAATATAATCCCCATAGCACTGCAGGTGCGCAACATTCCTATTATCTTCATTGAAGACGAGGACTTTAAAACAGGATTTAGTTTTGTCTCCAACAAATGTTCACGCACTTGGATGGTTCTTAGCATCGAAACTGTCTTAAAGCATATTGAGAGATTAAAACAAGAAATCAAGGAGCTAGAAAAAAAGTTACTAGACGATCCAAAAAAGTACAGTAGGGAGCGTACTTACCCGTACTTAAGAAAAGATTTCTACCAGAAGGGTCAGAGCCATACTGCAGGCTTTCAAAAATGTATCACTTTTTCTGATAGGTCTTCTTCAAGTTCAGAAGGGGACAACAGTAGAGGGGGGGCATCTAATTTTGGCTTTGGGTTAGGTCAGAACCAGCCTTTTTTACAACGCGGCCAACCACCGCAGAGAGGACGTGTTCGGAACACGAGGAAGGGATGGTTCAGAAATCAATACATGCCAGGGTTGCGACAAACCCGGAACCAATACTACGAATGGTAACTCCAAGCATAGATTTTAGCAACAAGAATATGGAAATTGTCCCAATTTTCAATCTATCCTCACATGAACTTAGTTCAAAGAAAATTGAAGTTCTAAATAATGATCGGTCTTTTATACCTACATGTAGAAATAATCCATTTATGACATAGATAGAACTATACAAATTCTTTAGAACATTACCACTAAAATATTTTTTTGCAAAGAGTCCCAGTGATACCAACAGAGACACCACTGGCCTACATTTTCCTTCAACCTTTTTTCCAGCTGCGAATCTAATGCCCAAAGAACTACTTACATTTGAGAATGTGATCTTAACTGAAGTTGAACAGATATTTCAGGAACGTAAATATGTCAAATTCAATTTCTCTAAGGCTCAACACAACACTCTGTTGTCACTAGCTAATCGCAAGGATCTTATAATAAAACCCGCTGATAAAGGGGGAAGTATCATTGTACAAAATAAAACCAACTATGATACTGAAGTGTTAAGGCAACTACATTTGAGACTACCCAGAGGTCCCACAGGGAGGATCAAACAAGAAATTACCGATCTCACTATCTTAGGTCGAGGCGGACTTTGGCTTAGTCAAAAAGAATTTGACTATCTTAACAAAAAAGACTTTTCCATTCTGGCGTTTTATACACTAATTCATAAGAATGATAAGCATCCCCCAGGTAGACCCATAGTTGCAGGATGCCAGTCTATTTTACAACCTTTAGCAGAATATGTAGATTTGTTCATCAAACCCTTCGTTCCTCTTACACAATCATACCCCAGAGACAGCTTAGATGTGATAACACAAATAGAGGGTTTGGAATTCGATGCTCAATCAGATATCATTGTAACTATGGACATCGAAAGTCTATATACGAGCATCCCTCACGATGAAGCACTATCAATAATTGAACACTCTTTAGAATTGAGGACTTGACCACACAAGGTGCCCACAGAGTTTATCGTTAAGTGTGCGAAAATTGCCTTTGAACGGAACTACTTCATTTTTAATGGGGAGTTCTTTGGTCAAATCAAAGGGGTAGCAATGGGCGCAATTTTCACCCCAGATATAGACAATTTGTGTGTTGCCTCCTTTGAGAACAAGGTCATTTATAACAACAATCTCTTCAGAGAGAATATAAAGAAGTATCTACGATACATTGACGATGTCTGCCTGATCTGGCAGGGGTCAATAGATGAACTTAGGGATTTCCATCGGGGGCTCAATAGACAAGATGAGAACTTACAATTTACAATGGAGCACCATCAACAGTCAATACGTTTTTTGGATTTGAATATTTGGAATGACTCAGTACTGTTGGCAGTAAGCCTGTACAAAAAACCTATGGCTAGGAACACGCTTTTAAAATATTCGAGTCACCACCCACGCAATCTACGGGATAATCTCCCTTTTGGTCAGTTTTTGAGGATCAAACGCAACTGTACCAAAAGAGAAGATTATTTCAGGGAGGCGAAAATCTTACAATCTAAATTGGTGATGAGAGGATATCCGTACCGTCTTGTGAAGCGCTCATTGAAAAGCGCATGCTATTATGATCGTGAGGCCCTTTTACAGGTAAAAGACCGTCAAGGGTCAGATCATAAAAAGATTACCTGTGTAACTACCTTTGGAACAGAATCTAACATGATCAAAAAGATCATACTGAAGAATTGGCATTTGATACGTAAAGTGGATACACAGTGGGACTATTTCCATTTAAATGTGGAAGAAATCTGAAAGATCATTTGGTCCGGGCATATCATGAATGTGAACCCAATTCATTACAATATCATTGGGGTTTAACACCTGTGGTGGGTCACTATCCCTGTGGCCACTGTGCAGCCTGTGCTACCACATCAGTAGTAAAATCTTGTATTCTCAATGACAAAGAATGGGTTTTAAAACATCACTCGAATTGCCTTTCAAGAAATGTGATCTATTGCATTGAATGTCCTTGCTCATTGTATTACATAGGAAAAACTACACAAGAGGTAAAAAAGTATAATACAACATCAGTCACGCATACGTTGTAAAATAACTACTGCACCTCATGTTGAACATTATATGAGTATGGCCCATGCACCACATGATATGAAATGGTTTGTACTAGAGGTAGTCAAATGCTCTAGACGGAGATGTGATGTTGATCGCCTGCTCACAATGAAGGAGAACAGGTGGATCTGGTCGGCCAAGACTGTGGAAAAAGGACTAAATTTATTAGTGGAATGGCAGACCTTACCTACTTTGAAATTAGACTATGACAGTATTGAGTTAGCCTTTTGTAGCTTGGTGCTTATCATCTTGCACTATCTTCTGCAACCTCTTTGGTTGTTGTGGTGGATTGTTCTCAGTGTTGACATTGGTTGCTAGTATGATTATTAAATGTTTCTGTTGCCTCGTGATTCTATGTAATTTTTCCTTTTCAAGATATGTGTTATTTGTAAGTGCCCCCATTCCAAATTGGCCGCCATCTTTGGCTCCGTTTTCAGACCTCCATGACCTTATGATTATGACATGACATACGCGGCTAATTGAGAGCGGGTATGTCAATTCTCGTACTTATGGTGACCTTTCCTGGTGTTTTTTGCTTGTTTTTGAGGTATTATTGAGTCACACTCGAAGTGCTGATGTAATATAGGACACTCTAAGATGGCGGACGGATACGCGCTTCCACATCATGTGACCTCGCGTATGTACACGATCGGGGTTAAAGTTCAGTGGAGTAAGGTACAGCGTGTGCGGACCTCATGGAGTAGTTGGACGCTGTTTGGACTAAGATTAATTCATTTAGAAGTAAGTGAATACCGGCAATGAGTACGCTATGCTGGAGTGGGAGTATCAGTTACTGTCCCTTATTGGGAGTTGAGACAGAGGCATTTTTTGTGGTTTACTAATCATGGATGTGGCCATGTTTATTTTTATTTTTAGATGAGATGTTATCTTGAAGATGACGCTTTAATTTTCCACTATTCTTGGCACGTTCTATCATGAGTTGGGTTTAAATGACCACAGTTTTTCTGTTTTCTCTTGTTGTTGTCCTTAGCGATGATCTGGTAGAATCCTTTTAAATTTTACAGAAAGTGAGTGAGACACCAGCAAGGTATTTTAATAAGTCCGCTTTTGGAACACTAGGGGGTTTGTGTGTTTCCATATGGGCACTCGTGGTGTGTGTTTTTAACTTGGTTACACTTTTGCATGGTTTGGTTTGTCAGACACTGGTGTTTGGCTTCTTGTGAGCAGAAGATACAATATGATATAGGGTGTATTGATTGGTTTGTTTTGTTAGTGTCCACAGGAGTTTCCCTATGTGCAACGCTGAGTCCTGAGGATGGTCTTGCGGACCCATGTGGCCATAAAAGACCGAAACGTCGACAACACACCCTTATTGCCTCGTAATATCTTGATTTAAAATTTGTGTCAATATGTTTTGAATATTGAGAATTGAAAAGATATGGGCTGTTATTTATACTGACCATATTACTTGATGGTAAAAGGGTGTCTACACTCCCTCCAATCCCCTAACAAACTGGTGCATCGTATGGGATTGTTCTGGTGGTTACAGTGTTGCTGTTTGCTTTCGGTATATTGCATACAACGTGTATATATTTTTCATGAAATGTGGATGTGATGCTTAATGAATTACTTCAAGTAAAAAATACTTGGAAATTTGAATACATCCTCGAATACAATTGTTATTCTTTCATTGCCTGGATCGCATTTGTGACCAATATAATTGTGAAATTTTAGTTTGAATAATTCCTCAAGGAATGTACTTGATTCTACCCAATTCCTTGGGGATAATTTGGTTGCCTATGTTGGCAATAGACTGACCTAAACACTGGCAGCGCGTCTTCTTCTAAAACAGGGACTCTCACATCGCCCCTAATCAGATCTTGTATAATGTTGAAATTTTTCATTTTTCAGCAATAATATCAACAACCACAAGTGGAATTCTCATTTCAAACTAGGAAATTTTTTCTTTACCTACAATTGTTGTTCGGCGCCAACAACCAATAGCAGCGCAGCAGCCGTCCAATCTCAGCATGGCACACTTTGACTTATTTCTCACTCTGCCAGCGGCTCACCCTCTTTTACAATTTTCACGAGCTCACTCTTTTATCAACACTAAACAAACATAACACCAAACGCTAAGCGATTTCAACTAATAACTTTTATCTGCTCCATTATAGAAGTCAAAGTATTCAATCACAAAAGAAATGGTCTGGAGCGACTCTTTCCGAACCTTCTCAGACACGCATTCGAGTGAAATCTCGACCAGTAGAAATCACCCGGATCAGTGGACCTTCTCCTTTGTGCATCAGGATCCACTACACCAACCACACCTTACTCTTACCCACAGTTATATGTCCTTATCTCAGTTGTGCAGCCAATGGTACCTCACAGCTAACACCACAAAACTTAGCAGACAAATTACAACATAGTTTATTCTGCACGTATATATCCATGGATATTAGGCTATGTCAAGCCCGATAACAACTTCAACTGCTTAGCATTAAGCACATTCACATCTCTACCACAACTAAAACATCATCGCATCGTACCACACAATCTCAGCTAAATACCGCAAACTTGCCATATATAATTAGAACACCTGACCCTATCAATATTCACTCCTCTGCTTTTACAACTCTTTTCTGAACAGCTGGAACTCCGCTAATCCTCTGAATCAAGACATGGCCCTTAAGGGCTAGGGCTGGGTTTTGGCAAGTCTAGAATTTTTACAGGAGATAAACTAACTCCCTTTGCTTAGTACCTAACAATACAACAAGCTACCATCTTGTTAGAGCGCTGGGCCTTACAATATAATCTCTTAGTCAAGTCATTTTAAAGATTTTTCCCCATTGGTCATATTGACCTTTGTTAGCTGGCATGGAGCATTGAAAGGGAGAAAACATTAACAATACATTCTGACTTGTGAAGCCAATGTGGCCCCACAATAAGGACCAGGAATCACTGAATGTAGTTAAAGGGTTTTATTTGGATTACTAATAATCCAGTATATATGCAAACCGCAAAATGTTCAATAAGTACATCAATACAAAAGGTAAGTTGAAATATCTCAGTAAGTTAAGGCTTAATAGAATGAGGCACAGGATTGTGACAGCCACCACGATACTGAAACAAATTGAAGCAAACAGGTGTTCCATAAAGAAACTTTCCTTTTCTCTTCTAAACATAAGTCAGATGGGGTCTTCTATCAAGGGTCTCTAATTTGGGAGCATAGAAGAAGGTGTAAGCATGATCAGACGTCAGTAGAAGTCTTGGAAAAAGGAATGAAGTGTTTAGCATAAAGCTTTACACTTAAAAGAATAGGGCAAGCAGAGAGGTATGCAACTCTTGAAGTCTAAAGGAAATCTCTGGTGACTCTAACTGTATGAACATCAAATTAAAAGTAACAGGAGACTCAAAAATTCCTTATCTCCTTTCTCACCACCAGGGACCAATCACCATTACATGAGTGCATCTGCAACACAGCTCCAATTTCACAATGCACCGAGTGTGGTTCTCAACCTTGAACATCTTGCCATCCTGGTACATGATGAACAAAAAGCTTCTTTCGACCATTGTTTCTCCACATTCACTGCCAAGTTTTCTGCTCTATCAGATGTCCAATACAGATATTAAGACTTTCTCTAACTAAGGAAAGAATAAACCTGAAAGAAAAGAATAACATGTTGACAAATGAAATGAATGAAATTTGTACTTGTAAAGCGCACCCATACCCCCAAAGGGGTGTCCAGGCGCTGTACGCATACCGCTGTGGAACCCTTCCTGGCTTTTCCCTGTGAAATGTCCACTCCTGGGCACCCCCAGGGTGAAGCCAGGCATCCCAGCGCTGTTGGGGCGATTAAGCAAGCTATTGCCCAGAGTTGCAGAGTGGGACCCATGATTAGAATAGGCACCGAGGCGAGAATTATCAGGTCCGAGGAAATTGAGCCCAAGACCCGCCGAGGCAGGAATTGAACCCTGGTCCCGGGCCAGATCTCTGCATCAGGGTCTGCCGCTCTAACCATTGAGCCACACTTCTCCACTGACAAAGCAAAATGCATTTCAACTGAGGCCTTTAGTCAGGCCAACTTTAGCTAAGCACCTAATGTGTACTTGGGATACATGGTTATACATGCACATGTGTAAGTTAAAAAATAAATGTAAAACGTGAGTAAAAGAGGAAGGGCCCAATTCACAAAAGTAAATTGAGACAAAAGTCTAACTTTATGACTTTCGGTATGAACAAAGAACATTTACGAGTAGTTAAATGCCCGTTGTGAATACCGAAAGTCGTAAAGTTAGACTTTCATCTTATTTTACCCTTGTGAATTGGGCCCTAAATGTATACATAGGAAAATATATATCTTGACGTGTAAGTGTAAAGCATGTATTATTTATTCATGCTTTCATGTTTTAACATTAGTGCACACCTGTATAAATCTCTAAACTCTACAGTGAATACATTTTATTAATACGTTCTAATGCTTCAAACACATTAATGAACTTAAGGCGCACAGTGAATATACTGTCAAATGCACATATATAAATGCATTTCTGTGACATGTAAGGGAAAAGTCCGAATTCCACTGCTCCAGTAATATGTTCATTTTTGTATAGGTTTCTGTGATGTTTCACCAGCAAAGCGCATGGCAATGTACAGTATAATCCAACGTCTACAATATTGTGCCTTAACAACTCTTTGGATGTTAAAAATGGACCGATTTTTAGCTGATGCAAATTGGAATATGGTTGAATTTTCAACCTTCATTGCTGATCCATATTATACTTCTGAAGCCAATGTGAGTATTTTGCATTTCTAAATGTCTGTCAAAATGTGCTATACTTTCACTGTGAGAATATGCTACACTTTTGCATAAATTTATCAAGCTACCTTCATAGCCCCAATAAAACAAAAGGTTAATGTTTCATAAAAAATGAATACTTTCCAGAAAAGTCAACCACATCTGAAAGTAATTTTGGTACATAGTTTCACAGTTGCAGTGGTATGTTATCTCTCAGGGGATCTCCATTGATAATCCTAAGCACTGAATAGTCCCACCCACATGCGAAGAACCCATAGTACTTCTTTACAATATATCTTCTTAAGTGTAGATGTTCGCCTTTCTGCAGTAAGGCCTAGAGAGACACTTAAGACAGTAATGTTTTGCAACCTATGAGAAGGCTAAATTGGCCTACTGCTTGAGATTGCATTTGAAAAAGTGTAAATTAACTTGAGTTGCATTATTTGACTTTGTAAATCTCTTTCACAAACTCTTTTTAAAAGGAAAAAGATGAAAAAGAAGAGGGCAATGTAGCCCTATAGGCTGCAACTGTGCAGATACGCAAAGAGAGACTGCACCTTTAAGGGCTCACAGTCTATCATCATCCCATCATGCCCAGCAGGTGGTAGTTTGCCTCAGTTCTTTTTTCCATCTCCTGGTGAAAGGATCTTGGAACACTGAGCTCGGCTGTTTTGGCTTTTTTCCTCAAAAAACCCACTCCAGATTTTTTGAAAAATACTTAACTCAACGGATTTCATCTGTTAGTGTTTTTATATCATTTACAGTCAGACTTTTTTTTCCTTAGCCAAAATGCCATCCTTAGTTGACAAGTGTCCTGCCTGTGGAAGAAAGATGGCCAAGTCAGACCCACATGTCATGTTCCTGACAGATGTACACACTGCAGGACCTTTTCCAGATGTACAGAGAGAAAAATTCACCTCCATGGGACAGAAGAGCAGCGCAGGCAGCAACAAGCGGAGTTAAAAGGTGGGACGTCACTGGAGTGAGGAGAGGGTCAGTCCTCTACTAGGACTCTTCCACCTTACTCTGAAGACTCCAGGTGAGAAAGATCCAAAAAGAGAGACCACCATCAAATACAAAATTGTTCCAGGTGTAAGAAAGTGCCCCTTTTTGCATGGTCACACCCACATTTTGCCTGACACATAATGCACTTTCACCTAGTATGCCCTGGGTCCCTGCCACTCAGGTTCCCAGGGAATGTGTTCCTTCCAAAAAATTGCACATTTGTACCTCCAATTGGCACCTCTGTGGCCACAGGTAGGCCCCTTGAAAAAGGTACCATGGGTACCAAGGGCACTGTGACTAGGGAAGGCCTTTAAGGGCCGCAGCACCTATTGTGCCACACTTAGGGGCCCTGCACCCACACACTGCCATTGCAGTCTGTGTGTTTTGATGCAGAGAAAAGTGAAGAGTCTACTTGGCACACATCCCTGTGTTCCATGCCTGCAACCCATTGCCTGGGGCCTAGGTAAGTCACCCCTCTAGCAGGGTGCACTAGCCCCTAGGTGAGGGTTCAGTTGCATGAGCACTGTACCCCTACAGTGTCTAAGTCCATTCTTAGACATTGTAAGTGCAGTAAAGCCATAAAGAGTATATGGTCTGGGAGTTGGTCTCTACGAACTCCACAGCTCCATAATGGCTGTACTGAAATCTGGAAAGTGTGATGGCAAACTTCTCAGTACATTAAACCCACATTGATGCCAGTGTGGGATTTAATGTAAAATGCACACAGAGGGCAGCTTAGAGATGCCGCCTGAAAAACGACCAGCCATGGTGTGGAGAATGACTGCCCACCATTTGCCACCACCAGACAGACCTCTGGACACCTGGGTAGAGAGTCTCCGGTCTCTGGGTTCAGAAACAAAGCCCATCCTGAGCAGAGGTGCCATGCCTCCCCCCCCAGGATGGGCTGGGTCCACAAAGTGGAAGCTTCATAGGCCTCCCACCTTTGTAAGCTGTCCCTGCCTCTTAATGCCCCCAGCAACTGGCTCCCACCAGTTCTGGCCCCCACTTTTGGCAAGAGAATTGGCAGAAATACCGAGTTAGGAGGAGAGGTGTGCCCACCTTTGCCAACTCCACCCCTCAGGTGGGAGAGGTGAGGTGAAGCACACATCTCAGTCCCCTCCATCTTGAAGATGGGGGGACCCAGCCAATTAGACAGAAGGTCATGCCCCCCACTGGAGGGTGACGAAAACAAGAACAAGGGGCACCCTACTCACTAGGAACCAGGGTATGTCATGTGTAACAGAAACATCGGTTCCAGCGGAAAGTTAGGCTAATCTATAATAATAATCAAATGCACAATCGCAATCACAAAAACGGGTTAAGGTGATGTCAGAAAGAAAGAGGGCATTGCAGACTTTATGTTGACATTAATTCTTTTTATCAGATTTGTAAAATTCAAATTAATATATACACAGACCAAGAAAAGACAATAGTGCTTTTGTGTCCCCAAGTGAAATGGAACCATAAAACAAACAGTGAAAAACATGTAATGTGTACAGCTTGGTTTCCACAATTTTTTTTTAAAAAAGCGACCAAAGATTAACTTAGTAATGATTCCAGCTTCTGTGTACAATAGTCAGAGCTGTGAAACTGGTTCGCTTTCAAATACAGTCGACGGCGTTTCAACCCTTTTACAGTGCAGGGTCTCTTCAGGACCAAGGGATATGGGGACAATCTGATGGCGATTGTTCAGCCTCGTGAGACAGTGAAATAAGTGAGACACCGGTAAAGTGAGAGAGGAAAAAGGGAATACTCACACGGGGACCCGGTCGGGTGCCCCGTATGAGAGACGAACTGGTGGGCTGACAAACGGTCTTAATCATAGGTTGCTCAATCGTGGTAGATGGCAGAAGTACATGACCCCCACTTAGTGTAGTAGCAATGGAGCAGATTCTTCAATTTAATTGAAACGGCCATGGGACCAATCATGCCACAGGAATAGTATTACTCTTTGGAATGAATCTGTCAATTCGAACTGCTCCGGTCGTCTGCCTGGTTACAATGACCCCACTGGAGGGTGGCAGAATAGGAGGAGTACTCACCCCAAGGAAGGGACCCATTAGTCCCGACATGCACACCCCTGTAAACGCCCCTAAATTTTGTATTATGGGGCAGGGCAACCCTGAACCTTGCCTCCTCAGAATCAAGAAAGAAAGAAGAAGGACCGAAGACCCGTGCTGACCCAGGAAGAAGAGGTCACCAACGGCTTTGGCCCCAGCCCTTCTGGCCTGTCCCGACTCCGACCGGACTACAGCAGAAACCCCGGCTTGTCCAGCAACCAGCACCCCGCCAGAGCCAGGAGGGCCAGCCCTGCACTCAACTTAAAGACTCTGTCTCCAGTGAGCACTGTATTTGCTCAAACAAAGACTTCAAGACCAGAACCCGGATCCAGGCGGCTCTGTGGTTCTTCACCACTCTACACCCGACGCCCACAGCCTGAGTTCGAGTAGCCCAACACCACAAAGAGATCTTCCCAGCGATCCTGGTCGGGATCTGGTGATTCTCGACCTCCCTCAAGCTTCAAACCGATGCCTGCAGCCTCAACCTGAAGGATCCCCTCGACCATGGCCGGAGTGGCAAGAAGACTAGACGCCAAAAGACACCCCTGCACTAGATGCCCCACAGCCTTGGGTGGCCCAACCAATGGTGTCCAGTCATTCCCCCAAGAATCCAACTTACCTCTCAGCCGGTGGTCACCTTCAGGAAGCCTTCCTGACCGAGCCTGTAACATCTTTTCCAAACCGGAGATCTTCATTGCAATCCACAGTGTCCCCAACGTCTCTTTGGCCTTCTGCATCCGGCCGCCTCTGTGCCATTGGTGGTGCAGCTCCTGTGCTGATTGTTGGCCCCTGCAGTGCTGGTACTAACCCCAGGAGCTTTGCTGCCACAACTGAGTGTCCTGCTTGTAAGCAGCCCCTCACCGAAGGCCCCCTTAGTTCCATTGGCTAACATTGGGCCCCTGTACTCTGCACCTGGCCACCCCAGTGCCGCTGGTGGTCCTAACCCCCAAAAGCCATACTTCTAAGTAATGTACTCACCTGTAAACTGTTAACACTATTTTTCCCATAGGAATCAATGCTTTGAGTTTTCTGTTCCTAAAAATGTGTTGACCTACTGTTTTGTATGAAAAGAAAGTAACAATGCTTTAACGTAGGAATTGTCGTACTTACCTGTAAGTGACAAACTCTAGTGGATGATATCTCGGCATATCACCTCAAGTACTCAAAGTAACTGAAAAGTAATCCAAGAGTAATCAAAATTAATCCTATTGTATGTTTAACTGTTTTAAAAGTAATACAAACCTGTAAACGATTCAAATACAAATCCACAATTGCATTTCTGTGTACAGCCTTACATTTGAAAGTATTTCTTACTTTCCTGTGGCAAGTCCTGCTTGGTTCTACAAAATAAAATATAATTATACCTTTTTATACTCACCTAATTGCTCTGGATTCTGTCTCCGAGTGTGTGCCATCAGCCTTGATTGAGTGAATACAATAAATGCTTAACACACCCTCCTGATAAGCCTAACTGCTCGCCCACACTACCACAAAGAGAGCTGTTAGTACTTGTCTAATTTAGCCTCTGCTATACATCTGGGGACTCCCTGGACTCTGTTCAAACTATACCTTACTTTGGTATAGTATATACAGAGCCACCTTTCTACAGACACGCGCTGATCCACACGGGTGCATAGCAAAGAGAGACCTACTCCCAGGGAGATAATAGCAAAGGAGGATGGCAAAAGTTTTTATACTCGTTCTGCAACCTGTTAGTGGACTGGACTGAGGAGAGGGACCAATATGACCAGTCTTGGCCTAGGAAATGATCATTTGAGCTTAAGGACCTGGCGGTAGCAGAGAATTGCATCGAACGTGAAGGAGGAAATCAAACTTGGAACCTTCCGTACATGCAGCAATGCCTTGCAAGGTGGAAACGCTATGTTGAGGATAAACTCGCAGGGCCACCCTGGTCGAGAATGTGCCCACTACTGCAGAAGGGTGCGGCGGTGGTTATATACATGCCGTGGGCCCAGATGGACAAGGAGGGACTAAAAATGAAGTTACCCTAGTTGCTGGATGGGGCAGGGAAATGGTTTACGTGTTTCAAAAAGAACAATGCATGTATTAACCTAGAGATAGG